>JAEIGQ010000112.1:600000-1128831 GCA_018904275.1 Lordiphosa clarofinis
GGCGTTAGAAGACCATAAGGAACAGAGATACAAAAAAGACTCTTATTATTTTTATTCTTCAAAATCCCACATAAAAAAGAGACACAGGAAGAGGGGCCAGCTATAAAAAACGAAATTGGAAAACGAGTTGCCGTCGCGACCCGCCAGTGGAAATTGGTCAATCAAGCGACAATTGTTGGCCATTTGTGGCAAAGCTTTAATATTAATAAATGTAAAAACGGTTCAGCGACATTCAAGTGGACACTTTGATTGGCATACTCACAACTTGACCTGGCTATGACATGTAAAAACGTAAGAACGGAAAGATAATTGAAAAAATACACACAAAATGTACTGCCACAAGCAGATAAAAGCAGTGGGAGATCTATGAATAGACACAGCTAGTTAATCTAGCCGACTTGTGTGACAACTCAGAGGGGGCAACCAGTCGAAGCTTCATCTAAATTGTAATAATAATAATAATAACAATAAACGATTTGTCTGTGTGATTGATAAAAAAAAAAGTGAAAATATTGAACGGATTTAGTGTGTGGGTTTTTGGGTGTCGTTGTGAGAACGGAAGTTTTGTGTGCCATTGACTTGGCAAATGAACTTAAGCCGATTTTGTTTGGGGGTGATGACTAATAGTGAAATTATGGCTTAATGCCAATGGAAAAGTGGA
Source organism: Lordiphosa clarofinis (assembly GCA_018904275.1). NCBI lineage: Eukaryota > Metazoa > Arthropoda > Insecta > Diptera > Drosophilidae > Lordiphosa > Lordiphosa clarofinis. The sequence continues at coordinate 600,662 of JAEIGQ010000112.1, forward strand.
GGAAGAAAACTGAGAATTTCTATATAAAAAGTCTATTGAAGCTAGAAATGGGAAATTGGAATCAGCCTTTTTGTGGTGCCCTGTTACTGGTATTTCTTTTACTCGTAAGTTTTTTACTAGCTGAGTCTCTGCAATTTGGTACTGAGATTAAGAGGTCAGAATAAGACCAACCAAATTTTCAGGTGACATAATACTGGGTGATTTAATATTTTCTTCTGAAACTACTAGAAATGGCACATATCAAGGACTTTCCAAAAGTCGGTAAAGTACGAGCTACAATCCAATTTTAAAGTCAATCGGATGACAAGAGCTTTTTTCAGTTTTACAGGATAGAACTTCAAACTTTTGTTTAAAGTTCGTGCGTAATTATTTTATCAATTGCTTAAGGCCTCAACAAACATGCGAAGTAGAGAGAAGTTTCTTACAAAAATGGAGCAAAAGAAAAGCAGAAGCAACGATTTTGTCACTCTTAACATTTTGCATGCCCGCAAATTAATGTTACGCCTAACAGCACATTTGCGGAGTCTGTGTAAATGGGCTGTGGGATGTGTTTAACTTGGAACAGTTAAACATAAATTGACACCACTCAATGTCACGTCGCCCTTCTTGTATTTTCAAGTCATCAAAGATCAACTGAAGTTATATTACAACTTAAGCAAAACAATGACAGTTCATTAAAAATTACCACAAACTGAAATTTTCGGAGCAATTTTTTCTCAAATATGGTCACACTAGACCTATGTTCTAAGTTAAGAAAATATGTGAGGAAGTAAGTCAAATTACTAACGTCGCATGTTAGTAGAGGTCTTTGCAAAAAATCTTAGATCCCTAGGTTAAGCGGAACACCTTGGTTTAAGGAGTGCGGATAAATATACATAAGAAATAATAAGGCTAAATGATTTGAAATGATTGTTGATTAGAGCAGCAAATCCTAGGGGTTGGTATATTACTTTTAAATCGCTCAAGCATTCGGGTTTATTTTCATATTTGATGGACTTTGAATAAGTAAGGAAGGATGCATCCAACCTTGTTGAACACTTTGATGTGTTGGATCAGCAATATTACTTGCAACTTTATTTATGAACCCTTTTAGTACTTTTACTGTCTAAATCTTCTGATCCATAGGAGTCCCCCTGGTACCAATTTGAAAATCACACTGTCGAACGTGACAATTCCCAAGGTTCAAGTTCCATCTAAAACCTCTGCTAATATTTGGGTTGCAGCACCCAGTTGATAAGCACAACCACCACGATCTCCAACAATTTGAGCTGCCTAGGGATATTAGCTCCCCTATTAGCTCTGAAAGACTTGGTTTAGGGAGTACCGACTAGAGTCCGCAGTATTGTCGAGCCCGTTATAATACAGCCGGCCTATATTTTCCCAATGACGTCCCCTGATTTTGAATTGAAACCATTTTCGAGTATCGCTAACAATTGTATGTTTGGGTCATTATTTGCTTCAGAAGTATTTCCTTTCCAAATTAGTTCATGAAAAAATCTTTCAATTTATATCCGGAAATTATATACCCAAACAGAAAACTGTCCGAGAAATGTTTCACAATAGCTCTTTAAAGTGGTTTTAGTGAGATTTCGAAATCGTAAAATTTACTGGAAACTAGTTCTCTTTAAGCTTCTGCTGGTTTCTATAACTGCGAAACTAGCGGAATTTATGTATTACCATACTAATGCTAGAGCTGAGAATGTTTCCAGTTTTAAAAGGTAAAGCTGCAATAGTTATATATTTCAGAGGTCAAGTTCTAATACTTTGTATAAGTACCGACAGAGAGTCCGTCGCTTCAAATCTCAAATAAGTAAAAACCATTCATGTTATTATTGCTGAATGATCGGCAATCAAACTTTGCCTTTGGCAGTGTTATTGTTCCGCTTTTGCTTTACTCGAGATGTGCTATGTATTAGTGATCGTAGCTAGCGAAAATCGAAAGACAGGTATGCTGCTCGTGAACGATCATGAAATAGTAGCTGAGGAGCGAGTTTCCAGCGAAGTTTAACGGAATACTCCATGAAGATGTGAGATGGTGAAGAGCAGAAGAAGATATACCTATCTTCTATCTTTCGGCTTCCGGTGGCTATGGATGGACTGTAGTGATGCCAATTTAGCTATTTTCTCAGCAGATCTAGGTATTTTGTTAATTCGATAGTGGAAAACTATTTTGCTATTTTGAAAAAACTTTTTTCTATTTTAAAGCTATTTTGAGAACAGATTCGAATTAAAGCTCTATTAAAAATGAATTTTCCATATTGTAGCTATTTTATTAAGACTGAAAAAATACCTATTGAAAACTATACCATCAGCAATTATCCAAAATTGATTTAACATTTTGACATTATATAACAACTTTCTTTGTAGATTTCAAATTATTCAAATCGGAATTGGTAAAAGAGTTTGAAGACAGTTAGTTAAAACATTTTGGAGAAAAAAAATCGTTTTTCTACAATAGAGCATAATATAATTGTACATTTGTTATGAAAAAAGAAATGATATTTTTTCATATCAATTTTAAACCGATTTGAAAAAATATCAAATTTATATATAAAGAATTTCAAATGAATAATTTTTAACATATAATTATAACATTTTTAGTATCATTCCGAAAGTATTTAATATCAATTTAAGTGAATGATCTTATTTTGGATCCGAAAGATTTTATTTTTTTTTGTCAAAATGAAATGAATATATTGATATTTCTGAAAAGTTCATTTTAACTGGTGAATATTAAAATAAATTTCATTGGTATGTAGCTCACAAATAAACGCTATGCCTAGAGGAATATACGAGAGTTTAAGACCCAAATTTTACTTCAGTAAACGTGCTAGACCTCCCTTTTGTAAGAATTAGCCATTACTTAAGCACACATTTTGGTCTTCAACAGTTGGCGAAACTGATGGCCAGCCTTGTTTTAGAGCAGGGTTACCCTAAGAAAGAGGACACTTAAAATGTAACCGCCTCTCTCTTGACTTCGGCAAGCATTCGATGTGAATTGCCGGCTGATTTCGGCTCCCGTTGCCGGTGACTTTCCCAAGAAGAGAGGACAAAAGAAATTGACTGTCTCTCGCTCTTGACTTCGGCTAGCATTCGATGAGAATTGTTGAGTGTGTTCGGCCCCTTGGGGCAATAATTCGGTCACTCTATTATTTTTAGTCTTCCACCCCTTTTCCACGTCTCTGGAGCTTTAAAGAAAACTCAAAAACTTAACCCGCTGCTTTGTTTATGCTAGACTGAACCAAGTGAACCAAAAACAGAATTTTCACTTTCCACTTAGGCAATCACCTATGAATCTTTGAAGTATTCGAACATAATAAACAACTAAGTATTTCCATTAATTGGCGTGAGAGACGCTATGATAATAACCCACATATGGGGAGAGAGGGCCAGCATGGGATTTGTTTATTTACCCAGAAAGCCAACCGCGTTTCTTATGAATGGCCCACATTGTGTGCTCGAAAGAAAATCGCTGTGTTTGTTTGAATTTCTACCACGAAATGACAACGAAATAGCGTTAATTTGTAAGCAAAATAAATGACTGAAAACCCAAATTGGAAATAGCAATCATGGCTAAGGTCAGTGCACTGGGCCAGATGCGCATGCACCAAACGGTGGAAAAGGTGCCCAGGATATGCGAAAAATCGATAGATCGAGGGAGGCACTGCACGTGGTAGCCAGTTGACTAGGCCGGGTCGAGAGAGACGGACAGAGAGAGTGAGAGAAAAGACCCAGCCCAAATGCTACAGCGGAATTGTGTCATTTAACTGTCAGCGCATTAGGTGATCTATTCTCCACCTTCCCCTTTCATGGGTTGCTTTTTAAATTATAGACATAATTTATGTGTTATTTTTAAGCTGGGCTTGCTGCTAAAATGTCAACAAATCTGAGGGAGAGAGCGAGGGCTCTCTCTCTCTCTGGGGTGCTCTCTGTATCTCTCCAAATGACTCGTTTTGAGCGGATTTGCTTGGTCTGGCCTGGCCTGGCCTTTGGTTTGCGTTCTGCTTTTTTATTGATTTCTTGAAAGGTACACAAAATGCGAATAACAACAACAACAACCACAACATTAATACGGCGAACAAAGACGGGAACAAAAACAACAACAATCAGAAGAGCACTATTGTACACTATTCACAAACATAATGCATATTTATGTCATATTTGTTTTTATTAATTTCATCTTATTGTTTTATTAGTTCTTTCCACATTTGACACAAATTTTAGAGCCAAAACTCTTTTGTTTGTAATTTATTTGTTTATCACTGGGAAATGTTTTAAATTTTCACTCGGTTTCTATATATATTTATATATCTGTAGAATTCCATATTGTGTCCAATTTGCTATGTATGAGGAAAAAAAAGGCGGCTGCTGCGCAAAGAATTTTTTCTGTTTGATTCAAGCGCACGCACTGCAGCACACATTTTGTACGTTTTGTCACTGAGTTTTCATGACTTTTCAGCACTTCTCTGGGCCTTGTCTTTAGTTGAAATGCATTTTATGAATTGTTTTATTGAATTTTATGGAAAATTTGCCTTTTTTTGCATGGCCACAATCAGAAAAACTACTGCGACGAGACAACGACGGCGGCTATGCTGATGATGATGACAGAGACAGCGACAGACAAACACACACTGTCAGATACATTCGCCGCAACAGAGCCGCTTGGTTTTGGTTCAAATTCGCCGCATCACTATGCCAGATGCGGCGGCAGCTGCTCAGCCAAGGAGAGAGAGAGAGTGCAAAAGAGTGAGAGGGTGCGAGAGTGTGTGTGTGTGAAAATGACTCGCTCAGTATTTAAGAGCGAGAGCGGGGAAATTTCGTTTTGGCCACAGTTTTTACTAAACAGTTTGGCGCGTATTTGAATTGTGGGAAATTTTATTTGCCCTTATAAGCCTATCAGCTGTTGGAGGGAAAAAGATATCATATTTTTAACCTGAATCAAATTTGAACTGTATGAATAGTACAGTAAATACGAAAATACTTGATTTAAGAACAATTATCAACTTTATACTTAAATACTACCACTTTTCGACCGATAGTTCCTTTAGCAGCTATAAAATATAGTTATATGACTTTGACCAAAACTTCCAAATCTGTGTAAAAGCGTTTACAACTAATAATTGCTGAAGCAATTAACGTTTTTCTCACAAAGACCCACTATGCGTTGCTAACTTCTGGGCAAAATTATAATACCCTTTGCAAGGGTATAACAATAAGTGATATTAACAAGCTGGTTTTTCTACTCGATAGGTAACACTGGCCAACAGCCATTTTGGTCCAGCCCTATTGATGACAAATTCTGATCCCGTTTCGTGCACTGATTCCAAAACTGGTCTCGGTTTTTCTCCATCAGCTCTTGTTTTCAAGATATCACGGAAAAACCATTTTGCAGCATTTTTCGCTTTTAAAAAATTTTGGAGGTTACACCGAGCAGCAATATCTGTATTTATGAGCTCTATGCGAGAGTATACATATTAAGGTCGCCTAAAAAAATCAATGGAGCATCATGAAGAGAAATATTCATCAAATTATAGCAAATTTTTCAAATTTAATCGCCGTGTACCAGCCATTTGGGGTGCTTGCATTTTAATGAAAACCACTTTAGCATGTAGGCCAATGGTTCTTCTAATTTCACAAATTTTGTTGCATTTAAATCTTCTCGATGGACAAAGTTATAAGCGGTTTATCCCGAAAAAATGAATTAAAATTTATGGCAGGATAACTAGATTGATACACAAAATCTGTATAGGAAATGTTAAAAGACTACTTGATCTAACATAGACCTTACATTAATTGTAAAGCAAATGTACAATAACATTCAATCAGTACTAGATTCAAACAATTTTCCCCAAATCCATATTTGCTTGACCTGCGAGAATAACATTAAAATTAAATGAATTGGGCTGCAAATGAGCCAAATATGTTCCGCACTCACTATAGTCTACGGATTAAGGCCCTTGTGACTATTATGATTTTACAAGTTTCAACAAATGCCTGGCGGAAGGAGATTGTAGTAAAGACTCTATCTGTGAAGCGAATGTATATGTCGAGGAAGTTGACCACTCTTATTATTTGGAGAAATGCTCATTCATGCAAGGTAGTGCAAAAACTTGGAATTCGTACTAAATTTTAAAAAATTTTGATGCCATATGAGCATTAAAATGCATTTCTTATACAGTCACTTAAATAAATTTCCTGAGAGTTTTTGAGATCTACACAGCAAAAAAAAGTGCATAGTATAATTTAATAAAAACATATTAATTTCTATTATGCCAGTTTTCATATTAAATTTAAATAAAAATGACTTAAGTTTAAATAAAATCATATTAGCAATATCTAGTCAATATGAAAATTTTTAAAGTCGAAGTGCAATCCAGTTAATTTAAAGTTGGTCATATTGAATTGTATGTTGCGTTATATTCACTTATATTATGCACACACTTAAAAGAAATCGATGTAAAATTAAAAATGTTTCGTATTAAATTTGAATATTTTGTTCAACTTAAAATCAAAGGTTTCCGTAGTAGATTTAAATTTACTATGCAAAAATGTAAATTGAATATTTTTCATATTTAAATATAGATTTTACCATACTTGAAGTATAAGGTAATCATATTAAAATTAAAGTTTAAGCACATTTAATCAAAAAATCCAATGGTTTATATGAGACAAATTAAATTTAACTATGAAAAGTTTTTAGTTTTATGTTGAACATATTTAACAATTATCTGTGTTCTTAATTGAGTCTTGCTGCACCGTCACGCGAGCCCTGAATGGTCGTGTAGGCTAAGACGCCGGCATTTGAGTTTAAGAGCCCGAAGTCCTGAGTTCGAGTCCCAGTAAAGGTAAATAAAAAAAAATATATTTCAGTCTGAGCCCTCCCTTCGCCCACCCCTTCCCCCTCCCCACCCCCCTCCCCATCCCCCTACCACTCCCCCTCCCCTTCCCCATCCCCAACCTCCTAGCCACGCCCAACCCTTCCCCCTCTCCTCCCCTCCCGCACTACTACTACCCCTTCCCACACCCCTTCCCGCACCCCTTCCCCCTCCCCCTTCCCACATCACCTCGCCATTATTGCTGTTCTTATTTTTTTTTTTTTTTAAATTTTTTTTTTTTAATATGAATCATAGTTAAATTTAATAAGCTTTCACTTTAATTTTAATATGCCGTCACATCAAATAGAATAGCAGGACACTTGAAATCAATTATGTTCATATTAAATGTGAGATTTAAGTGGCACACACTTTATATTTAATAAAACATATTGTGGTGCACTTTTATTGGTAAAAATATTTAAATCAAATATGAAATATTTGGATTTACGAGTTTTTTTTTCTCTGTGTAAGTGAGGAGCACGGAGAACGTTTTCACCAGGATTTACGAACTATGGAAGCTCGGTATCGCGGAAGATGGGACAGTCATATGCTTGCTGATTATTCCGGTAACCGTCAAGCGAAAGTGTTAACGGGCCATAAAAACGGATTTTTGTCATACCAGTTCTGACTGCTAACAAAATAGAAAATGCAGATATATTGTAATAAAAAGTTTGAAAAAACCAAAAAACACATTTTCCAACAACTCGATTTTTATTTATTGCCAAGAAACATCGGCATAAGAACTGCAAATTGTGTTTTTTGTATTTGGTTGCACAATTCATTAAAAATATACAAAATTAAAAATGTGTGAGTGCGTGGGGTGTTGAAAAAATTCTTTTGGAAAATGGTGTATTGATGGTTCGCAGATTTCCGGGAGTCACCGTTATGTCAATGTACCGAAGCAGAATCATGGAAAAATTCAATTTACCATTGAAAACAAAAAATTACATTAATTTGTGGAAATTTTTTTTACATAATTTAATTTAGAGGTCTTCCTATGAAAAATTCGTCAAATGACGTGACAGATTCACAAAGTTATTCGCTTGCGAAATGGAACGAGTTTTTGCACTACCTTGCGTGAATGAGCATTTCTCCAAATAATAAGAATGGTCAACTTCCTCGACATATACATTCGTTTCACAGATAGAGTCTTTACTACAATCTCCTTCCGCCAGGCATTTGTTGAAACTTGTAAAATCATAATAGTCACAAGGGCCTTAATCCGTAGATTATAGTGAGTGCGGAACATATTTGGCTCATTTGCAGCCCAATTCATTTAATTTTAATGTTATTCTCGCAGGTTAAGCAAATATGGATTTGGGGAAAATTGTTTGAATCTAGTACTGATTGAATGTTATTGTACATTTGCTTTACAATTAATGTAAGGTCTATGTTAGATCAAGTAGTCTTTTAACATTTCCTATACAGATTTTGTGTATCAATCTAGTTATCCTGCCATAAATTTTAATTCATTTTTTCGGGATAAACCGCTTATAACTTTGTCCATCGAGAAGATTTAAATGCAACAAAATTTGTGAAATTAGAAGAACCATTGGCCTACATGCTAAAGTGGGTTTCATTAAAATGCAAGCACCCCAAATGGCTGGTACACGGCGATTAAATTTGAAAAATTTGCTATAATTTGATGAATATTTCTCTTCAAAGGCCAATTTAGGCGCTTTTGGGTTTGCTGATGATGCTCCATTGATTTTTTTAGGCGACCTTAATATGTATACTCTCGCATAGAGCTCATAAATACAGATATTGCTGCTCGGTGTAACCTCCAAAATTTTTTAAAAGCGAAAAATGCTGCAAAATGGTTTTTCCGCGATATCTTGAAAACAAGAGCTGATGGAGAAAAACCGAGACCAGTTTTGGAATCAGTGCACAAAACGGGATCAGAATTTAATACATATACGGCTGGACTTCACAAAAGTGGTCATTTTGTTGGCCTGTGTAATCGGTTAAAATAAATTTAGAGATTTTTGTGTTTCAAAGTTAAGCAAAAATTTAAAACATAGGCCCAGACTGCAATCATTTTTTGAGAGATGATTGTCTGAAGGTAAAACGAAGTTTTGTTAAGAAATTTTGTAATTCCAGTGTGAGCTTGGATATAATGGATCGGTCAAAATATCGCGGAGTTATAGAGTTTCAAAGTCAAAATTTTTAAAATCGTTTTTTTATACCCTTGAAAAGGGTATATTAAAATTGTCCAGATGTTTGTAACGCATAGAAGGAAGCATCTCCGACCACATAAAGTATATATATATTCTTGATCAGCATGACGAGCTAAGTTGATATAGCCATGTCCGTCTGTCCGTCTGTCCGTCTGTCCGTCCGTCCGTCCGTCTGTCCGTCTGTCCGTCTGTTTCTATGCTATCTCCTCTGTCAGTTTTAAAGCTATCGTAACCAAACTTTGCACGAAGTCTTTTAGTACAAATACGCTGCACATTTGTCGGAACCGGACGGATCGGATGACTATAGCATATAGCTGCCATAGGAACGATCGGTCGAAAAACTAGTTTTAGTAAGAAAAAACTTTTTTGTTTTCAATGTTATCGCTCTCAACGCTCGTATTTATAAGTTTTCAATGATTTTACATAATTTCACTAAGGCTTGTCGAAATCGGACAACTATATAGTATAGCTGCCATACAAAAGTTAGGTCTGAAAAAAGTCTTAGTGAGAAAAACTTTTTTGTTTTCAATGTTATAGCTCCCAACGCTCGTATTTATAAGTTTTCAATGATTTTACATAATTTCACTAAGGCTTGTCGAAATCGGACAACTATATAGTATAGGTGCCATACAAAAGTTAGGTCTGAAAAAAAGTCTTAGTGAGAAAAACTTTTTTGTTTTCAATGTTATCGCTCCCAACGCTCGTATTTATAAGTTTTCAATGATTTTACATAATTTCAGCAAGGCTTGTCGAAATCGGACCACTATATAGTATAGCTGCCATACAAACTGTCAGGCATATATCAAGCTCCAAGGGTATATAAACTTCGGTCGAGCCGAAGTTAGCCTGCCTCTATTTTTTTCTTACTCTATTTGTTCTAGCTCCGTTATTTTTGGGTTGATCAAAAATATCCAAGTTCACACCAGAATGGTGGGTATTACGAATAACTTAAAAAATTTTTTTTTGAAAATCGGTCAACAAATACTCTTTAAATTTTTGCAACCATTTAGGAATTTTAATCGCATTTAAAGAAAAAATAAAAAAAATTTCGAAAAATTTATTTATTTATAGTTTAACAATGTTCTGTCTAACTTTAAGAGGGCCTACTTAGGAACGACAATAAATTGTTTTTTAATACAAACAAGGAGGATTGAGATGAAAAAATATGGAAAAGCAAGCTAGTTTAAACAAAGGTTTCGGAAGGGTTCGTGATGAGCGTAGTTTGTTGGGCAAGGCTGTAGAGAAATAGGATAAATATTTCTAGTAATGCGTTGTGGGACTGCAAGACTTATATTAGATAACAAAGCGATAGAGTCAATATCTCCTATCAGGAGTTTATGAATAAAAAGAACACTTTGACAAATTCGGCGGTTCTTAAGAGAAGGAAGGTTGATTAGGCGTTATCTGTCCTGAGGAGGAAGATTAATGGTGGAATCCCAGTTTAATCCTCGCGAAGAGCAAAAATTAATAACTGTTTTTGAACCGATTCCAGTTGATCTTGATATTTTTGGTAGTATGGAGACCACACACACGACCCATATTCAAGTATTGGTCTCACTAGTGAGACATTGAGTTGCTTAGTGACGTAGGGGTCATTAAATTCCTTCGACCATCGTTTAACCAAACCGGGAATTCCCATTGCCTTGTTTGATATATGACCGATGACTAATATATGACTATTGAAACATAACTTGGGAACAAATTGTACACCCAAATCATCAACTTTATGGATACGTTCCAAAGGAATGGAATCAATCATATAATCAAACTCATATGGTTGATTACGACTAAAAGTCATACATTTACACTTAGAGAGATTAAGAGGTAGGCTATTAAACGAGCAACAGGTGTGAAGAGAGTTTAAGTCGGATTGCAGGAGGAGAGCAGACGTAGGGTCATTATACGACAAACAAAGTTTGAGGTCATCGGCATACATCAGTGCCTGCGAATGGGATATCATTTATGAAAAGGTTAAATAGTAAGGGGCCTAAATGACTACCTTGGGGGACACCAGATAGTACATTAATGGAACTGGATAGTACTGATGTTTAACGAACTCGTTGAGATCGATCACTTAAGTAAGACTTTATCCAGTTGGGGAGGATTGGTGGGAAGCCGAGCTGACACAGTTTATGTACTAAGAGCTCGTGATTGACTGAGTCAAAAGCTTTACTGAAATCAGTATAAATTACATTAGTTTGTTGCTTATTGACAAACCCATTGTTTACAAGAGTAGTAAATTCAAGTAGATTCGTGAAACCATGTTGAGATATAGATATTACCGAACGACAATAATGTTGTAGTTGGGGAGTCAGGATCTTTTCAAGAAGCTCAGGAATGTCCGATATATTCGATACAAACCTGTAGTTCGAAATGATTGACTTTGGTCTCTTTTTATGGATAGGAATAATATAGGATTCCTTCCAAAGACTAGGAAAGTCTCCCTATTGAAGAGTTATGTTAAATAGTTTACAAAGCGGCACACATAAGGAGTCGGCACAAAGCTACAACACACAGCTGGGAACTTTGTCAGGTCCAAGACTGAAAGAGGACTTGATTGATCGTAGGCTGGATAAAACGCCATCTAAATTTACAACAGGGCATACTATGCAGTTGGAATTAGCCACAGAATAAGGATATTTAGAGACAAAATAATTAGCAGATGCAGAAAAGCATCGTTGGAAAAATTTTGCAAATAGATTGGCAATATCATAGTCGTTGTCACCCGATACATCACATAAAGAAAGGGAGGGCGGAAATTGAGAGGATTTCCTTTTGTCATCCTGAAAGCTCAACTTACACCTGACCAAACTTGAAATTAAGAGAGTCAGGAATAAAAACTGTTTTTGTTTATTTCACTAAAACATGTTTTCGGATCAGATTGAAAGTTTTGCCGGATGTTTAAAAGACCCTAACAGAACGTTTAAGTAAATTAAAAAAAAATTTTATTGAAGGTATACTGTACCCTTAAGAACCTTCCTTTTAATCTGCAATTATTAGTTTGATAAGAGTCGCACATTAATAGTATTATATGAAGCAATATAAAAATGTTTTTATTTTTGTTACTTTTTTCAGATCAATTGTTCATTTAGTTGGAAATTTAAAAAAAAATTTCTCGATGATTTGGTTTAAAACTGGTTCGGATCGGGGTAATATGGTCCCTTGAATCTCAAACTGAGCGGGTTTTTATGGTCCTTTTTAAAAGATTGTTCAGTTCAAAAATGACTTAACTGACTTATGTACATTAGGTCGGACATTTTATATATGGAAAATTGTAACGTTATACTGATACCCGCTTAAATTTAAAAATTTTGAGAAAAAATAAGGTTTAGGGTCTGCGACGTTCTGTTGCTCATGCCTACATTTTTAACTTTTTAGTAGTTGGCGTAGACTTGGTTTGAGGTCATAACATTTGACAAAAAGGTACCATGACCAATAAAAAATGTTTTTTTATATAACAGACACAATATGTAGGTAAATATATTTGGTACTTAATATATTTGGTAAAAATTGTATGTTACGGCAAAATTTCTACTATTTTGCGGTGTTTACTTTTAGATGAAAGCAAGTTTAAGCCGTTCATTAAGAGGCTATCAAGATATCTTTGAAGTCAGATCCAACACTGAACTGAAGTGCTGCGCATCACAGTTGCAGCCGTTCCTGCGAATAGTGTACTTTTACTGGGCTGCTTATAACAAAGCTTCTTCAGGATCGAAAAATAATGCGGGTTACTATACTACTATGGACGAAAAATACAGGGTAATTATCATAAATAAAAAACTCTTTATTTAATATTGTCAATTCGTTTCATTCCCTTGAAAGTAACCTCCCCCTACTGCATTACACTTGTGCCAACGTTTTTTACAATTTTGTTTGTGTTTGTGGGACAGTTGTAAGAACATGCTGCAAAGTCTTCTTCTGGTATAGTTTTTAATTTCTTCTACGGGGTCCACGGAGTGATCTCTTGAGTTTAGCGATTTGCCCATAGTAGCCAAAAAAGACACTCAAAATGGTTTTCACTGTTATGTCTGTAGTATCTGACTAGAAGAAGCCCCGCTCGTGGACCATGCTGACTTCAACTTGCGAGCCACACTAGTCGCACTTTCATATATGGGCAGTCTTAAGAATTTAGTCCCATATAAAAGCGTGGAAAAAACCAATCTCTTCGTTGGAAAAAATGGGCCCGCTTCGTCAAAATTTGGTCCTAGTCTACCAACCAAAAATACATTCGATTCCTGATCCATTTTTAATTTTTTGTTCGATTAAATTCAAATTTGACAACTTGACTTGAAATGTAAATCGTATCAATTTTACCAAGTTTAATATTAACTGACTATTATATACATAGTATAACCATACAAAAGATGGGTCTAAATCAGTGGTGCCCAAAATGCCACTGGCCTATCCCACGGGATAGGAACTCATAATTCTGCTGGCGTCGCAGCCGACACAGAATACGTGTGTTCTACAAATACCGCGCTCGGCGGCTTGCTCTCTCACGAGGCATTTGTTTGTTTGCTTGTTGTAACTGTTTGGCGTCATGATGTTTACTTCGCACACAATCGCAAAGCTTAATAGTGTGAATTTGGGCACCACTGGTCTAAATAAAAGGGTTAGTAAGAAAAACTTTTTTGTTTTCAATCCTTTCGCTCTTATACTTGTTACTGATCAATATTATATGCTACCACACAATTCGGTCAAGATTGGTCTAAGTCGGAAGTCTATAGCATTCAGCAATGCAAAATTTCAAGATGACGCTTAAAGCGAAAAATTCAAAACGAAGTTAGCATCAGAAGAGCATAAGGCACACTATTACAGTTACTTCAGTTTAAACAATATCCGCGTGGACAACGACCAAGCAGGATGAGAGATCGATGTTTCCCAAAGTGACGTGTATACACTTGACGATTCCATTTAATTAGTGTAAATAAAATACATTTTGTAATGGTTCAAAATAAAAGTAAAAAGATTTCAAATTGTTATATTTTAATTTCAATGGCAGTTTAAATTATGCTACAAACTAAAAGAGACAAATTAACAAAATCCACAATTGAAATGTCGAATGGATAAGACTTAGCATCAAATAGATATCCTGCTACCATCACCCTTTGTAATTGCGTTTAAAGGTCTGTACACTTGTCAGCAGGACACGCTTGTTACCTAGTGTATAATTTCTTGTGTTTAAATAAGCCTCAAGTATTGACCCTTTAATAAGTAGGTTCTAATGGCTGTCACGAACAAGCCAAAAGAAAAGAATAACCAGTTGACATATCTAGTTTTCCCCTACAATTCCGCCCCACAGACAAGATCATTAGACATTCTGTATATATTACCTACCTATGCATAAAACCACTTGAAAACTCATTATAACTCAGACACACTCACACACATTGAGGTCTTTCTAACTGGCAGTTACATCGCCCACAAAAATAGGCGTTGCAAAGTCGCCCCAGAGGCGTTAAAGCACTTAGATTTATGGCGCTTCACGCACTCTCACACATACATAAGCACAAAAGAAAAACACGCCCTACAGCCACAGGCTATACAGCCCTTGGCAGGCCCCGACTTTGACTCGTTTTATGCATTTAATAAAAACTTTCACTTCAGCGCTCGCACGTTTCATTTTTTTTTTATCAAGCTGCAGCCGGTAAACTTTTCCTCTTGCATTTGAAGTTAGGTACTTAAAAAGCAATTTCCAGGCCCCCCCTCTTAAAAAATCCTAATGAAAAGGGTGCCCCCAAAATGTTAATGAAATGATCTGAGTTATGCTTATGCTCCCAAAAACATTTTTTGTTTGGCTTATAAAAAGTTGAAAACCGAAGCGGGTGCTGAAGGTGTGGCCAGAGAAACCGCACCGGCTGTGTCCTATTTGTGTATGCGCGGGAGGGAAGACGAGAGGTATGAAAAAATCATAAAACCCATCAAAATAATGTTAATTCATTAAGTGGCCGTAACTTGGACAGAGCGCCCAAGTGTAGGCTATAAAAATTTTACACAGAAATGCACACACACACATACATACAGGCGCCTTAGGGTAGGCAATGCCAACGTGCAGAAAATGAATGATTTTTATTTATGTTTTATGAGTTTTTGTTGCCGGCGATGCTTGTGGTCCTGTTCCTGGTAATTAGACCAGGTTTATGCCTGGCTGTCTGCCAGGTGTAGCATCAACAACAACAACAACAACAGCATGCGGCTAACAATAAACTGGAAAATTATGTGAATGAGTTTTCTTAACTTATTTCTTATATTTGGTTACTTTTTCGGCTGTAAAACGTAGGCAGGTTCGTTTTGGGCCTCTCAAGATTTATATCTGGCACATGGCAGGCGGGCAAGGCCCACCACCAAACAAAATGGAACAAAACAAACAAGCAAAGTTAAATGAACAACTTTTGTGCATTATTTATCTGCCAAGTGAAAACAGGAACAATAAGCACCAAGAGAAAAATCGAGTTTTTTAAAGTCAAGCAGGGGATGACTTTGCTGATACCCTTTGCCAGGAAGGGCTACGGCAAAAATCTCCAACACTTGACTGAACGCGAGCTGATCCTAGGACTTTCTGCCTTGGCATGCATTTCAGTGCCGAACTTATGAAAGGACTGCATGAGTAAGAAAAGTTGGATCTATTTCAAATATTCGAAATAGAACGAAAACATGTGAAGCTGTCTGTTCAGGTCTGGACTGGACGGACAAAAGAAGCGATAATGAATTTGGTCGTAGAGGAACCAACGTTTTTCAAACCCAGAAGGCAATCCCTCCCGACTTTTTATAAAGTTGGATCCGAACTTCGACAGATAGTTTTTGTTTACTGAACCTAAGTCGAAGCGAAAGGATACTAAGGACCACTCATATAGGCTTATTAGACCGGCAGGTCTGGAAAGGCTCTAATTGTAGGTTGGCAGCACCGCTGCACAAGGCTGTATATTGTTAAGTTTATTAAGCGCCAAACTTAAAAAAACAAACATTTCACAAAGGAGAAGAAGTGGGTTATTCGGGAACAAACTGGATGAAAAATTTAGCGGATAGAGCTGGCATTTGGTTTGAGTAGAAGCAGTCAAATAATTTGCACAAATTTTGATAAAAACTTGGCTAAACAAACAGAAATTTGTTGGTCAATTTAACCCCCCAACCTTTAATCTCTTGTTGAACTTAGCGCTACAGAAAAATGATAACGGTAGTCCTGTAAATTTCAGTCAGAAATGAAGTTTGAAAATGCTCCAACCAATAAAAATGGTGAATAATACCATTGCTTAAGTAAACACATAAGTATAACACCGCATCTTACTAATTCTAAAAAACCTTGAATTGTAAACTGATCACGATTGGAGCGTCATGTTGTCGAGTCAAGATATTAAAGGTATTGAATCGGATTAAAAGCAAAGGCATAAATTCCTAGCCGTTGTTCTGCCATATTAATTGTTTCTAGTAAATATTTTAAAGAATATTTCGGTCGCTAAATAAGAAACAATAATCTGGAGTACATCGCCGACAATGCGCCTGGCATTAGACGAATTGAGGTTATTCTAGCTGCAACGTGCATCCACACGATTGACGTCCTCACCGCCCATAAAGTAGATTTGCAAAAATGTTTGGCATTAGCAACAATGAATAATCCTTATGGTTTACTTGGTCGTTAATATTGAAGGTTTAATTAAAGTGCTGACCATTTACTGCATTTAAAAGCATGAATTAAATCTGCGAACAGACTTTAGAATCAGGTTTGAACTTGAATCTATGGCGAGCTGTACAATGATTTTGGTAGTTTCACTTTTCCAGATGCAGTTTTGTGTTTGAGCGCATGACAATTGGGACATTCATTGTGCATAGCACCAATCAGCACTTTCGGATGAGCGGAATATTCGATATCTGGCTCAAACTCAAAAGCCACACGCAGGAACGAAAAAGTATTTTAATATTTTTCCGGTGCGCTTGTCTCTGCTTTAGTTGTTGTTGTTGACTTCGGAAAGTTCGTGCCTCTTGTGACTGAGAAGAATGCCGTTGCGGCATTCTGACACGCGTAGTTTCATATAATCGTTGATCTATTCCAGCTGGCCCAAATAGCCACCCCTACGTGATGCTGGCATTGTTTACTGTAAGACACAGGTGGGCCAAATTGAACGATTGATGAAAAACGATATACCGATATTTTAGTAATTTACATGAGTCTTTTCAGTAGCTGCACTAAGAAAAAAATGGATATGAAAAGGTATTCTTTTTTACATTTTTTTCACAGAAAATTTACTCTGATATAACTAAGATCAAATTAATATGCTAAATTTCAATAATCAATACGGTAAAAATATAAAGTTTCGAATCGGGCTTGAACCCTCGTTTCTTGCCCAGCAAGCTCACCACAGCCGGACTCGCGGCTAAAATGAGCAAGCCGTTCTTTTTCGTTTCGTTAAAAAAAAGGTATGCGAGGCTTTGAGGTGAAACCTGATGTTAAATTTAAGGGCCTAATTTCAAAAGCACAAGCTTTCTTAAGGGTTTCAGCCATGATAATCTTAAAAAAAAGAGAACAAGGTAGTAGTAAGACCAACAACCCACCTAGCATTTAGAAGATCATTTTAACCAGAATCACCTTAGCGAGACATATTCGAGAAATTTTGATGATTAAAAAGAGAAATACTCCCAAATGACTCGAAAATGAGTCGAAACTGATCTGAAAAACGGGGTATAAACGACACTTAATGAAGAGTCACAGCTAGGGTACCATTTTCATTGATGTATTAATCAGATATTATATATTTTACTCAGACTGCGAACTCGAAAAAGACTCAGATGTGATCAGAGATTATAAAGGATGATTATTTAGCTATTATCTTTTTGGCAACACTGGTTTAAACAGCTCAAGCACGTTTCGTGTTTTCTTTCACTGTCAAACATCTTCAGTTTGGTCTATAACTTAACCATGAATCGTCTTACAAACGAACAACGCTTGCAAATTATTGAATTTTATTATCAAAATGCCTGCTCTGTTAAGAAAGTTAATCGCGCGCTTCTTCCATTTTATGGTTCGTTTAATCGACCCACTGAAGCGGCTTTTCGGGCTAATATGACTAAATTGCGCACTAAATTTACATTGTTGGACACGCTTACGAAGAGTGTGAACTGAAGAAAATATCGCAGCTGTATTGGCCAGTGTTAATGATGACCATAAATTATCGATTCGTAGCCGTTCGCAGCAATTGGGCCTCTGTTACTCAACAATGTGGTCAATTGGCCGACCAGATCGTGTGACTTAACGCCCTTAGACAATTTTTTGAGAGGCTATGTTAAAGCTCATGTCTATACAGACAAGTCCGCTTTAATTGACACTTTGGAAGACAACATTGAAGCATTTATTCGTGAGATACCGGCCGAAATGTTGGAAAGAGTATGCCAAAATTGGACTAAGCGGATGGACCATTTGAGGCACAGTCACGGTCAACATTTGCATGCAGTAATTTTCAACCATTAAATTATATGGACCGTACTATCGACTTAAATAAAGATTTCATGCATTTTTCTAAATTTTATGTGTTCTTCTCTTCTAGCTCTTAAAAATCACCCTTTATAAAATGTTATTTCGGAACTAGATTACTGGGCGTTGTGTTCTTCCATCTGTTATGTAATTCTGTTAAGTCACTTTTAGGACACTGGTTAGTCATTGATTGGTCACTGTTAGTCACTGTGACCACAGTCTAACCATTTTTAGCACAGTCTATTCACTTAAGTCACTTCACAATCACAGTTAAGGACAAGCAAGTTAAGGACTGTCATGTCACTGTACTCACTTTCAAGTCACGGTTTAGCAATTCAAGTCACTGTTATCACTGTTTATAAACTTTCAGTTACTGTCAGGCATTGTTTAGTCACTCTCAAGTCACTGTTAATTCACAGTCGTCACTGTTTCATCACTGTTAAGTCACTATCAAGTTACTGTTTAGTCACTATGAACTCACAGTTTGATCACTGTCAAGTCATTGGAAAGTCTTTGTCGAGTCACATTTAAGTCACAGTCTATTCACTGTATAGTCACTGTTTAGTCACCGTCAAGTCACAGTTTAGTCACTGTCATGTCACTGTGTACTCACTTTCAAGTCACTGTTTAGTCTATCTCAAGTCACTGTTTATAAACTTTCAAGTCACTGTTCAGGCACACCCACTTTCCCCCTCCCTATTTTCCCACCACTCCTCACCGCTTTCTTCATCTCTTCTGCACTTTCCTCCTCTTTCACCCTTCCAAAATATGTATAACGTCAGCGCAGCAGTGCAGCGTCACGTGACGCTGAAATCTGAAAATTACTCCTACTAAAATCTTCCGTACCGAAATTAAAGATGTTTCACATCAAAAATATGATATTCATAAGTAAATTTTAATCAGCGAATATCAATATGAACCTTAACTTTTTTTCTCTGTGTAAATATGATTAATTTAATACTATTTTTCAAGACAGAAACAACAAAAAAGAGGCTGTTCGTCCATATAGTTCGGAAGACTTTGACAACCAACAGCAGGTCAACACTCATAATTTAGTCTTTTGAATCCAGGGTATGACTCTGTAGCATGTGCTGGTAAAAATCTTAACCACAGCTGTGGTAAAAAGTCAGCTTGCCGCCCTTACTTGGGCCTTGGCCTGCCTCACTGACTGATTATGTGCTTCCTAAACTTGTTTTTTTCTTTGTTTTGTAGTGCCGGCAGTGATACGTATCCGTTTCACTTACTTAATATTTGATGACTTATCTCTTTTCTATTAAGATGTTTTAATGCACAGCCAAAAATGTGGTGCAAGAACCACAAGCCCATTGAGCTTAGCTCAGATGAGCACCATAAAATCTAATAAACATAAGTCTCTGTTGAGTGTGTGTGTGAGTGGGTGGGTGGGGTTGGATGTGTTGGTGTGTGGTTTTTACACAGCACATAAGTAAGAGTCATAATTTTGGGGCACCCTCTGTTACCTTCTACTTGGGTTTATTGATACATCGCTAAAAATTTACAATACTGCCTTCTGCTCCTGCTGCTGCTGGTATGATTTCTTGGGCGCCTTCGGGCTGCGTTTTTTAATATGCATTAAAATTAATAAGAACACGTGTTGGTGTTGCTGTGGCTGTTGCCATCGTCTTAATAATTCCGTTTTATCGCGCACAAATTTTTATGGCAGCGCCGCAGGCGTCGATTCTTAAAAATGTTCCCTTCGTCCGTTACGTGCCAGGACTTTGCCGTTGATTTTGGCTCCATTTTTGTTGGTTGTTAATTTTATGCTTATGAGATAAGAAATTGTGACAAAAATGCTGGAAAATGTATGTTGTAAAATGCTGGAAGGTAAGCACATGAATAAGAAATTTTTTTTGTCATGTGACAAATGGTTTCTTGTATTTTATGAAGATAATCTTTCTATAAGTGGCATGAGCATATATTTGTTAAAACTTAAATTTTAAGAGTTCTCTTATATTAATTTTCATTAAATCAACATCTGCTGACTTTAATGGTTGTGTTTTTGAAATTATGCCCCTAGGGAAGTTGACATACGGCTGTGATTGGCCCTGGTCATGTAATTCCAAGTCATGTCAAGCACACACACTAAACACGAAAGCAATTATATTGCATTTGAGCTCAAACATGCTGTGTGCGCCATATCAATATCCTGCTCAAAGCTACTTCAATTGCTTGCGATGAGGGCAGTTCAATTGGAAACTCAAAGTTTCCATTCGCCAAAATGAGTTGATGTGGCCAAACATTTCATTTGACAAAATTTGTTTAACTGTAAACCCAAAAACAAAATTAGTTGCTGCTGCATCAGCGAAAATCCTCACGCAGTGGCAACTGAGCAAACATTGCTCATACGACCCGTCAACTCGGGCTGCCTGTGGTCATGTGAAAGGTAACCAAGCGTTACAGGTGTGGGCATAATACAATTACCACGCCCACTCCAGCATGCCAGGGATATACTCGCGCACGCTGCTGTTTAACTAACGAACAATAAAATGAAATTGAATTTTTCGCTTTTAACGCCAGACGCACAAAGGCCAATCACAAAGGCTGTAACTGTAGGTGCGTGTGTGATGCAGCTGATAGACTTTGTACCTGGCTCTACCCAGCCCTGAGCCAATTATATGCTGCACTTTGGGCATTAAATTCAATTCAATAAATTTACCACCTCCTGCTGTTGGCTGCAGCTGCAGTTTCTTCCGATATTGTTTTTTTTTTTTTGGCATGGAATTTAATTTTGTTCTCCCAAATTCTGTTGACATTTACCTCAAAGTTTTTGCCTTATGGTTGGAGAGTACAAAGCAACGGAAATTGTGCGTTCAAAGCAGCGCAAAATAAGTGAAAAATATTTCATCTTTGTGTTTTGCTCAAAGTGAGCATTTTGCACCATGATTTATTAAATTTCAAACAGCGCAGACTGTGACTGTGCGCAGTAGCCAAACCACAGCATTTCGAAATAAATCTTGGAGTGTGTTATTAAAAGATTTTCTTTTGAGCTTGTCAATGTTGAAATGAAAAAGTGCGTCAAAGAAAAAGAAGCTTAAATAGCCAAAGTCAAGTTTTGCCTCTTAGTATTTTGACAACAATCTTACTAATATTTTAAATGTGAAAGTTTGTATGTTTCCCTGTTTGTTACCCAATCAGGCACATATGGCTAAACGGATTCGTCTGAAATTTGGCACTCAGATAGTTGAACATAGTCTCAGTATTCGATATTTTAAGAACCGAAACCTAAACATTCTGCTGCTATAATTTCGGTTCTAATGTATTTTTTGATTATTTTTTAATTTATTTGGCTTCATTGTTATATTCACAACTGCTACCTGAGCTCGAGAGAGTGAAACCAGATATAATTTCTGTTGTCTGTTTATGTGTTTCTGTGTGAAAGACTGAAAAAAAGGTGTGAGAGATGTGTGTTAATACTGACAAGGCATTGATGTGAAACACGATTCCAAATTTAAGGGCTTAATATTAAAATTACAAGCTCTATCCATGGTATATAAATCTGCAACGAGAATCTTTCAGAAGAAGAAAACTAAGATACGCTACAACAAGATCACTTGTTTCTGTGTTCTTCCTTTTTTCTGAAAGTCAGATAATTCGCTGTCTCTGTCAAGTCACTGTTTGGTCACTGTCAAATCACTGCCAAGTCACTGTTAAGTCACTGTCAAATCACTGCTAATTAGTGAAGTTATGTTTTGTCATTGTTTAGTCATTGCCAAGTCATTGGCCAAATCACAGAAAGTCACTGCAAAGTCACTGGCAAACCACTTTTGAGTAACCCCTTTATTCCCTAATCTTCCCCCCACTTTCCCCCAATTTTCCACCAATTTATTTGTGTGCGGGTGTGTGTGTGTGTGCTCCACGAGTCAACGTCACGTGACGTTGGAATCAAATTTTACTCCTACTAAAATCTTCCGTACCGAAATTTAAGATGTTTCACTCAAAAACCGCAACGCAAATAATTATATATTTGGCGCCTATCACATCACTTAAGTTCTATTTTTGCATGTTCGATTTTTACCAAGTCTTAGCCTTCTGTCGCTTTTGAATGCAAAATGAAAAATCTCAGTAGTAAAGTCGCCTAAGTCGCAAATAAAGCAAATACTGCACTTTTCTCGTGCAAACGCGCAATTGGTCAGGGGATAAATGGGGATTTTCCCCTGAAATAGTACACTGCCGTTGAACGACCAATATTACTATACGGAATCTTTGTATGGTGGCCGGCTCTGGGGAAAGTCATAACTAAAGTTACATTGCGTACAACCCCAACAGATGCAATTAACATAATGTTAGATATTCTGGGAAAAGAAATCGCCAGTAACACAGAACCTGGAAAGATAGTAGCTCTGGCCACTCCTCTAAACTACTACATCAAACAGCGGTATCGCCAAAGCTTGACAACTGCATTCCAACAATTACGTTTAGCACAATGTTTAAAGTCACGATACCGAGTCAGCTGGACTGGAACTCCAGCAGGCCTGTTTCCGTTTCCGAACTCGATTGCTCGGATTTGGTAAGAGCTCTGACTTCTAAGAGACGATTAAAGATTTCGGTCGAATCTCTTTGTCATCAAGTGGGTCGAATGCACATTAGGTGTTTATTAGCGAGTACATTTAACAATCTGATTCCGCATAATTTGATCGAAGTCAATAGTGGAAACAGGCCTGAATACCTCACTCCAAATCGAATGCCAACTATTTCTACACTGGGGAGCAATCAGTCCAGATCTTGGAATCTAAACTTCATTTAAACATCCTGATCATTGTAGTGTTTACCTGGCAGAGGTGGTAGCCATCCAGGGGGCTACCAACCTTCTGGAGACCCTCGCAAACCAAAAAGTTAAGAATTTATTTTCGTAAATTGACACCAAAATTCTTGCGGACTGCTGCAGATCTATTAATAAGATGGCTAAGCACTTTGAAATCACGGTTGCAGCCGTTTCAGTGTATATAGTCTATTTTTATTTTTTTAGACCGGCGTCCATTTGATATTTTCTAATCTGTAAAGATCTAAAAATGGTGCGGATTTTTTTAAATTTTTATATTCCTGTAAATTTGTTTCATTCCCCTCAAAGTAGTCTTCCTCGAATGTATTACAGTTGTGCCGATATTTTTCCAATTCACATTTAAAACGAGAGCGCAAATTAAAGTCGGCTCTAACCGACTTCGATATACCCGTTACTCATGAAAAAATATGTTTAACAGTGTTCCTGCGTTTCTTAGGGTGAACATCTGAAAAGTATGCAACACTTTTTTAACACGGCCATTTCTCACATTTTTGCTCATAACTTGAGAACCGCTCATCCGATCGTTAATGTTTCTTCGGCGAATCGATTCATTTTGTAATTACTAACGATCTCTAGAAGGTACAAATCGTCTATCTTCAAAACTGCAGGAGATATAACGTTTTTTTTCCAAATTACGGGGGCGGGAGGGGGTGTGGCCAAAATTTGAAACAAACTTGATCTGCGTGCAGATAAAAGAAGCATTTGTCCCATACATGTCAAACCTCTATCTTTTACCATCTCTGAGATCTAGGTGTTCATACAGACAGACGGACGGACGGACAGACGGACATATCTATATCGACTCGGCTGATCAAGAATATATATACTTTATATGGTCGAAAATGATTCCTTCTGCCTGTTACATACATTTGAACGACTTTAGTATACCCTTTTTATTCTACGAGTAACGGGTATAAAAACATGCCGCAAATTCCTTTTCCTGTAAAGTATTCAATTCCTTCTTCATTTTGGACTTTAATTCATTTATAAATTCAAAACGGTTCACATGGAGCGGGCGCTTAAGCAAATTGCGAATGGTAGCCCAAATGGTCATTTCCACTGCTATGTCGATAGTATCTGACTAGAAGGTCTGTGGGTTTATGCGGAGATGGCCCTCGATGAAACCCTGCTGGTGGACCATGTTGACTTCAACCTGCGAGTCGCACTTTCTGAAATGGACAGTCTTAAAAATTTAGTCCCATATAAGAGCGTGGATAAAACGCATCTGTTTATTGGAATTGGGCTCGCTTCGGTAAAGTTAGGTCTTAGTTTTCCGACCAACCGGCTTGCACCACTCACAAATACACGTCGCACGAAAATGATGCCTGTTCTGACTCTAAAGATGCTCAGAGGAAACTGATTAGCCCCTCGTTCGTTAGCTAGGAAAGCCCTCTACCGAATCCAGTTGGTGCGCGCACGCTCCGAAGTACAGCCGCGGCGGAAGAAAATCAGTCCTATGTATGTATGTACTTTCTTTTTTATAGAGCGATCAAATCACATTTCGCGATATCACGCACTTGTTAAAAAAGCTAGACAATAAAGCCGACTAGCAAAAGACGAATCAAGCAGAGGAAAAGAAAACTGCTGGATCCAGGGGCATTGATGAAATGCTTAAGCACTGTGGCAATTAAAAAACAGACTATTCGAGATGCATGTGTTTATTTAGTGCTTGGTTATAACCGATTTCCGCTTCCGCCAAATTCTACTGGGTTGTGAATTTTCTTGAGCCGTAAGCAGTTTCAAGCTCATGCCGGGCTTACTCCAAGATGAAAAAGATTTAAAATATTTCTACTTTTATTCTGTGTGGTGTGCATCCCTGATTATTGACAAAAAATAATTGCTTAGGAATCTATGTAGCTCAACGCTTTGGTCCATTCTCGTATAACGATCAACTCATTCATTGCGTTATATCCTTGCTGTTTGTCCACATGTAAGCTGACCCTACCAACTGAGCACATGTTGCAGCTGTACAATTTATGTTTTCTATTATGCAAGTGGAGGACTCGACACCAGTCTGCCTCACATGACATTTCCAAAGGCATTGTGTTGGCAGTGGTTTTTTGTTGTTGTTGTTGTTGCTGCTGTTGACTTAATGGCAGACGACATTGTGAACATAATGCTGACATAATAATATTTCTGATCTGCATATCAAAGCCCCCATCCTTTTCCCGTATATCCATCTCGACGCTATGAAAATGACTCGCAGCTGACGAAGCGACTGAGAACGAATGGTAGCTGGGACTGTGACTGTGCCATTTGTCTGGGCCATTACTCACAGTGGCAATCTGCACACGAACTGTGGGCGGTGGTCACACACCCACAACTGCCAGTCACTAACATTGCTGTAGATTCAATAAATTCCATAGAAAAATGCATTTTTATGCGAAAATATTTACTGCACGAAATGAGCAGACGAATTGTTCAACGAGGAAAGTGGAGAGGATGGGAGGACAAGTTAACCCAGTTGATTTGACCACCAGGCAAGCATGCACATTTAATTATAATTTTAAATTTCAAACTGGCTACGAGTCAATATCCGGCAGCGTTTTGGTAACCTTTAACATTTCACACCTGCGGCCCATGAAAAGGAGAGCACAATTTATGAATATTAAAATTTCAAACAAATTAGAAAGTCAGTGTAGCCCGACTTTAATTTACCCTAGAACAGAGGCATTTGGGTACATAATCATGGACATTTTAAAAGTTGTGCGATGAATTAAGCACACGCTGTAGCTGGCTCTATACCTATAAATCTGTAGTCCCGACTGACTGATATATTATCAACCCACAGACAAAACTGCTTATCCTAGAGCTCTAAGATTTGGCATAGACCTTCGTTTAGTTATGCAGGTGCGCACTAAAAAGGAAAATTTTAAAAATTTGCACGCAAAGTGAGTGAAATTGCCAAAGAAAAACTAAATAGTTAACGTGGCGTAGCCACATATGGTAAACCTGTCTGAAAGAACAATAAACTATTAATCAATGTAGTTCGCAACGAAGAACTGTAGTTGCCATAATATTTACAAACGGGCGCTACCAAACGGACGTCCGTCCAGAAACAAGCATACAAATGCATTGCAACAGCAACAACATAATAATAGTGAAATGTGCATAAAACATTGAACAAAAATATTTAACCAAATGTACTAGCAGTGTTCTCACAAGTTCTTGTGACATAGTTGACCTCAAACGCCAACACACTTGTACATACACCT
The DNA here is from genome assembly GCA_018904275.1 of Lordiphosa clarofinis. Lineage (NCBI taxonomy): Eukaryota > Metazoa > Arthropoda > Insecta > Diptera > Drosophilidae > Lordiphosa > Lordiphosa clarofinis. The sequence goes on from JAEIGQ010000112.1 coordinate 627,190, forward strand.
ATGTGAGCACGCATAGAATACACAAAAAAAAAAAAAACAACGACTGATTAAAAAATTTTTTTTCCATTATGTCACTCCCACCAATTCAAAGTCGGACCTCAACTGTTTCAACCTGCTTGCAGCGAACAAAACGATCATAAAAACGTCATATCAGAGTTCTGGGAGCTTCTTTAGCCTGGCTTAAATAGCCGCTCAATAACCCTTGGTCAAGTCCAATCCACCTGTTCAAAAAGAGACCTGTGGCTAGCGGACTTACACTCGCACAGGCACACATGTCCAGTCCACATGTCCAGTATCTCAAACATTTGGATTCCAAGTTCCTGCGAAACAACCTGGCAAAAATACAGTCAAGCAATTGCAACATCCGGGCTCTTGAGCCACCGTACAAGTGGAATCACGCACACACTTACCTCTCTGCCATTCTGTGACACTCACTCTTAACGGCAACACGCCGTTTCCAATAAACCGAACTTAAGCCTAATCCGTGTTTTAAACTAAAGAGACGCCATCTCTAGGTCAGTTTTGAAAATCCCTTCAGCAACATTGTTTAAAGCAAGTGGTGACGTCATCTATTGGTCAAGTTATTACCAAATGAAAATTTGCTGCCGCAGCGCTTTTACTGCAGGTTCAGAGTATATAAAGCCCGACTGTACACTCACAGAAAAATACCATCTTAGATTTAAGAACGTCCGTGCTTGAATTTATCCCGTTTTGTATTTAAAATTTTAAAATAGTTTTATACTAAAATTCTTGAAATAGGTATGAAACGAGCTTAAATAAGATCAAAAAAGCTTGTCTTTAATTGGGATCGGGGAAACTTTAAAACTTTTTTGTACTATTTGGGCTTATAAAAATTTCTCAGGAGATTGATGTTTCAAGATTGAAATGTACTTAATAATGATAAGAATGATTTGCACTTAATACAAGTATGTAACGTTCTTAAATTCGGTATAAATATGAGAATGTTTCAGACTACATTTTGGTTTAGTTGAAGAAATTTTTTTTGAACTCAAACTAGTATGTTTTGTTCTTGACCAAGTTTCTTCAGAAAATCTTATTTTAAGATTTACGATATTACAAAATCGAATTTAAATTAAGATTTTTGTTCTCAGATTTAGGAAATCCAAACTAAGTGAACTTTTAAGATCGTTTGCCCTTGAATTTGTACAGTTTTAGTATGGAAATCTTGATTTTTTTCTTAGTTTAGGTTGACTAAAAAACTTTTAAAATTTCTTAAAACCAAGCTGAAAAAAAACCCTCACTTAATATTCCACACTGCAAGTAACATGATTTGCTTCCTGTGAGTTTCCCCAGATGATGTAAACTTATTCCACCCTTTTACCGTCCTTGTTACAGGGTATAAAAATTTTCAACAGCTTCCATTCTACTTTAAAATGCAAATAAAATTCAAATTCAAATGCCGCCGGGTGCATGCTTGATTAAAGTAAGGCCAAAAAGTTAATTACATACATAGATTGCATGGCGTTCAAGTAGAAAACCATTTTTAACCTTAAGGGATTAGTTTCAATATATTGCAGATAATTAGAAACTGAAAAATGCGTTAAAAATGCCAGTTAAGATTAGACAAAATGTAATTCAAGCTTGTGGGTGGTTGGCCGATATGCTTGTGATTTCAGACGTATGATGATGTTGATGACGACAACAGCATAAAGGCTGGGAAGGGGGTCAGGCGGTGGCGGGTGTCATAAACAACAGACAAGTTGCACATGCACTGGAGCAGAACTATCCTGCCTGCATAGACATGCCAGGCGGCCCAAGCCATAGCGACACACAAAGCGAAAAAGTCAGGCCAACAACACAGTTTGATGGGTGGAGAGGAGGAGCTTGTGCATATTTTAAACTCCCACAGGAAAAATTTCACAAGACAACTACGGAAGTGGAGCGAGCGTGTAAGCGTACAGAGAGGGAGATGCATGACCAAACAATGTTGAAGCTTTGATGAACCTTAACAACAACGAGAACAATACACGAGAAAATATGACAAAATATGGTACAGAACGAGACAGAGAAGTGTCTCTATCTGAGCCTTAACCACAGCCAAAGGGCCATACGAGTGTTAAAAAATGTGCACTATGGATGAATTGAAATAGCAAGGAGTTTTCCCAGCAAGTCTGTGTGTGTGCTGGTCGACTCATTGCTTTCAGCAAATGGAGATGAATGCGTTGTCGGTGCCGCTGGGAAGCAAACTCCGTATACATTGGCATATTTTATGCATGCTTTTACCACAAAATACTGCAACACCCACACACACTTACTAGCTGGCTAGGGGGCAAGTTTGTGAGGTTTTCCAGCAAGTTCAATTAGTTAGAAAGTGAAATGCATTAATAGCAAAACCCTAAAACTCTGTAGAAAGTTTCGTCCGAAGCTGAGCTAGCGAAATTTTAAATATATATGAACAAAGCTTTCATTAATGCAGGAAGATCAAGTTTATGCACACTCAAGTAAAATTTAATGTTAAATTGATCTTAGCTGAAAACTGTGCGAACGATATGAAAAATTTTTCAAAAATGCTTGTATGCATTGCGTGGGTTAAGCCAAAAATTTATAAAAAGAGACTAAGTACCAAATAAAGATTCAATTAGCTTCAGGAAGATGAGCTAGTCACTCGTGTCATATTTGGGCCACCTCTTTTTCCATTTTTGATTTCAATAAAAATAAAAATAAATCCGAAATTAGATCTCCACATGCCCAGCAAAACCTAATTGGCGATTTTCCACAAACACTTTACTTTATAAACAATTTCCAAATGGAAAAAATTAAAAAAAAGCGTCTTTTAAAATTAGATATCTCTGGTCTCAAGTTGATATTGCTGAAAAGCATTTTACGGTATCTACTCAAACTAAAATTTTATTAAGTTTTAAATTAATTATATTAAGTAACTGTTCCTAAATTTTATATATAATTTTTTCTTAGTGTAAACCTCTATGATATAGCTTCTAAGGATATATGCACAGTTTATTGCCTCAAACATAACTTAAATTATGGAGTTTTCAAAAAGATGGAGACTTTTATAGTTTCAAAAATATTAGTTATTGAAGTTAAATTAAAAATATGCCCTTAAAAGAAAGCTTTGCACGCTGTCAATTCTTAAGCTGTTTGAGTCGCAGATCGGGCGACTATATCATATAGCTTGGCGGATCTACACTCGCACAGGCACACAAGTCCAGTCAACTCGTCGACATAGCTACATGCACACATGTCCCATCCACATATAGCAGCACACACTCCCAAAGAACAAAAAACCCGCAAACGATGATAGGTCCTAGCCTCCAATCTGCCTCCTAAACACAGTTGGGTGTGAAAGGTCTAGCGAGATGACAGACCATATAATATATCGGAGGCTCTCACAAGGCTCAGTGCTTGGCCATACTAAAGCAGGGAGCCTATAGCTGTGAAACTTGAGTACGCTGGGGAGAAAACAGCACAAACGGCGGCTCTGCTGGCTAGGCTAATGCCAAAACATGGGCGGACCCAAGCCCACTACAAGACGAAAGAAGCAGAACGTTACTCCTGTATTGGCGGAGGCAACGGAGTTTCCGTCGTGCACACAAGAAGCCAGAAAGGAGCATAGGCGTATGTCGATTGGACTCATAAGCGGCTTTAAAACGATTTCGGATGGTGCAGCAGCTGTAACAACTAACAGAATGCCCCTCGACCTGGAAGCGATGACGAGTAAAGCACGACGAACTGTCTGCGCAAGATGCGCATAATAGAAGTCTCCGGGCATGGCAAGAGAGTTAGGAGAAGTGGCTTAACCCAAGCCATGGAGAAGTAGACCACCACCTGACTAAGTGGCTTACGAACCATGGATGTTGTAGGGAGTACCTACACCGCTTCAAAGACGTAGATACTCCCTAGTGTCTTTCATCCCGCACTCGCACGCGCACACTGACTCACACGCCCTAGCTGCCCCTGCTCCCACAAGCTAATTTGTTTCATGAATAGCTTTGGGGTTTTTGATTGGATTATATTGTGCTTTTCAGAATCGTTACATATAAGACCTACATAACGTGGTTCTAACTTTAAATTTGTGGCTCTGAAAGTTTTTTGCGTTTTAAAAAGGGAGAGGGAAAATGTTCTTAGTCTGAAACCAACTTGATCTGGTTACGGTATACACATGGACACTATCTCTTATAGACTCTGAGCTCGACAGACAGACATGGCTAAATCGCTGATCAAGTATTTAAATACTTTATATGGACGATAATGATTTATTCTTCCTGTTACATACACTTGCACATTATTAACCCCTTTTAGCAATTTTCAATGGGTATAGGGTCCAAAAATGTCAAAAACTTTTACAATTTTCTAAATATTGATCTCTATTTTTTAACTCACTTTTTTATTTGCAATATCTATTCCACTGAGTAACGAGTATATCGAAGTAGTTAAGTATTAAATTCTTTAAAAGGTTATAAAAGGTGGCCGTGCTTGGGTTCTACTTTGTTATACCAACCCACAGGTTTTCTCCGTGGTCTGGCTCGAAGAATCTAATAAGCTCAATTCTATGACGAATTACAACCTAACCTACTTGGATATAAAAATTTCTCTTAAATTAAGTTGACTTGAGTGGCCCAAAATGCACTGTAATCGAAATTTTGCCCAAAAAACTATGCAACACTTTCTAAATTTTTTAAATTGTCAAACAGTTTGTGACAAAGATTTATGTGTGGTTTCCCCGGAGGTCAGATGGTTTCCTGCTGTGCCAAAATAAACTTGTTATCGTTATAATTGATTAATTAAAGACATTTTTTTTAAATTTATTTTATTCCTACCAAGATTAGAACAGGCACCCACAAAAAGTTTTTCATACAAACATTTTTGGCTTTTTGTTTTATTTTAAACTTTACATACACATTTTTGTGTGCGAGTTTGACGTACGAGTTGAATTCTCATGTTGCTCACTTGTCATATTGTCAATGGGCAAAAGCACAGACGGATGCAAGCAAGAGCGTCAGCCGTCAGACTGATATGTCATTACTTATATGGGCACTTGAAAAAGTTTAAAGTGGATTGTGCAGTGCCAGGAGATAACGTTCCATTGCCAGGCACTCTTCTGTCTCTGTCTTTAAATATAATCAGATTAATAACGGTAAACACTTCTGGCTTTTTGGTTAGCTGATTGAACTGCCTCAGGATACAGGAGACGAACTGCCATTCGCTGCACAAACACACACACACAGGGGAAAACAGGTAGATTCAATTCCATGTTGAAGTTGAATTATTGTAAACGGAAATCGATGCTGTCAACTCATTACAACGACACTTGCTCTGTGCTCGCTCTGTTCGGCTGTCACTGCTGACGGTGATTAGTTGATGGCAAAATGACTAAGTTGAGCAAGTTGATTGATTTGCACACACACACACGCTGTAGTTGAAACCAGACAGGCAGGCAGTTAACTAAGCTGAAAAATGAGCTTGGAATGTATCAATTAAATGCAAACAGTGCAAAAGTTTAAATAAACAGAATTTAGTTTATTTTGGAATTAAGTCCCATTGTTGTACTGCACTTATTAGCAGTGTTAGGGAGTATCAGATACTCCTACTTTACGCCTACTTTATTTTATTGATAATTTAATTTCAAATCATATGCAATTAGTCTATCTGGATAGGTCATCTAATGAAAATCTGTTAAATAATTTTTCATTTTTTTGATTCGCAAGAAAACCGAACTTTTCATATAACAGGGCGCTAGAAGCCGACGGCAAACTTTTCTCTACCTGTAGCCCAAATTTCGATGGGAGCAACGTGGGCTGCAAAGTAGCGGTACCAGGAGAAAGGGAACGAGGAGAAGCGCCATTTCAGAAGAAGAAGAATGCGCAGGAAAGGCGCAACCGTGAGGAAGTCGAGATGTTTTTTACCACTACCACAGACCAGATATTCACATTACGTCAATTCCTGGAGAAGACTTATGAGAGAAACTTCACAAATCAGCATCCTTTTGCCGCCTTCGACACGCCGATAATTTCAAGGTTTTCTAAAGCCCTGTCTACCTTTGGTATACTAGTAACGTTCTTTCGACTTTGCATGATGACGTTGAAAATCACTTAAAGCTCCGTCAAATAAGGAACGAAACTCTCCGAGCCTTTTGACACCAAAAAAAGTCTTAGGCAGGGTGTTACCTTATCGTGTGACTTCTTTAATCTGTTGATGGAGTATATACTGCGCAAGTGCCCAAACGAAGACAAGACAAAATACATAGTATCTTCGAAAGAAAGTTTTGGGCAATCTGTTAAAATGGGAGAGTACAACTTCGAAGTTGTAAAGGACTTTGTCTACCTCGGAACGATGATAACCGGCGACAACAACATCTACCTGGAAATTCGAAGAAGAATCACGCTCGCAAACCGATGCTACTATAGGCTCAGTAGGGAGCTCAAAAGAAGAGATTTCGCTTATCATCCCAGTCCTGCAAAACGGCGCAGAACCATGGGCTTTATCATCAGCGGATGAGGCAGCGACCGGCGATCCTTGAAAGTTGGTGAAGTTTTCGCCTCCTTAAGAAAGACGAATTGTATATGCTCTATGGGGAAACCTGTCTGGTCACGCGCTTAAATCAACAGCGTCTGCGCTGGCAAGGACATGTTGCCTAAGAACACGAATAAGCTCCAGCAAAAGTGGTCTACAAGAGGAATGCGAAAGAACTGGGACAAGATGGGACGACTAGGCGCGGTAGGACATTTCCAAGCTTTGGTGTGAAAAACTGGTGCCAGCTCGTATGTAGCTGAAGCGACTGGCGAGCACTAGTATCAGCGGCCGAAACCATCAAACGGGAGTGATGGCCATTCAAAAAGAAGAGAAGATCGCATTCTTAGTCAACAGTTCATTTGAAATTATTAGTAATCAGCCAAGAAAAAATGTTATTATACAGTCAATTGAACTAGGATATTACAAGATAATTAAAAGGAAAAAGTAATGAGTGAATCAACGGTAAAGTCAAAGCAGACTGAACATATTAAATTGAACGAAGAAAACTTTGTTAATGATATGTAATGAAAAAATTGGCTATACAGCCCCAAAGGATCAAGCCCAGATTCTATCAATCTCTTGCCGTGTGTGCAAATAACTTTTTCCACAAGAGAAAGGACCTACAGTTTAAAGCCGAATCCGAACGGCAAAGTTTGAGAAGCAGCTGAAACCAAGAAAAAAACTTTTTTAAATTGAACCCGCGACCTCCCGTTCATCAGGCCAGCCAACTAACTAAGCACACCGAATAAATTGATAAATGTCTTGCAGCGATCACAACGTCATCAATCTGATGTCATTTGTGTTGAAAATACAAAATAGGTTTCTGGATTCGAAAAGGATGTAACCATACTTTAATCGATATTAAGGGTTGGTAAATTTATTAAAAAGTATTGTTAGTCGGTGTTCAAAGCACATTGTAAGTGTGCGGTGCTTATGATACAAAACCAGAAAGCCCCTTAATCGAGTTGGTCGGCATTGTGAAATATAAGAAAACTATATAAAAAGAAGCTAGATGATGCTAATGTACACATTAATAGCTGCAGTAGGCGGGCAATGAAGATACTAAAAAGTGTTGGTTTGAGTTCATCACTTGGGCCCATATAATTGCACAGCTTTCAAGCTGTTAAAATTTGCATATCTAAAATTTCGTTAATAATTATTCTAACTTGCCATCGGCCACATTTTGTTTTGCCAATGTTTCAATATTATCGATTACCCAAAGAGCAAAAGAATAAATTATGCAAAATTATGCATTATTTTAAATCCTTAGCTATTTTATAGCCTACATTTAGGATAGAAAAATGCCATGGGCCTGACCCAAAAACCGTAACATTAAATGAACGCTTAATTAATTGTGTGCATTGGCGACCGCAAAATAATACACAACCATGTAAAACCCGTAAATGTATATTTAGTTAAAATATTTATTATTTTTAAACCAAATAACATTATGAACATTAACAATTGACTGGGCCAATGGGGCGTATGCGTGCTATTGACTTATCTCTCTTGTGTGTGTGAGTGTGCCCGCTGATGGGACTTTTACCTCAATGACAAATCGCTGGTGGTTTGAGTCAATTGATAATTTTAATTAAGCGCTAATATTTTAATTTATTATTATGATGTTGTCAGACGCGTCGTGGCTCCCTGTGTGCGTGTGTGTGAGTCCCATGTGTCGGGCTTATATGTGACAGACTTTACGCGTCGTATGAGTGACGTGACATGGCCATGTCACCGGAATCTATCGTGGGGTAGGAATTTAATTTTATGAATTATTGATGCATATGCCCTGTTTCCTCATTTTTCCCTTTGTCTATGAGCCAATTAAGTCTGCAGGCGGTTTTTATATTGCATTTTATGTTCTGCCGCTGAACATGATGATTTATAATTACACTCGCCTGGCTGGCTGTTGTAATGCGGTTGATTTATGCGGTCGCTCAACTCGGGATTAGTTTTACTTATTTGCACACCATTGTGTGTGTGTGGGTGCGCGCCGCTGGATACGATTTCTGCTGCAGTTCATTTTAATTAAACCACTGACAAGTCATGCAACAATTATTGACTGATTTGTACAGTTTTCAAAATACACAATTTACCCATATATATTGATGATTGTGTCGACTTACCTGCAATGAAAAAATAGAGAAAAATCTTTTGTTAAATGATTATAAAAAAACGATTAATATAAATTCTTATATTTTTACGAGGAGATTAATTACATTTTTTACATTATGGTTTTTCGTTACACTTAAAAACATGTTTAACTTGTGTGCTTTCCCAGAAAAAATGACTTGCATTAGTAGAAATGGGATATTTTACAAAATATTTGTCAGCCACTAACGTGTGGCACAAAATCGCAAGGGAAAAACCTAAACTAATGTCAACTACACTCAGATAAAAACCAAAAACTTTGTTTTTGTGTCCAGCACAAATGATGGCAATAGTACAGTAAATGTTCAAAAAATATTGAAATTGTCCCAAAACAGAGATCGGACGTGGAAGAAAGCCGCGCTCGAACCACAAGCTAAAATTAATCCTGATTGTTTTAAAAATTTTGTCAAGTTCGAGCTGTAATCGACATCATCCGAGCTTTAGATGGATCCAAGAAAATAATTTTACGATTAAAAAACTATTAGCTAGTCGATCGGATCGGATTTTTCTTTCTGTATTCCAATAGCTCAACGAACATTGAAAAAAAAAATGCTCTGAAATTTTAATATCTACACTTCTTCTTTAACATTTCTAAATATTCCCAAATATAAAGTGTGTTGTTGCATGGTTTTATGGCAGGTTGATCGACTACATCTAAAGGAGCGGTCTTCTGTAATTATTGCAAACGCTGTCAAGTTGATGTTATTTATACAAAATTTTCCAAGGCATTTGATAAAGTCTTTCATTAAGCTAGGTTTTAATTCCTCCAAAATATGCTGAAATCAATCTTACAGAGCCAGAATAAACAACTTGTTTTTATACCCTGTACCCATTGAAAATGGGTAAAAGGGGATCATGAAGTTGTGCAAATGTATGTAACAGGGAGAAGGAAGCATTTCCGACCCTAAATAGTATATATATTATTGATCAGCATCAACAGCCGAGTCGATTCAGCCATGTCCGTCTGTCCGTCTGTCCGTCCGTCCGTCCGTCTGTCTGTATGAACGCGTAGATCTCAGAGACCATAAGAGATAGAGATACAAATTTTTGCATGTACATAGGTATAGGCCGTACGCAGATCAAGTTTGTTTCAGATTTACTTCTCATTATTTTTATTAATGACATGTGCCTGAATTTTCGTAACTCAGGGTTTCGGCTACCTAATTTGGGACTAAAATTTGGCAAAAAAAAATCTGTTCAATGAACACTTAAATTTTATTTTACCAAGGGCCTATTCTATGTTTGGCTTTGTCAAGCTCCATCCCAGCCAATTTATAGATTTTTGAGCCTTTATTCTGCTTTGTATCATTTATTTGGAGTCCCTCTAGTGTAGTTCATTTTCAAAGGCTTGAAATCTTCGAACCTTTTATCCAGGGAATCAAACCGAAACGATTTTCGGTTCTGGTTCCGGTTCCGGTACGTACCGAAACTAACGTTTCGGTAAACGGTTTTGTTTTGGTTCTGCTACTGTTTCGGTATTCGGTTCCGGTTCCGGTACCCTTTTATTTCGGTATCGTACCGGTACGTACCGGTATGGACCGGTAAAACTGACAGAAATTTTAAAACTTAAGTTTAATCAAAGTGGGTAAGCAACAGTACACATGTATACATAAATTATCAATCTACTTTAAACTTCTTTAAAATTAGTTGCAAAGAAGGTAAATTAATGATTATTTCAATGTATTTCCGTCCATCTGATTTCTAGCAGAGTTATAATAAAGTCCGTTTACCGTCATACTCTAGTAGGCTACTTTTTATTAACGTTCCCTCCCTCATTAACCGTAGAGTTATGCTTGGTGTAATTTTTATACATAGATCAGAGATGGGCATGCACACATACCGTCACACTTTTCACACGCATTCAAGCACAAGCAAATATAAGTAGCTGTCAATGCTTATAGCGTACGTGTGATTTTTGCAGTCGGCTGCGGCAGCGGCCTAATGCACACGCTGCTTGGTGTGTGCATTGGAACGTCGCGACGCGCCCATCTCTGACATAGATTGATTAATGGTGAAATCGACTCTTCTGAGTTGGTTGGTCAAATTAACCTCAACGTTCCTATTAGACCGACTCGCAATTTTATACCCCTATCACTAATTCGTTGTACCACTAACTATGCTTTGCATGAACCTTTTCGTGTTCTCTGTGCTGATTACAATAAACTCTACCGAGTAATCAACTCGGAAGCTTCTCTTCCTGCTTTAACTAAACTAATATTTTAACATATTTAGCCCGTAGTTGACATTTCTTTATGTTTTTCCTTCGCGATTCGTCTTATACGAAAGTGTCTCCGCCTCTCGGTCGGTTCGGCTACTATTTTGGGCTACTATTTTGCCTGCGGTTCGCGCGTAACAGGCCCTGGCTTGGTGTCGCATGGGCCACTTGAACGTACTGCGCATTGTACGTCAACGTCCAGACAAAAAAAATAAATGTTCTACGCAGCAAGAATAACTTTTGATAGTTAATACAGTTCCGGAAACATTGTCGAATTTTCTGACCACCATTTAAGTACATTATGTTTATTTTGTAAACGTTTTAAGTTCAGGAAAACCTTGATCAGGCATCATACGTTAAACTGTCTTGTGAAAATAGTACCACATAGGAATGCATTATTTTCAAAGGGACTGGTCTCGCGATTTTGTATTTCACTGACCAAAAGTTTTGCCAAGCTAGAATCTTTTTTATTTGAAAATAACAATTCAGCCAAATTGAGTAAAAATCCGCCAAATCTAACTGCTCGTTTAGCTGTCTAGTGGTTGCACTCAGAACCGAAACCGTACCGGTACAACGTTTATGTTCTTTTCGGTCTTTTCGGTTCTAAAAATATCGGTTCTCGGATACCGGTATACAAAAAATTAAGAATATCGGTTCCGGTTCCGGTACCGGTTCTGAGTTTCAATCGGTTCTTTTCGGTATACGGTTCCGGTTCCGGTTCCGGTTTGATTCCCTGCTTTTATCCCTTTTCCAACGAATTTTCCCGATCCAAGCCTAAATGAACCTACCCTCTAGCATGCGATTTAAATTCACCCCCAATAAATTGGCAATCAAAAAAGTTTTGTTTTTCATTTTTTACTATAAGAAATACAATTTATTTATAACAAAACAATTTCAACACGTCAATTCAACAGAAAACCAATTAAACACGAATAAATTCATCACAGCACAATTATAACACAAGACATTTCAACACATATACAAATTCAACATACTCTATTTCATCACAAAGCAATTTAACACAGGACAGTTGAACACAATAATTTAAAAAAATTATATTTTCAATCCTTCAAGTAGCAAAGTCAGTCGAACCTGACTTTAATATCCTCCAAAAGTGTACCAAAGAGAACATTCTTTTGTTCACAACTTGAATAACTTTCATCCGAATGCAGGCGCTGTAAACGTCGTAAAATTTTTGCCTGCCCCTTGTATCACCCTTCTTTCCTCGAATAAATTTGACTGTATGTTTCATTGACTTTCTGAAATTGGTTTGCGTTGATTATACCGGGAGTTTGTTTTTTGAATGGGTGGGTGATGGAGGCTGCGAATGCTGTAAAATTGCGCGATTTTTTTTTAAAAAAATTTTTACCTGCACCTAGTGTCTTCCTTCTATCCCTGAATTTGAAACTACACGGTTCCACTTCTATTCAACACAAAACAATTTCAACCCGCCAAATCAACATACGTCAATTCAACACACGTCAATTCAACACAAAACAAATTAATTAATTGTATTGAATTGACGAAGTTTTAAATTGTTGTGTTGGGTGAAATGACTTGTATTGACGTGTGCTGAAATTGTTTTGTGAAGATTTTGTTTTGTGTTAAATTTGTTTGTGTTGAATTGACGAATTGTTGAATTGTTGTGTTGGGTGAATTGACTGTGTGTTTTATAGACGTGTCACCATAATTATCTAAGTTAAAATATATTAGCCGGTAAAGATTTTTGTTCAATTGGCGAATAAATAAAAATAATCATTATTTTTGGATACATATTTTAGTCAATTATTTTGTTCTGAATCTAAAACCACCAGTTGGGCTCTGAAAAACGACGAATTATTTTTAATTGTACTTTTTCTGCAGAGAAGCCGATGCTGAGCTACAATAAATAGAAAAGAAACCCGATTTTTGTTTACGCGTGTATGTCAGAGTGAATAGATCGCGACTGCGAGCGAGGAGATCAAGACCAATCTCTATAAGCAGCATTGTTGATGCGTTCGATTTTGCTAGAAACATAGGAGAGAATGAAGTGAGGCAAAATCAAACAAACATTCGGTCGAACAGAAAGACAGGAAAGTACGCCTATGATGCCGATAGGGCATGGCATAACTTTGTAAAATAACAACGAAAGCTTGCGGTTTGCGGAATGGGCTTGGGCACCTCTAATTTTCGGTGATTCGAGATCGAGGCTCTTGGTCTGATCACGATTGGAACGTCGTCTCTACTGTACTGGTGCCAAAGCGTCTTGGAAACTAGTTGAATAGAATTTTATCTATCACCTGTCTAAAAACAAAAAAAGATTGTTATTATTTTAATTAAGTGCGATTTTTCCCATGGAACTTAAGATTAAGTTCCAGAATCATTGTTCAATTGTTGACCGACATAGCCCTCTAAAAAAGCTGTAAATTTTTTAGAATTTCCTCTGGCTTAAGACGAAATCAAGATGAAGGAAGATTTTGCAGACAAACATCATTACCTTAAGGTTCTTTCACCAGAAGACTTCGCTAGACACTTCAGAGCACAGCATGTTAAAATAGCTTTAAGTTAAAATCAACCACATTCATAATGTTGTAATGCCGAGATTATGAAAGTCATGTTAATATCCTAAATTTAATTTCGGTCAACTAAAATCGCAGACTTCTTTCTAGTGAATACATTTGGTTCTTGTGTGAAATTTAATATTTGCCACTCTAAACACCGCTCTCACTACACTATGCTACAAAAGCAAGGCGCTGAGTAAATAAGCAAGGCAAAGGAAACGGAGATAGGTGGGTGTATGGAGCATGGCTTAGCGGGAAAATCAATGACACAATAAATATTTGTGCAGCGCTTAAGCCTCAAGTGTTTAAGGCTGGGCACAACAAGAAGACTTTTGTATGTAAGTACGTATGTATATAGACAGATATGAGTTGCAAAAATATATATGTATATATATATAGGGGGCTGCTTCCCTAAGAAACACACACACACAACTGCCAGACAGTAAGCCATCTTTGCTTATTTGAAGTTTATTTCTCTTTTAGTCTGGCATTATATATGTATTTTGTGAAAGTTTTCTTTTTTCGGCTGTCTTGCTAAAATTTAAGTGTGCCAGAGGAGCACACACACACACACACACACACACATATATGTGTGTATGTATGCCGCGCATGTTTATTGCACTTTAGGGAATATCGCACTCAACCCAACTCAAAATGTCTCAGCCCGCTTCGGTTCTGAGCTTAATGTGGCAGAAAAATGTTGCTAAATTTACGCCCAGGCAAGATTCATCTCTCTCTCTTTCTCTCTATCTGTGTGTATGTGTGTGTCCTCGAGTAAATTGAAAAATGTCGAGCCAGAATTCTCTGGCAAATGAAAAAGAAATGAGCCTGAGCACCGATTAAATTATCTTCCATCCAGTTGATTGGTTGAAAAATGGCAACATCAAATATCATTGCATTGTTGCGAAAAGTTGCAATATAAAAGGGGCAACATAACAAATCAGAGCCAAACAATTCAAGTAATAACTCTACAATCGTCTCATTGTATTCAGATTTTTATGGCACATCATGCGCAGTGCGCAGTTCAGTTGTTGGTTCCGTTTTTATATGCTTATCATTTTATGGGTGTCTCAATGTTTGTTTGTTTCTTTTTTTATTTTACCAAAAAACTCTATCCTCCTCCTCCTCCTTCCGATTTGCTGCCAAAACTATCAAACGCAAAAAATCTGAATGTTGTTTATGTGATTTATGCGCTCAGGGTTTATGTATAAAACATGTGAAAAGCGTTTCAACAATGTGGCAAGTGAAAATGCACACGAAATGCAAACAGTTCCACAAACTGCAGCTACAGTTTCTCTGGTGAACTCACGAATATTTCGTATCAAATAAAAACTGCGGCCAGGGGAATTGTAGCAACATGTTCCACATTTAAATTGAGGCCCTCAATGCTCTCAACGAGGGGAGTTTGATTATTTTTCGATATTTTTCCAATAAGAAAACTTATTTACGGGAAAACACTCCAAAATCAAGCCCAACTTTAATACTTACTGTTTTTCTTTAACTACACTGAGAAAAAAAGGATAGTTTTGATGATCCTTAGGATGTTTTCGGTATCCATTTGAACTGGATATTTAACTATCCATTTTTGGGATACATTGGATATTTTCAAAATCGATTTATTTTTTCTTAAAAAGGATATATCAGAATTAAAATATTTCATTGATCTATATTCTTCATCTAAAGGAGCTAAGAAATGTGAAAAGGATATTTAATAAAATGGATCTTAATTTGAATGTCCATTATAGGGGGATTAATATTCAAATGTGGCGCTACATGAACTGTGTTAAGTACCCTAGCCGCTGTGATGTCGTGCGAACAGTGTTAAGATTTACCCAACAGCATCTGTGGAGCCAGACGAACTGTAAGAAGTAATGTTGCATCACACGAACTATGTGAAGTACTACCCAAATCCCTTGTGAAGCCACACAAACTCTCTAAAGTACTAACTAGTACTGATTGCTGACAGTCGCAGCATTGCTTGAAAGGATGTGTCGCCAAACGAACTGTGCGCGGTGACACCCATTGCTTTTGCCACTATTGCTTGCAACTCAAATAAAGTCATTGACTCAAAAAACTGCCCTCGTATGTATAATTTTAATTATAGACTTTTTTGTGTTGTTACATTCTCATCCAATCAATGGCAGTTCTAAGAAACTTTTCCAATTTTGCAGCAACAAATAGCCAACAATTGCTGTTTATACACAACGGACCCTCGATTCAATCAATATGGCACAGAATTGGTCCATTCACACGCCCATTTGGCCAGGCTCAGTTCAGTTCACTTTGTCCAACTTTTGGTAACAAAAAATTAATTTAAAAACTTATTTCAATATCAAATTCAGCCCCCAAAGCAGTGAGAGCGAAAGAGGGAGAGCACAAAGTGTGTAACGTTTTAATAAGATTAAAATGAAAATGTTGTAACAGTTTTCTCTACTCTCGGCTTTTAAGAGTGGCCACGGAAGGCAAAAAAAACTGTGTGAAAATCTCTGCTTAGCTTAAGGAGGAAATGTGGGAGTTATTTTTATTGTGTGCCGCTTTTTTGTGGCTTTTGATTTTCAATTACAGGTCCTGAAACCTTAAAGTCACTTTAATTTAATTTCCAAATTAATGCTGCTGATGCTTACCTATATGTATAACATTAATTTAATTGGAAGGCAGTAAAAAAATTAATTTTTTGTTGAAATAAATAATTACTCAATGTTCAGAAATTGTTGATAATTTGGTATTGCATTACACTTAAGCAGAGAAACTGCAGAGAATATCTGATTACAAGTATTCATTAAGATTTTTTTTTATAATTTCAATATTTTTACAATTATTTCAATAATTGTTCCATTAATGAGCAAAAAGTTAACAAATTTCGCCTGACGCTGTTAAGCTGTTCAATTAATGCCCTATAATTGTACATAAAAATAAATGAATACTACTTTTGTTGCTTTTCCGAAGAGTTAATGTTTAAGGAATACCTCTTTCGTGTGACAGCTTAAAGGATAAGAGCGCATCACGCATTTCTGCAATTGTGGATAAATTTAATAATAATAAGTAAACCTGACATATTTATTGCAATTAGCCTGATCAGAAATTGGAAATGTTTTCGGGCTCATGGTTAAAAAATAAGAAATAAATATTAGCTACCGTAATGGAAAATCACAATTTGATTTATTAAATTTATGGCTGAAAAGTTGCTAGATATTGTTCCCAGCTGACCTTAACATTTAAATTTTTAAATCAAAGAGACTGCAAAATATTTTTGTTGAACTTTAAATATATTTTCAAACAAGTGAGAAGGTCGGTCAAGCCCGACTATAACATACACTGTACCTGGAGTAGAAGCTGAATGCAATGCTGGTACTGCGCCTATCTCTAAGACTCTCTCTCTCTCTCTTTCTAAGATTGTGCTGGGTTTGTTGTGAAAGGGTGGGAGGGGGTGTGGCGGGGGGTGGTTTTCATATTAACTTGAGAGCCCTTCATCCGATCTTTATCATTTCTTCGGCAAATCAATACATTTTGCTAATTACTAACTATTTCTAGAAGGTGCAAATCATCTATCTTCAAAATTGTAGGAGATATAACGTTTTTTCCAAATTGCAGGGGCGGGAGGGGGCGTGGCAAAAGTAAACTTGATCTGCTGCAAGTATAAGAAGCATTTGTCCCATATATGTCAAACCTCTATCTCTTACCATCTCCGAGATCTGTTAGTTTATACGGACGGACGGACAGACAGACAGACGGACATGGCTATAACGACTCGGCTGTTGATGCTGATCAAGAATATATATACTATATATATATGTTGCTTAGAATGTGTTGTTTCGTGTTGTCCATAAACAGAGAAAACTTAACCAAAGTGCAAGACTTCTGTGGAGCAAAACTAACCCTGTGCGTGTTTGTGTGTTTTGTAATGTGTGTCAAAATAAAGTAGAAAGTGTGTATTAAAAGATTATAATTATCCTGTTTGCGGCTTTTGCGGTGCTTTAAACTTGAAAATGAGCTTGAACTCCATCATGCAACGCTGTTGGTCGTACGAATGTCAACTCATCAGCTCCTACAAACTGTATATTTGCCCAACTGAAGGAATGTACTCTTAAAATTTGACTATTTATTTCCAAAATTTTATTTTTAATTTACATTTTAGCTTTTTATTTAAAGTTCTTAAAACTTTGTTTTTATATCACGTATACGCAATATTGCCATATAACTTAACATTTTGTTTAAATATTATAGGTGTTTTATAATATTTATCAAAAGTACCAAGTTTCTACTCGATATCTGCAACACACGAATTTATGCCAATTATTTGGGAATTCGATCCACTGGCCAGTGTAATGCTGTAATTTCATTATCAGATTATTCTTTCTGCTGATCTATAAATAATCTTGATCTCTAGATGTTACGAACTAGGGAAGCGCGCGTGAGCGAATTTTATTTCACGTCACGAAAGATTGATGAAATGAAAAACTGGTTACGCACGATTCATTGACGATTACATAAAAAAGACTTTCTTTTAAAAATTGATAAAAAAAAAGGGTTTCCTTTAAACAGGCTGTCAGATAAAATATTGTTACTCTCAGATACTTTGAAAGTGTTTGCTGGATAAAAGGAATAACAATAAGTTAATTCTTGGAAGCAACCAGCCGTCTTCTTACAAGTGTCCAAAGGCTTCGAAGGCGTCGTTGCTTACTTTGCACAAATTTAAAGGTTGCTCCAGACATTCAGACATCATAGCATCTTTTTGCTCCATCGCTGATAACATAAATAAGTATATTGTACTCCCTTTTAATTTGAACACAAACAAAACTCAGCTGTTTCCTTAACTCTTAACGCAATAACTCAACTTTGTGCCAGTACAAAACACCTATTCTGATATCTATATATCATAACAGTAACAAAATTAGATCTCCTCCGTGTGTATTCTAAAGTATGTTTAATAAACAGATTAAGGCTGTTCCAGCTTTCACCATTTAGAATGAAGATTACCTGTTGCGATGAGAGCTATGCCTGTTTCCAGTATAGTCTTTTAATTTCACTTAAAAACGCACATTCTTGCAACTGGCATACTATTATGAAATGGCAGCTGGGTTTCTTCACATTTAGGTTGCATTAAGTGCAATTAACTTCTGCACACAATTAGCTTTTCGCATCTTGCTCTGAATAAAACGGAAATTTGGTTGCGCATGTTGTTAAATCAGTTTGTTTCTCCCTCCCTAGCACATCTTCCCAGAAATCAGACTGTTCTTTTTGCAAGCCAGCTCCAGACTTCAAAACTCTGGTCACCTTTTGACTGTACATCCTTGTCGTTGGTTTGTATCAAACGGTAATCGGGCAAAGAATTTATCTTTTTCATATAAGCAAAATGTGTGAGTAGAGGAGACTGACCTCTATCAGTTTCAATAAACAAGTCGTAATTTGTAGCAAATTGCCTTTTTGTTTGCAAATTAAATAGTAAGAGGCAAGAAATATTATTGAATATTTGCAGTTGTAAATTGCCAACCGCATGAATAATTTTCATTTAAATAACTAAATAAAAAGATTGATTGGAATTTGTGAGGTAAACAACATTGTTTGCCAATAGCAAATATATTAATATTTTTTTTATTGTTTGATGAAAATTTGATTTAAATGCTGTTATGATTGTTGATTAACTTTGGCCATTGGTAATTTAATAAAATAAACAAAATGTAATAAATACAATCGCTCGGCAAATCTCCAACAAGTACAGATTACCAAATATCCCTGGCAACAGCAAGTATGGAGGAGTAGCTGAGCGCCACATGGCTGCAAAGTGTTACGACATAAAATGGCGAAAGTAATGCAAGCAATTCGACAAGGGCGTCAGCGAAGAACTGCAAAAAAATGGCTGAAAATCATTCAACGAGCTGAGCAACATAAAAGCTGAGTGTTTGGGTGGAACCCTACGGGTAAGGACAGCTAATGCTTCGCAGTTGTTGTTGCTCCTGCTGCACTTTTACCGCACTCCTCCACAGCATGTGCACACTTTTGGCATAATACAACAAAATTGATTTGCTGCATGCATCATTATCAACATCGTCGTCAGCGTCAGCGTCAGCTTCAACGTCTCCGTGCACTTACTTAGAAAACAGCCACCGGTCTCGAGAGTCTTTTCGTACTCCTTCTTCTGCTCACACACACACACACACACTCGTGGCCCATTCAATGCAATGGCGCTCATTCATTCAACATTTTGCAACTCATAAGAAGCAGCAATTGAAGCATCATTAGCTGCAAGTTTTCAAATCCCTTCCAGACATCGGGGCGTATGAGTAATGTATGCATGCCATTTACATTGATTTGTGGTGAAACTCGGAGACGAAGTAACATATATTTATATACCAAATATCATTCATTCCTACACAAGCAACATATATGTACACTTAAAAAAAGTTAGCTGGTTGAGGAGATCCGTATTTTTTGCGTTGACAGCAAACCCGTTCTACTGTCTGATTTTAAAATAGTTTTATATTTATATTTAGTATGAATCATTCTAGTTTCAATATTTAAATAAGCGAAGACTTGTGAAAACGTATGTTTCTTACCTTTGTTTCTCAATTTTGTTGTGAGAAAAATAAGTAAAAGAATAAAGGTGTATATTTTTTAAGCACGTTTTGGTGATTTCGACCTCCGAAACAGACTTTGTTAATAAACGAATTAAATAAATTATAGTTTTACTTTATGAAGATGTAAGACGCGTTTACTCTTGAAATAAAGGAATATAAGTCTAACGTTAGAATAATCTCTAACTTGCACAATTACAAAGTGGCGAATGACAAAATATTGGGAATAAAAGATTCAAATCATCAAAGAGATTGCTGAAAGATTAAATTTGTATAACGCCACCGTTCACAAGCACATGAAACTTCTTGGATCGATTTTAAAGCTTTACATATGGGTTCCATATGTTCTCACAGATCGAAATTTGAAAGCTCATTCAAGTTTGATGACTCGCCTAAAGCTTTTGCAGCTTGAATAGGATTCAGATTCAGCAGGCAAAAATCCACCCACCCTATTCTCCAGACTTGACACCTCTCAACTATGACTTGTTTTGGTCTCTACACAATTAGTTGGATGGAAGAGCCTTCACCTTTAACAACAATTTAATGAGCGTGAAAAAAAGGCATTGGATTAAAATGGAGATTATATAATACCATAAAATGCCTTGAGTCAGCTAAACTTACTAATTAAACATTAGAAAGGTCGCCAGATAAATTACATACCATAAAATGTTTTACGCAATAAATAAATCGTGTTAACATTGCACTAAAAAAAACGAATTTACTTAGTGAACGACCCAAAGTTGCATAAGAGCGGACCTCCTGAGTATGAAGTGTTTAAGGTCTTGGTTAACCAATTGCTCTTTGGTTTACTTCAAGCGTACCGGAACGCAGACCCTCTAAAGATTTTGTGAATTACTCATACGACATGTTAACTATTCCATACTAAAAATTTGTAGAAAAAAAAATGTGTGTGTAAGGGGCTATCTCCGCAACGCGTGCACCAAATTGCATGCAGTCTTGTTTTAAATGATAGCCAGAGAATGTGGCATGGTTTTATTTATTTATTCTATAAATATTTATTTATTTATTCTATAAATAGGTTCCTTAAGAATTAAAAATTAGTCAACCGACCGAAGTTTATATACCCTTGGTGCTTGATCTGTGCCTGACAGTTTGTATGACAGCTACACTATATAGTGGTCCGTTTTCGACAAATCTTGTTGAAATTATGTAAAATCATTGAAATTGCTGATCAAGAATATGCTGATCAAGAATATATATACTTTATGTGGTCGGAGATGCTTCCTTCTATGCGTTACAAACATCCGGACAATTTTAATATACCCTCTCCAAGGGTATAAATATCTCAAATTTGGACCAAAAATGTGTGTTTGAACACATGTTTCATATCATTTTGTGTCATTCTGAACGGAACATTTTGTGATAGATTTTGATTTTATACTTTTTTGAGTGAAAAATTATTTTCTGAACAAATTGAAATTTGAGTAAGTATATTTGTTGCTTTTGAAAATGTCTCTGTTTTAAATCATTTGTCGATACGATCAACAGCGTACGCAAAATGCGTCACTAGTCAACTAGTGGCTTCGAGGAGCCGTGAAAGTAGCAAAGACGTACAGCAAGGACCCGTTCAGATCAACGGAACAATGATGCAACAACAACTGCAAATGAATGTCGTGAAATACAAAATCTACTGGGTGTTTCGTTCACGTACGATAGTGTTCCGGACTACGCTTCTCATAGCCATATTCATATTGGTCCAATTAACGTCTATTGTCGCCATTGTCAGGCATATAAATTTAAAGGTGAAGCAGATGAGATTTGCAGTGCGAGGTGTAAAGTGAAATTTCCTGAATTGGGGAGTCCACCAAAACCATTGAGCACACTACTTAATGAATTTGACACCTGAGCCCAATAATTTTTTTAAATATACACGAAAGTACTTAATTCATTTTGTCGGGATTTACACGTTGATGTAAACTTCATGAAGTTTTCATAGTAGGCTTGAATATCAAACGAATTTTACTAGATTTGTTGAACAAAATGTATAGAACCACACTTGTATGTCTCGTCTACTGAGATAACTTCATAAAATTTGCTTCATCGTGTAAATCCCGTCTTAGTAAGCAGTGAAGCACGCGGGTCAGCTAGTTTCATATAAATGTTTCATTAATAAATACCTGCGTAAACATGTCATTCTTGCAGATTAAGCGCGAATTTAGTCTTAAGGTATCTAAAAGACAGATAAATCAATAAAAATTCAGCTTTAAATGATGGAAAATCCTAGTTCAAAAAATTTGCGAAAACCACCTTAGTAAAACTTCCGAACTCACAAGTAAATAGGAAGGTATGCTTTTGTCAAATAGTTTTAAAGGAAATGGACAAATTGCTGGCAACAAATACAAAGATTTAAAAAAGAAAAATAAGCCAACTGAATGGCCTGATAAAAACTTAGTAATTGACATCGATGTAAATTGTGGTTCTATGAATAGAGACAAATACAAAAGTTGGCGACAAGGCATTCATAAGTTAATAATTACTCGTTGCCTTTGCATGTATGTACCGGAGATGCTGGAGTTTTAGCTACAAAATCAGCAGATAAAGATAAGGCTACCATCTTGAAAGCTAAGCCTTAGATACTTCGGACCCATTACTGTCTCGTATCTATTTAAAAGAACGACAAAATAAAATAAATTAAAAATAATTATACCAAGACAAGTTTTCTCGCTGCTGCAGTCACCACGATTTGATTTTTAACAAATACTGAAATACTAAAAAATGTCACGATGAAAACGAAGAAGATGCTCTAGAGGACAACGAAGATCTTGATGAAGAACTTGAAGTGATTGCTTCCGACGAAGAATATTTTAAAATAGAAAAAAATTAAGTTCTGTTAAGTAAGCTGTTTAAACATAACTTAATTTATGTGATTGAATAATTGTTGTTTATTTTGAGAGCACAACGCAAATAGAAAAATCATCTACTTTAAGAACCAAACCTTTGTAAGTTTGTTAACATTAATAAAGTTATGAACTGTTTAAATTGTTCTTTTTTAATAAAGTTGGCCCAAATTGGTAATTTTACATTTTGCTATTTATAACCAAGCTTTCATTAAGTACAAATGCACACAACAGGTAAAACAGGTAAGCTAAGAGAACAATATGTAAGCTGTTAAACACAAATTACTGCCTTTTGTTAATTTTCAAACAAAAACTTTGGGAATACTGAGACCCCCTTTGATCCATTTTGTCGATTTGAGGTCTGCCCATTCTGTTGTTTTTCTCAGTGTGTGTATGTGTAAATGTTAGGCTGATTTATGCTTCATCCGCTTAAGTGAACCAAAGCGGATGATTTCTAAGCCTTCAATTAAGTGGAAGAGTAGAAAATAAGTTTATATTTAAAAAAAAAATGTGGATGTTGTTTAAAGCACAAAAAAAAAAAAACTCTTTGACAGCTCCACACAAAATGTATTCAATATGCAGAGTTCGGAAAACGCATATCCTAACATATAAATACATGCTCTTCACATGGGTTAGCTTAGTTTTGTTTTTTGTTGTTGTACTGGCTGTCTCTCAGCCCGTTGTTCCATGACGTTATCACGTACGCTAATGCGACAAAAGCGCAACGACGAGCAAAATGTTTTGAAAATTTACTTAGCTTGGCGCTTCTCCTTGTGCCCTGCTTTCCAGTTCCTGTCTTTCTCCGTTTGCTGCGGCTTCGACAGCTGGCGAACACACATATAAGCATATACATACATACATTTTACATACTCTATTTTTTTTTTTGTTTTCTCAAGGCTCTGTTTTATTTGCATTCCTTGTGTACCACATCCGGTGTCGTTTCCGGGCGCCTCTTTAAGCGCAAAATACTTTTCCGCTGCGCGAGTGGGGCCAAACTGCAAATAATATTTGGAACGCGTGCTTTTTGGCCAGGTTAAACGTTTACCAGGGAGCAAAAACAACAACAACAACACAGCCACAAATGTACAATGCAGTCACGGCCTCAGCTCAGGTGTGTGGGCTGTGGTTGTGGGAGCAGGCGTGGCCTGGCCGTCACCATCGATGTGATGTGTTTATACATTTTTTGGGGAAATGACAGAAATTGAATAAAATTTATACGTTTTTCGCCACGCGCCTCCAGCTCCACAGGGTCATGTGAAACCGCACAGGAAACCAAAGCGAAAGGAAAAAAAAATAATGTTTGTATATCCGAGGTTGAGGCTTGAAATCCTGACGCTTGTCGCATTTTGGCTATGAAATATGTGCAAAGGTCGTACACTAATTCGCCATCCATGGGGATGACGACATTACAAAACTAGGCGAAATTAACTTAAATTAGGATTCTAAAATAATAGCTAAAGCTAATAAAACAAAATTTGCAATTCTGGTGCAAACAAAGTTAATAAATAAATTGCCCAAATTTTTCTTCCCCGCTAATATTTTGCGTTAATGTTTATTCTTCACATTTTTTTACTTTTTGCAAACCTCCGGTCCAAAAAAGCGAAGAGAGTAAAGAAACAGTCGAAAATGAGACTTTGTATGATGAGGAGTGCCGCCGTGATACTGCAGAGAAAGATAGATAGAAAGATATAGGGGAACTCTGTAGTCGGAAGCAACGCGGGCTTATACAAATCGATGCCAGAAGTAAAGGAGAGAGGAGAAGCGTCTTTTTAGAATGAAAAAGAATGAGCGAAATCGAGATGTTATTCGGCTTGACTAAGGCTTGAAAACGTTCAACTGAAGGTTTGAAACCCAGAGTCATACAATACAAGGACAAAAATTGTAATCTGCTCACAGATCCGCAAGTGGCGCTAGACAAATGAAGAAGCTATTTCGTCAACCTGCTGTGAGGCGACGAGGAACACAACGCCGCCCCTAGAGAAGTAGCAATCAATCATGATAAATGAATCATCACGAAGTCTGTTTAGCTATAAACAGGCTAAGAAATAACAAAGCAGCTGGTATTAGTAAGCTGCCTGTCACAGTCACTGCAGAAAATCATCCGACGAAAGGAGTGCGCCAACTAACGTTGGACCCGTCTTTTACCCATCCACCACAGATCACATATTCACAAAACGACAAATCCTGCATAAGACTTATGCAAGGAAAATCAAAACTTACCATATCTTTGTTGATTATAAATCAGCCTCCGACACAACGATAAGTTTTTTGAAACCCTGTCTACTTTTGGTATACCAGCAGAGTATGTTCAACTTTGCATGATGACGTTGAGAAGCACTCAAAGCTCCGTCAAAATGGGCAAGAACCTTACCGAACCCAAGAGAGGTTTTAAAAGGGTTATACTTTATTGTGTGACTTCTTTAATCTGCTGATGAAGTATATAATGCGACAGAACCCACATGCCAACATTTCCGTAAAGGTCTAATGCTACACGCATACTCCAATGATATTGACATTATCGGGAAAAATGAACTGTGAGCAGGGCATTTTTAGAGATTGAGGGGCAATCTGAACTGATAGGCTTAGCGGTAAATGGGGTCAAGACGAAGTACCTAGTATACGCGGAAAGAAAGTCTATGCGTTTTCGATAATCTTTTTCAAGGGGAGAGTACATCTTTAAAGTTTTAGAGGATTTTGTCGATCTCGGAACAATAATAAGCAGTGATAACAACATCGACCTGGAAATCCGACGAAGAGTCACTCTTGCAAACCCACGCTATAACGAGCTCAGAAGTGAGTTCAAGAACAAAGCTGTCATTCGAATAAACAAAAATACAGCTATACAAGTCGCTTATCATCCCAGTCCTGCAATACGACGCAGAAGCATGAACAATGACAGCAGCGGATGAGGCGGCGATTGGTGTGTTAGAACGAAAAATTCTTCAGAGGATTTATGTACCTTTTAAAGTTGGCAATGATTTCCGCATTCGAAAGAATACCAAACTGTTTGAGCTCTATGGCGACACCTGTCTGGTCAAGCGCTAAAATCAACAGCGGCTGCGCTGGTAAGGTCATGTCATTCGGATAGATGAAGAAGCTTCAGTTAAAAAGGAGTATAACTCGAAGGAGTGTCAAGCTTGGTGTGAACAACTGGTGCCAGCTCGCACGGAACAGAAGCTACTAGAGGCCGAGACCGTCAAACGGTTGTGATGGTTAATAAAGAAGAAGAATTCAAGACAAATTAAGTAAGGTTTAATCTTATTTTGTTAAAATATTCTGTTTTCTTCGATATTTCGATAGCGGTTCACAACAATCGATTGTTTGCAAAATACACAAACATCGACAGTATCGATAGGGCTATCGATGATTTCGCAACACTTTCCCGTACGCACTGTAAAGTGCATTCGAGACAATGAGCCAGGCTGGTGGCTCCCAGGTACTCATTTGAAAACACACTGTCGGGTAAAATGGTTGGAGCTGCATTTGGCGCCAAAACGAATCAACGTCTACAAACGCAAAACTAATCTGATGGCGTGCCAGATCAATCAAAAATGTAATTAATTTGTACATAAATATAATATTATAGTATTATTAGTATATTATTATAATAATATATAAATATAGTATATATATACGAAGTATTATTATGTTCGCTTTTGGCCCGGACATGCATGTTGCAGATCTTTGTGGACTACGGACTGCTGCTGGAGGCTCTCCATGTAAACTGCATCATATTTTTATACCCGTTACTCGTAGAGTAAAAAGGGTATACTAAAGTCGTGCAAATGTATGTAACAGGCAGAAGGAATCATTTCCGACCATATAAAGTATATATATTCTTGATCAGCATCAACAGCCGAGTCGATATAGACATGTCCGTCTGTCCGTCCGTCTGTATGAACACCTAGATCTCTGAGATGGTAAGAGTTAGAGGTTTGACATGTATGGGACAAATGCTTCTTTTATCTGCACGCAGATCAAGTTTATTTCAAATTTTGGCCACGCCCCCTCCCGCCCCCGCAGTTTTGAAGATAGACGGTTCGGACCTTCTACAGATAGTTAGTAATTAGCAAAATGAATCAATTTGCCGAAGAAACGATAAAGATCGGATGAACGGTTCTCAAGTGATGAGCAAAAAGTGAACCAAGCACCCCCCCCCTCCCTAAAAAATGTTGCATACTTTTTGGATGGTCACCCTAGGGAACGCAGGAACACTGGTAAGCATGTTTTCTCATGAGTAACGGGTATATCGAAGTCGGTGAGAGCCGACTTTAACTTACGCTCTCGTTTTTTAATGGTGAGGTCCGAATTAATTATCTTCTTGCCTTTACGTAATTGGTTATTCTTCACGGAAGCGCTGTGAACGATTTTTACGGTCATCTTTCTTTTCGCACATTTTCTTCGCTTCTGGGCGCTTGAGCGCCCAATCAAATTCATTCCATCTACAAATTTAAGGTTCGACGTGCGAGTTCGATGTTTGTGTGGATTTTACAGCCAGCCTTTTCGTTTATCTGCATACACACCGTAAAACGTTTACGTTATATGGAGTTCTCCGTACCCCGATATATTCTGTATCCTGCTTAAAATCTGTTTTACATTGTGTCAACGATTACTTTGAAAGGCTGGCTGTTGTAAAATTATTCTACATTTTTATCTATTTCAACATTACTGCTCCTTATTCCTCATTCAATTTTCTTTTAATTGCCAACCTTTATGCTAAACAAATCTTTATAAATTCGTGCCTTTTTGTCATCAACTAGACACCATCTAAAGTGGCGGGACAATTCGTCCTTTGGCAAAACAATGCAATTTTATGGTTCTCTTTCGTTTATTGTTGCCTAAAAATATGCAATTTTGTTCTGTTGTTTTATGGAAAACTACTCGCTCCGGCAAAAGCACAGTTTTGTACACACAAAAGGCATTCCGTCGTCCAGTGTCATGGTTCGGTGGGCATGTCATTGCGAGGTGGCAGCTAAGCGTGTTCCAGTTGGTGCTTGGCCACCGCACGGCATAAACGCTTAAATCAAATTAACGCCAAGAGAGACGAACGACAAATCGTTGCCAAAAAGGCAAACTTTGTGCTAAATGCTTTTTGACAATGGCGGCAAATCAAGAGACCATGCCCAGCTGCTCGGCATTTTGTAATTAAATGACAACTTGAGCTGTAATCAGGGTTGGTGGTCGGAACTTTAATCTGTAATCAGTTGCCAGGCTCCACCGAGCTGTCATTAATACTTACATCAAAGGCGTCGCTGCTGTTGGCGTTTTAATTTCAATTATTGCGGTTTTCAAGCCTTTGTAGTTAAAGCTCAAGGTCCGGAACCTGAGCGTCTTGTGCAGATGATGTGGGTGGGGGTAAACAGGACTTCCAGGCATTGTTGCCAACAACTTAACAGTTGGAGACAGCGACAGATTTTTCGAATGCAACAGTGAGGCAAGGTGGAAAAGAACTATGATTTTGGTTTTTCTTTTTATTCTTATATTAGTTTTGATTTAAGTTTTTAATGAATTACCTGCATTTTTCATATGTTTTTCCTTAGCTTCAGTGAGTTGCCGCGCAATGCGCACCATCTATTGTATTAACATCATCTCTAAGAGTTTGCAATTGAAAATATAAATGCCTTATCAAAAGTGTGACCAGATGAGTCAAAACCCAAAATACTAAACTAAAGTGAAACGCCCAAACGGTATTTGTTGATCGACAACGTCAGCCAGGCCCAGCGGTTTAAAACAAGTACTTGGCCTTTTCATCCGGTATTTATGATGTAGACCAGAGAACTGCAACAAACTCTTACGTAAGCGCTCGGGTAAACTCAACGCTCGCAGCCTGGCTGACTTCTTAAAAGAAGTAAACACAAAAGGAAAAATTAAAAAGGACTCGTTCGTGTATTGGCGGAACACCATGTCCGATTTGCAAGCACAAATACCCACGTTGACTCGTAACATCGGCCACAAGTGAACGCCAGCTCTTGTTATCAAAATCAAAGATCTGCTGCAAGCTGTTACAATTCATAGCTTGTGCACGAGTAGCCCAAGCATGCAAAAACAACAACATCTTTGAGCAAAATGGATAAAACGACGAGCGTGTGTGTGAACTCGCTTGAGGCTTGTCGTCAACAAGCCGAGAAAGCTTAGTGATTTTATGTTTCGAGAGTATTCCGCATTAACGCATTGGGATCAGAAGGACGCTGAAGCTCGGTTCGGGTTCGAAAGAGATAGAGAGAGCTTCGACATCAAACACACATACAAATACCGGCCACTCGCCAAATTTTTGAGGCAGCGACCATGCTACAACAAGAGCAGCATTACAACAAGCGCTTTACATTAGAAATTCTGCATATCTCAAACATTCCAACAGACAGGAGACTCAACTATAAGACGGACACTGAGCACTGCGCTCACTGAAAACTGAAAATTAGTTTAATAGCCTAGTTCCACTGCCACATATATGTACATCAATTGTTGATGTGATGTGCATAAAACCCGAACAAACTGAGTTCTTTCGAGAAATTTTACATACTCTCAATGTTATCATAAAGTACTCAATTTTATATCTATATTTCGATGATTTCACCACAATCATAACCGCAGTGGCGTTAATCTGATGGAATTTAATAATTTGTTGATGTACATATTGTGGCAGTGGAACTAGGCTATAAGACTCCACGTCTTACAAGTCAGACGTGTTAAAATTGTGTGTAGATTTGTTTTGTTAATTTTGTTGAATGATTGTATGTTTAATATTGATGGATTTGCCCTGAAGACGGTTGCCGAAGACGGTTGCTGGCGTGTCGGAGCCAGCGCATTGACAGTCAATTGGTTCAAATGATCGCTAAAAGATACCACGCCTTGAATACACTCACATACAATTGTAATCATCTGTTTTCTTTGTCGCTGAGAACACAAGAACAACTAAACAAGAACAATTGAACAGTGAGCGATTTGAGTGAGTTTGCTGACTTACAGAATACAACAAGTGAACATGTTCAGTGAAATGAACAATATTTACCCAACACTAATACTGAGACCTACTTATATTTAATTTGGTTGTTTGAGGTCCGACCGAGTGTGCACTTTTTTATTTACAATTTATTCCTTTATTTACAATTCATAACGCTTCCATTTATTTGTTCATTTTAAAATATTATATAACCAACCAATATGTTTGTTTGCAAGGTGCTTTTATTTCAAGGCTTGCAATATCATTACATTTAAAGCAGCAAGAAAAAATGTTTTTTTGGAACCCAACCCTTTACCACCTTTCTTTTCATCCGGTCCAGGTTCGGGTTCAGTAGAAAATATTGTTTGGCTCCTGATCGGGTTCGGTTCAGAAGTTTTTATTGAAAGCCACAAATTTTTTATGTGAAACATCTTTAATTTCGGTACGGAAGATTTTAGTAGGAGTAAAATTTGAAGTCAGCGTTGCAGCGCTGCGCTAACTCGTGCATATTTGGTGCAACAGAATTAGTGGAGTGTCCCAGGGGGAGAAGGGTGAAAGAAGGATAAAGTGGGAGGAACGTGGAGGAACGTGGAGGGAAAGTAGGGATGACTCAACCGTGACTTGACAGAAAATAACCAGTGACTGAAAAATGACTTGACGGTAACTTTACAGTGACTAATCAATGACTTGAAAGTGACTTAACAATGACTTACATTGACTAAACAGTGACTTGACCTTACAGTGACTTAACAGAGACTTGACAGTGACTAATCAGAGACCAAACAGACAGTGACTTAGCAGTGACTTGACAGTAATTAAACGGTGACTTCACAGTGACTTGTAATGTACCTAAAAATCAAATTAGCACAACAAATTTGAGAATATTCTGAAACATATTTTGAAAACAAGATATTTTTGAACTAATCAAATTTATTTTTTTTTGTCTTGTGAATAACCATTAAGAGAGCTTGAGTTGTTTGAAATTAGTCCTTTATTTAGCATATGTTTAATCAAACCTCGTGTGTTAATACTCCTTTTTTTTTTTTATTTTTTTTTTTTAAAAAAAAAATTTTATAAAAATTTTTTTTTTTTTTTGGAATGAACAAATATTTTGTGACATACAAAGAATAATTTGACAAAATTTCTGTGATTGACTTAATTATATGAAATTTAATTTGTTCAATTAAATTTTCAATTGCCTTGCTTCTGATTGCAATCAGATAGTCATTTAATTGGTTTGCTTTATGTCAAATGCTATATATTTCTGTAATTGATCTGGAAATTATTTTTATGCACTGAATCAAAAATTTTGAGATATTTCTTTCGATTAGTTTGTGAAATTTTACTGCATTTCTTTAAGGCGCAGCAGCCACTGTCCAGCCACAGCAACATCAGCGCATTTCGAATGCAAAAGTGTTTGTGGTGTAAATGCAATTTTACAAAATATTATATAAGCCATGCAGCAGACGGGCACAGCAGAGACAGAGACCGAGTCTGCACATTGTGCATAAAATTTACAGGATTTACATTTGAAAAACGCACAAAAAGCGACAACAGCAGTGGGAGGATGAGAATATGAGAATGAGGATGTTGGTGTTAGTTTGCAAATGCGGTTTTAACGTTGCGCGAAGACATGGGCCAAGCCAAGTGCAATTTGGCTAAGTGTGCTGGGACGAGGGCTGTGAATGAACATGCATGCATTCATCTGTGTGTGTGTGTGTGTGTGTGTGTGTGTGTGGGTGTGGGTGTGTTTATGGCAATCAGTGCCAAGTGCAGAACGGCTTAGGCCTAGACTCACATGCACACAGTTTGGACTATATAAATCTACGCCTGTCTGAGGCTCTTTTTATTACGAGCTTTGGGCATTTAAATAAATTTCAAAGCTTTGGCCTGAGCTGATTTACGTAGGCGGGGGCACGCCCATTAAGCGTTAAATGTGCATAGTTTTGTCTGCGGCAGCAAACTAACCACATGAAAGTAACTAATACAGAGACAGAGGCAGCATGAGACACAGTCGGAGATGTGCAACATGACAAGCTGAAGTTGAGTGGCATAGCACACACGTGAAACCAGCCTTAGCTGCTGCCAGGCTGGGGACCTTAACTGAGTTAGGCAACAGGACACAAGGAATAGACACAACTGCCGAAAGTATGGTGTACGAGGGGAGCAGCAAGGGGAAATGTAAAGAATGCCACTGACAATGTACAAAGTGCAAAACTAATTTTACAGAGTGTAGCTGCACGAGCAACAACAACGGCCACAGCCTGCCGAGACGAGTTGGGGACCGTACTGGCAACATGTTGTATGACTCTGCCCTGGACATGCCCCGAGACAGGCTTAAAGTGAAATCTATCATACGCCATGTTGTTCCGCTAAAGGCCTGGTGTGACACTGTTTTCGCTCTCCCCGTGGTAAGAGTGCGGTGCTATTGAAGAATAATATGAATTAGGCCATTCAAGTCGAAATTCCATTCTCTCAGAAGGCGGGATCTCATCTGATTTTACCAAAACTTCTAATATTTCAACACAAGTCATAACTCATACTCTATTTGGCAATAGGGAAACAACTCTTTTAAAGTGAATAACCATTTTATACGGGTTGAAAAAACATGTTTTTACTGTTAACGAGAGCGTAAGTTAAAGTCAGCTCTTATCCACTTCGATATACCCGTTACTCATGAAAAAACATGTTTAACAGTGTTCCTGCGTTCCTTAGGGTGAGCATCCGAAAAGTATGCAAAAAATTTTAAAAAAGGGGGGGGGGGGGGGGGGGGTTTTCACTTTTTTGCTCATAACTTGAGAACCGTTCATTCGATCTTTATCATTTCTTCGGCAAATCGATTCATTTTGCTAATAACTAACAAAATTTGTAACAAACTTGATCTGCGTGCAGATAAAAGAAGTATTTGTCCCATACATGTCAAATCTCTATCTCTTACCATCTCTGAGATCTAGGTGTTCATACAGACGGACATGTCTATATCGACTCGGCTGTTGATGCTGATCAAGAATATATATACTTTATATGGTCGGAAATGATTCCTTCTGCCTGTTACATACATTTGCACGACTTTAGTATACCCTTTTTACTCTACGAGTAACGGGTATAAAAATGATGCCAGATATCTTTCCTTGTCTAGACTATTAAGTCTAGTATTACTCCAAAATACTTTCTTTCGATAGATCACGAACTATATAAAATATTGCGGTGTCATCCATGATTTCATTTTTAAAGAATGTTTAATATTGCAGGTTTTTTACAATACAACAGTATGTAATTGTCAAATGTAAAAATTTCTTACGACTTCCAACATTTAGTTATAATTTCCAAGTTCAATGTTTATTGTGTGTGCGGGTTGAGATTTTAAATCTTTCGCGCGGTTTAAAAACAATATTTTTGCTCTCGTCTCTTTTTTTCCCATATTTTCCATTTGAAAATTCTGTGTTCGGCCTGTGTCTTAACATTCGCTTGTGGAAGCGAAACTTGTGTAATTTTTCGAAATATTGCTCGTTTTTGCGGCCAAAGGAATTTTAAATTATTTTGAGACGTGCTCCAAAAGATGAAGAAAGAAGAAAAGTGTGGTCACTTACACAATGTAGTAAAAATTGCGAAATGCATTTTAAAGACAGTAAGCTTTACGCAGCAGAAGGCGATAACAGTATTCGCAGGCTTCTTTTGAAAAGTGCCAAGCAAATCCAATAAATAATTTCATGCTTATACTATGTGTTTGTAAATCGGAGGGTGCATTGTTATTCCCTTGGAGAGGATATATTGAAATTGTGCGGATGTTTGTAACGCAGGGAAGGAGGCATCTACGACCACATAAAGTATATAAATTCTTTATCAGCATGACGAGCTGAGTTGATATAGCCATGTCTGTCTGTCCGTCCGTCCGTCTGTCCGTCCGTCTGTTCGACCGTCTGTTTCTATGCTATCTACTCCGTCAGTTTTAAAGTTATCTTAATCAAACTTAGCACGAAGTCTTTTGGTACAAATACGCTGTACATTTGTCGGAACCGGCCGGATCGGATGACTATAGCATATAGCTGCCATAGGAACGATCTGTTGAACAACTTGTTTTCGTGGGAAAAACTTTTTGGTTTTCAGCTCTATCGCTCCCAACGCTCGAAGTTATAAGTTTTTAATGATTTCACATAATTTCACCAAAACTTTTCGAAATCGGACCTATATATTATAGCTGCCATACAAAAGTTAGGTCTGAAAAAAAGTCTTAGTGAGAAAAAGGTTTTTTGTTTTCAATGTAACTGCTCCCTGCGCTTGTATTTATAAGTTTTCACTGATTTTACATAATTTCAACAAGATTTTTCGAAATCGGACCAATATATAGTTTAGCTGCCATACAAACTGTAAGGCATATATCAAGCTCCAACGGTATATAAACTTCGGTCGAGCCGAAGTTAGCTTGCCCCTATTTTTTTTTATTATATTCTCTCTCTCTTGATTTCAGAAAAAGCTGTGAAAAAAAAATTTTCTATAATTTTGACTTCATCTGTAAAAAGCTATATACGCCACTAACTTAAGATTTCACTTAAAGTAAGTTAAGCTATAAAACACACAGTCGTTTCACCCAACACAAAAATTCAACTATTCGTCATTTCAGCACAAACAAATTCAACACAAACTAAGTCTTCATAAAACAATTTCAGCACAAGTCAATACATCAGTAAGTCAATTTATCTAACACAACAATTCAACACACGTTGATTCAACACAAAACCAATTAAACACGAACAAATTCCACAAATAAAAGTTAACATACGTCTATAAGTCCTTTCACTCAACTCAACAAATGAACACTTCGTCAATTCAATACAAAAAAATTTAAAGGGCATAGCAGAATAAGCCCAGCAAACAATTTCATATAAAAATACACGTTTTGTAAGCGTTCAAATATAAGCAAAACGCTTATAAAACGCTGCTGTGACATTTATAAAACGCATCAAAGTAAGCGTTTTATAATCGAAACGCACCCATCTTTATAAGCTTAAAAAAGACGCTTGCAAAACATGTTTTATAATTCGTTTTCATAAGCTTAAAACAAGCTTTGTAAATACGGTTACAAAACACGTATTGTAAGTGAAGTAATAAAGCGTTTTAAACATTTATTTTGTGAGTGTTCTGATTGGTTATTTTTATTATTCAAAAGTTAGAATTAAATTAAATGGGCGTTTTCCCTGCTTTAAAAGAAAATACAAAGTCCTCTTCCTTCCTCAATATCAGAGTGAACGTCTCTGCAATAGAATTTAAATATAAATGCTAATAGTTGACTATAAACTGCAAGAAAGCATTGTTACTCACGACGAATGGCAGTGGCGAATGTTATGTCTTGTCTGCAGCAAATTTCCTTGCACTTGATGTGGACAGTCGTATAAAATATGCTTTCTTAATTTTTTCCAAATATTAATGCTGCTGGCATTAAATAAGTTTAAACGCGCACTTATATTTTTAAATAAAAATGCTTACTTGTTCGCTCTTCAAAAAACAAAACTAAACTGATATACACAATTTTTTTCATGCCTTTGCTTGAGGTTACATTTTTTTTTTTTGCTTGCCCTGTCAGCTGCAGTTGCCTAGAACTAAAAGATCACAAGGGAGAGAGAGAGCGCCAAGAGAGAGTGCCAAGAGAGCGAGAGAGAGAGAGCACGAAATCTCTCAGTCGCCGAAACGACATTTGCAAATCGAAGGCTGCCATACGACAACGCATGAAAAAGTAAGCTTACTTTAAGCTTCTTTTGCATAACGTTTGCTCAATTGCTGGCTGGGAGCAAACAAAAACTGGCCACACTCCGATCAGGACCAAATTTAAATATGTTGTTATCATCAATGAGGAACTCACTCTTCTAAATTTGTAGTCTTCTAATCGCTATTGGAGTAGAGTTACGAGGGCGGAAAGATAAATCAAAAAAGTCGTCTTATCTTAAGAACCGCTTAACCGATTTGGATGGGTTTAATATATGTTGTAAGTGTCCACAGCACAATTTAAAAAAAATTTCGACATTTTTATTGCCAATTCTTTGGCCCAAAAAAAATTATTGAAATTTTCAAACAATTCTTTTACGGTGTTAGCCTTTTGCAATACCGACAGTTTTTTTCTGTTTTTTTCATCAAGAGGTCCCTAACAAAATATAATTTTTGCAAACACATCCCAAGTGTACCTCATGGTGAAATACAATTAAACGTTAAATTAGTATTTTTCATTAATATTTTATACATATTAGGCACACTGTAAATCAACTTAAAAAGGGGAAAAAGGGGAAATTTTCTGTCAATTATGTGTGAGTAGTTACAGTGTGCTCAGTATTATAAAATATATTTGTAAAACTGTTCACATGTTTTATTTTCATTCACTATGAAGATGATTCCCGATGACCTTGCAAAAATTTTACATTGTTAAGGATTTCTTACTGAAAAAACCAGCAAGAAACTATAAGAGTTGAAATCGATTTAAACCTCGAAACAATTATTGGAAAATTTAAATAATATTTTTTGTGCCTAAGAATTGGTAATAAAAATGTGGAATAATAATTTTCTGAATTCTGTGGTGGACACTTATAACATATTTTTAACGCATTTAAATCGGTTAAGCGGATCTTAAGATAAACGAGTTTTTTGTTTTACCTTTCCGCCCTTATAACTCAACTCCAATAGCGATTAGAAGACTACAAATTTAGGAGAGTGAGTGTCTCATTGATGGTAACAACATATTTAAATTTGGTGCTGATCGAAGTGGGGGCAGTTTTTGTATGCTTATTCTGCTATACCCTTTAATATAAACATAAGAAATGTGTTTTGTGTTGAATTGACGTATGTTGAATTGACTTGATGAAATTGTTTTGGATAATGTTTAAGTCAGGTTCGACTGACTTTGCCACTTGAAGGATTAAAAATATAATTTGTTTTTTATTGTTGTGTTCTATTTTCCAGTGTTAAAATTGTACTGTGTTGAAATCGCACTGTATTGAAATTTGGCGATGTTCAATTGCTTTGTGATGAAATAGATTATGTTGAAATTGTATATGTATTGAAATATCTTGTGTTATAATTGTGCTGTGTTGAAATTGTTCGTTTTTAATTGGTTTTGTGTTGAAATGACGTGTGTCGAATTGACGTGTTGAAATTGTTTTGTGTTAAATAGTCGTGGAACCCCAAAAAAATGATATATTAAATAAAGAATATGATATTATTTCTTTTATATTATTTTGACATTTCATTGTGCTTTCATTTCTTAAATATTATGGTATTCGCCCCGATTTTCAAAGGGTGTTCTGATGCTTTTTCACTTGTCTGAGATCTCATATGATATGGCTGAAAAATACCTCAGGTTACTATGAGTTGGCGTTCAAAAAGCTAATGGGACGAACTGAGCTATCATATCTTGTTCATTATCAAAACATTTTTTAAGCTTCTTAGATTAACTTTTACACTATCTGAGCAATTCTTATTAGAAACTCATATGAGATGTCCGTAAAGGGAAAATACAACTTTAGTTTGATTTTAAATCCTTTTTGAATAGGTCTAGATCTGTGAGGCTTGGTTTGGTAGCGGTTTGCAGACTTTCTGATATTTTAACTTAAAGTCATCACTGCTTAGCACCTTTAAGCTATAACTGTCGACTCAATTCAAAATTTGATTTCTTTGTTTGCCATTTGTTTTTTCAACTTGTGCCCTAATTGCTTCGATTTGTACGTAAAATTTAAGCCGATTATACCTGACCACAAATTGGTAAAAGCTTTCTCAGTGCTTTGAGTGTGTGAGAAGAAGGTGGTTTGGCACATTTCAATTGCTTATTACTCCAAAAAATGCGAGCAGAGATGTGACACCGACCTGATAGTGTGCTTGTACAGGCACCCGTCAATGGTAAAAAAAATGTAATCAAGCACGTAACTTGCACAAATTTTCTGCACTTTTATCAAACCAAAAGCGGCTAAACCCCGAAAGCCAAACACACACATACACACACACACACTCAGGTGCTGAGAATTGAAGATAGAAGACACGCACGCCTGGCTGCTGCCAAACCAGGATACCCGAACTCCCCCACTCACAAAAGGCTGGCACGGATGAGGTGCCATCAAAAAGATTGCAGAATCTTTTCTATGAGCGTTTTCTTTGCGGCATCAAAATACAAAAAGTCAAAAGAAAAGTTAAAGTCTTTAAAATTTCTGCCTTGGGCTAAAGTGATTGAGCGTGTGTCGTAATCCAAGTAAAGGGAGAATTTGACAAATAAAAAAGGGGAAAAAAAGAACACAACTCAATGGATTGAACGGCAGACAACCTGTGAATGGGTCTACCCGCTGTGTGCGCTTTCCCAAATGAAATTGATCCCGGGCCAAGACGACAAAATAAAAAGAATATCAAAGGCAAGTGCACAGACATGATATGAAATTATTTGTCAACGCCGATTTCAACAACTTTTCGTTTTCATTTCTGGCACGAGCCTCCAAGTGGGGCCTGTTCTGCATTTCGGTTTTCGGTTTTCTTTTGCATGCCAAACAAGGCACAGACATGCAATGACAGTCATCCAAGTGGAGCGCCAAAGTTTGTGATTGCCTGGAAATGTGTTATAAGCCTGATTTTCGGAAAGGGAAACTGCAAAAGATGTTCAACAAGATAAGAAAGAGGGCCAAAGTGGATGGTAAGCTGCGGGCCAATAATTCTCATATGGGGTCGCCAAATCATTTCATTTTGCATACATTGAGTACCCATTGTTGTCTGAAATCCAATTTCCATTTCTCTTTTGGCCCACTTTAAAATTGAACCAACGTTGGCAAAGCAAAATCAATAGACTCTGGGGCTTGCCGTGCAGCTTTTGCTCATCCTGCGCCACTGCTGTCGCTCATTAATTTCGTCTATTTACAAAAAGTTTTAGCTGGCGCCATCGCGCTTCAAGTTTTCTATTTTAAGTGGTTTGCGGTTTATCATTTTTGAAATGCAGCTGGCCAAGAGATCTGCTGCTGGAACTCTTCCGTTCTCGGCCTCAAACAGAACTGTGCGCAAACAGGAAATAACGGTAGCGCAGCTTCATTTCCGCTTTTATTAAAACATACTTTTCACGTTGTTCCTCGCGCGTCTGTTCGTTCCCGCCAGGCTGTGGGATCCTTATACACTAACTGTGAAAGGGAGTTGCTTGATTACACTCAACAAGGGGAACTAAGTATTAAAATTATTATTAAATCAAGAAGAAAGTTGGCGTTATGAAAACTCTTTGAGAATGCACTTAATCCTGAACCGAAAAATAAATGATTTTGTTACATTGCAAATGCAATTTCGGCTTAAATGAAATTAGTTTCACCTTCTCGTTTTTCTACTTCAATTGATCGTTGATGGCTTGAATGTTAGATTAACTGTTCAAAGTATAACAGAGCACACAGCCTATTTACATAGACTAATTGAATGTGCAGTTAAGCGTTACATAAACTGTTAAGCGTAATATTATTTCTTAGCTGGCAGTAGGCAAAATGTTAATGAGGCCATTGCGGTTTCCAACGTCTATTTCCTTGGATCAAGTGATAACGATGCCGATTTTGCCAACCTTTTTGCTAATTTTTGATGTGAAGCATCTTTAATTTCGGTACGGACGATTTTAGAAAGAGTGAATTTGATTTCAGCGTCACGTGACGCTGAGGTCAGCATATTTTGTGTTGTTGTTTTAGCAATGTGTCCCAGGGGAAGAGGAGTAAAAATGGGCATTGGGTGGAAAGAGCAGGGAAAGTGGAGAAACTTGACAGTGTCTTGACAGTGACTTAACAGTGAACAGTGACTAAAGTGTGACTAGACAGTGACTGAAAACCTACTTAACAGTGGCTGAACAGTAACTAACCAGAAACTATACAGTGACTAGAGAGAAAGTTAACAGTGACTAAACATAGACTTCACGGGGACTAAACAATGAATGAACAGTGACTGAACAGTGAATAAAGTGAGACTTATGAGTGACTAAAGAGTGAGTAAACAGTAACCGAACATTTACTTAAAAGTGACTGAACGGTGACAAGATAGTAACTATACAGTGACTTGACAATGACTCGACAGTGATTAAGCAGTGACTTAACAGTGAGTTGACAATGTCTAAACAATGACTAAGCAGTGACTAAATAGTAACTTGACAGTGACTTAACAGTGACTCAAAAGTGAATTGACAGTGACTAAAACTTGATTTAACAGTGACTTGACAATGACTAAACAGTGACTTAGCGGGGCCTTCACAGTGACTATACAGTGACTAAGCAGTGACTTAACAGTGACTTGATAGTAACTTAACAGTGACTTGACAGTGACTAATCAGTGACAGTTTGTTGACAGAGACTTGACAATGTCTAAACAGTTACTTGAAATTGACTAATCAGTGACCAGAAAATGGCAAACAACCCCAAAACCCCCAAACTTAAACTTAGCATCATGTTTCACATCAAAGCTTCATGAGTGTTCAGGACACTCACTCCTTTTTTTTCAGCGATGTTATCTTCCACTTTTAATTAAACCAATCTATCCGATGGTCTATATTATATAGCTGCCATAGGAGTGCTAAATTTGTTGGTGGTATAATTTTCTTTGCAAACTCTGGTCACCCTAATCCAACACAAAATTCAATTAATCATAGCATTATTAAGAAGAGAGAAACT
Organism: Lordiphosa clarofinis; assembly: GCA_018904275.1. Taxonomy (NCBI): domain Eukaryota; kingdom Metazoa; phylum Arthropoda; class Insecta; order Diptera; family Drosophilidae; genus Lordiphosa; species Lordiphosa clarofinis. Next base: position 667,598 of record JAEIGQ010000112.1, read on the forward strand.
TGGCATAAACAAAAAGATGTAATTTTGTTTTTGGGCCAATATTCGATTGGCTCACAACACCCAGGGTCTCAGAACACACCCCTTATTACATAACCAGTAATATGTAACATATTCTCACATTTTTATGACATTTTTACTGTCCAATGGACACTGTCCATTCATGCCAAAGGTTTTCACATTTTTTGTTATATGTCATTTGAAATTTATGGAAGCCAGAAAGATACTCTATCTTAACAGCAATTTTGTAGAGATGAAGGACTGAAACTAGACATCAACAAGACTTGGTACGACCGACGTCGTTATAATACAAAATAATCATTTAAATTCTGAAGTCTGTTAAATTCTGAACAAAAATAGATATTTTAAGTTAAACTTAAACTGGTGAATATTTCCTTATGGGGAGTTGTGGCTCTGGCTGTATGACGAAATTATAGGATAATTGATACCACAACAAATAAAACAACAACCACCAAAAAAGTAACACGATTATAGCCTGGTGGCGTGTGAGCGTGCTTTAACAGCTATAAGACAAAAGTATAGATTATAGATCATTGATATTGCGCATGAGGGGGAAAGGGAAAGAGTAGAGTGCGGAGGAAGATGGAAAGAGTGAAGAGGGGTTGTGGAAAAACGGGAAAGCCAATTTGAATTGAACTATAATGGAAGAGTGCTGATGATGCTCTGAAATCCATAGTCTTTAAAAAATATCATGAGACCCGAAATTCATTATGTGGTCGTTCGGGAGAAGTATGTTTTCAGCATCCACTTGTCTGGCAGGGACTAACATATAATTCCGTAATATTTTATCGACTAGAAAATTTGGATGGGTCCTTTAGGTCGGGATGACGGCGATCTCGAAACTGTCGAAACATGACGCGGACAAAGTCGCGGCGGCTTCAGCTAGTGTATGTAACTCATCAGACAGGACTCTGAAAACCTGTACCGCTACATGTATGGGTTCCAGACAGAGGCACACCGATACAGTGACTTCTGATTAAACAACATTAGCGTTGGCACAAGACCAATGTTTCCTCTGAGTGAGGTTTCTCGACGAATTCAATTTAGTATTGTAAGTCTATAGCATTTTGAAAATTAAAAAAAAATTTTTAAATGGTAATGGTAAATTTTATGGGTGGTTTCTAACTAATAAGACCAAGTATCAAATTGATACCAAAAACCGTCATATTACAAATAACTTTGTGCCAGTCATGAAATATAACTTGGCAACTCTAAGCCCTTGTTTGTACCCAAATGTTGCCACCATTAAGTGGAAACTTGGTTTCAATTAATGCGGCTATATTCTGTAGGCTTAAATATTTTGAACTTTGATAAAATTTTTGGACTTTATATGGTCACACTGAACTTTATGAGATTGCCAATTAAATAAAGGACCCCTTTGAGATGCACTGCTCTTAATTAAGAAGCTATTTGCCTATTAGGTATGCATCTGCATTTATTTGTTCTCCTTTCATCATTTCAGTGTATCCCCGCTTCTTTGTAGCTAAGTCAAACATTTCCCTTAGATTTTATCTGCCGACGTTGCTGTTTTTGTTGTTCTTGTCACTTCCGCCAGCAGCCCGCTATTTTCTATGCCTGAAACTTGTACTTTTTTTCTGCCAGGCACTTTTGTGGCTGGCGCTTTAAAAGCAGGCAGCGGATAGTGACCCCACCTTCTCTGCCAGCTGCACAGATGTGGACCGCAACTAGTTGAAAGTAGCCGAAAGGTAATTAATTTTGTAGCTGCAAGCTGCAAGTTGAGGACTCACTATATCTGGGCAAACTTGGTCGGCAGCTAACCGCGCTACCAGAACCAGGTGATGCAACCACCAGCTTCTGACAGTCCACGGTGCAAATGGATTTTCCATTTACTTTAGTCTTCATTTACAAGTAAAACATTTTTTACGCAAGTTTCTTTTCATTTGTTTACCTTCGCTTTCGCTCTACGCGTCTGTCTATTCGGTTTCGAGAACGCAGGCAAGTGGCCCCGCATCATTGGGCGTTGACAAATGGCTTTAAGGGAAATTTCTGCTTCAGCAGCATGTGTAATGGAACGTTTATTTGACCTTGCGTTAAATGTGCATTTTGATGAAGTGCCTCAGGACACACAATAAGCAAGAACCTGCAGCAGCAGCTTTTGCACTATTCACCTGCAGTGTGTTTGCCAACTTAAGCTTAAAGTCAAAGATTGTGACACCAAAAGCCACTCAAAAGACCAAAACTAAACAAGTCAAATGAAAATGAAACGAAGTTATCAGGATGCCATTTCCATTGCCTGTCTATCCAGTTGACAAGTGTTTTGGTGCTGAGACAGCAACGCCTTCTAAGCGCACGACAACAAAGCTGCAATGCAGGAGGGGCAGAAACATCAAAACAAAAGCAAAAAAAAAAAGGGAAGCAACCCCAGATGTGTCGAAGTATTCCTACCCTGCCAAATGTTTATCATGACCCTTTTCTTTTCGTAGCTTTTATTTGCGCGTTTAGGCAAATATTAAATGACAATCAATAAGTTTAAAGTGTGGTTTTATTTTGAAAATTTTGTCTTTATTGACAAAAAAGGGTTTGACAGTTCCCTGCCTAAAGTTCAGTTGGATGAAGCTAAATTTTTAATTCATGTGGAACACGATTTCATAGGTTCTTTCTAAAGTTACCTTTAATATAAAAATGTTAACTCTAGGCGAAACGAAACCGGTTGTTAAAGCTGCTCAGACATAAAAATTCTTGATCACTTTTCATTAACCAGCAAAACTAAGCGTTTACTATATTCAGCGTCATACAGTCAAAAGGCATCGAGCGGTTGAACGAGAGCGTCGAACACACAACACAAATTTTTATGCAAAACGCTAATGTGTGTTAGTTAAATATGGGTATGTATAAGTCACAAGTCCGCAATGCGTGTACATATTTCACTAACACACATTAGCGTTTTGTGCCAGAATTTGTGCAGTGTATTCGCCCCTTTAAGTATAAATCAACACATGCACATTATTCTGTTCTCACCATTCGCTCTCTCAGAACTTCTTATATGTGTCAAAAACCCAGCGGCAAACATTGCCATTACATAATGGAATACTCCTACGTTACCATCAGTATGAAAGAAATAATCCCATACATTACTTTTTCGACAGAACACGTTGAGCTTTGCGCCGCTGGGAATAGAAAATAGAGCGAGAGAATAATGAATTTCTGTACTGTAGAACAGAGTTCTTCAGCCAAAGCCCCTGGGACACGAACATACTTGCCAATTCACACCGAATGCTTGCCGAAGTCTAGCTTCACTGTGTGTTATAAATAGGCGCTCTCTTCTTGAGCAACCCTCAGAAGGCTAGTTTACACATGAAGCAACAATTATTAGAGAGAAAGTTTATTCAGTCGACACTTTATGCTTCTGTTTGTTCTCTAAGTACGTTTGGGTCAGCTATTCGCTCTTAGTTATGCTCTGCGGTTACATTTGGAAATACGGTCGTCTCAGTCTAACCCCAAACTTCGAGAGGCAGCACAAGATTTTTGGGCTCTATAATAATTAGAGACTGACAATTAACAAGTAAGCAAATAGAGTTAGAGAGCGAGTGCGACTACCTTGTTAGGTATATCTTGGGATGGCCCTGCTAAAAATAACTCTCCCTCTCTCTCTCTCTCTCTTTCCTGCGTCTTCGCAAGAGTTTAATTATACGAGGCGAATCTCGCTGACTCAATTCAATCGTCGTTGAGCCAAACGAACAAACTCCCGAATTGATTGGAATGAAGACGAACATGATTAAGTCAGGATGGATATGATTGAAAAAAATTCAATAGCGAACATGTTGTGTATACACGTTTGATGCGTAGAGAGCAAAGCCAGTTTATTCAAATGATGAATAATAACTGAACGTTTTGTAATCGAACGAAACCGTTCACTGTTATCAGCTGACTAAGCGGTTCTGAAAAATGTTGTCAATTGTGAATGCGATTCCCTGCTGAATTAAATTAATTACAAACTCTTTAATAAGTCTGAAGTTCGAGGATTTTTGACCAGTCTAAACCGAACCTAAACCGGAGCTGAAAAATATTTTGCGTTCGAACCTCGAGCGAAAACGGAGAAAAACAAATTTTCGGTTCAAACTAAATTTTGTAGTAATTTTGTCTAGCTGTTAATTCTTTATATGTTCCAATATAAGAAAATGCCATAGAGGTTGTTTCATATTTAGAAAGCTCTTAGAAAATCTTAATTCAATCCCAACTCGTTCATCGGCATTTTTGGATGCAAGAAAACTTTTTTTTTAATTGCGTGTGAAAAACTCCCAAAAATTAGGGAGTCTAAAGCAGAATCCCCCTTTATAAACATAGCCTATTCATGTAGTTTCCTTAGGGGAAAAGGAGAGCACCGCATGGGAACTTTCAAGGCCAGCCTTGAATCCTTTTTTTTGTTTTCAAAAAATTTACGAAGAATTGAGGAGTACCTACGGAATTTTTTGGGGAGTATCTGAGTGATCATTCAGGGACGCCAAAAGCACTCTTTTAAGAAGGCATTTAGGCAAGCTATTTGCTTATTTATCCATATTTATAAATCTGTAGGCCCGACTGACATATTATCAACCCACAGCCAAAACTGCTTATCCTAGAGATCTAAGATTTGGCATAAAAGTGGGTGAAAACGCCAAAGAAAAGGTTGTATGGGGCACATAACGCTACTGTATGGTTCAGGCAATATTGTGGACTAAGCTGTTCGCTAAGAGCGCGAGAGAGACTGGGCATAAAAGGGATCCACTCACACAAATTAGGTATGTTTGTATTACAAGTATGACATGCAGCTCTTGGCTGCATCTCAGCGCTGCTATGAGAGACATTTGTGTGAATGAGGGAGGAGGGAAAGAGTGGAGAGCGCTGAAAGATGGAAAGGAGGGTGATAAAAGAGTGGTGTGCGGTATTTTCACCAGCTATTTGATAAGACGTCAGAATTTCTACAATTTCCTAAAATCTTGGATGCGGACAAAGTCGCGGCGGGCTTAGCTAGTTTAGTATATTTATTCATTTATCGATAAGTTAAGAGACTTTGAATAAAAAGATTAATTACCAGTCAAAAGGCTGACCACAAAATACCATACCAACACTTTTTTCCCACTTTCATTTGAAGGTCCTTCGAGCCGGATATTTATGATATCTACGAATAGAAGCTTGTGATTCGTTCCTAAGTGCAATTGTTCCAATCGTTCCAGAATTCGTAATTTAAAATGTAATAGAGCTTTTGAAATTCTCTTAAGTTGAAAATTGACTGTCAATAAAATGCTCCGAAATCCATTAGGTTTAATGTTTGACTTCCATTTCCATATATAAAGCAAATATTTCATTCTGTGCCTTGTAAGGCTAATATACCCTTTTTACCAAGTATTTTCTCACACACACAGAAAGTCCAAACACCCACAAGGCAGTCCAAATGCGATCCAGTATCTAAGCTGGAACCAATGCCACAAGTTAGCCAGTCCGACACCAAGTGAAGGAAAGTAAAAGAAAATTTTTAATCAAACAACAGCCTGGCGGAGGCAAACAAAGTGAAGCCGTAGAATTGTTTTGCAATTGTCTTGTGGACGTGCCTCTCCTCTGTTTAAACGACATTATCCCTGCTTGAACCTAAGATGTGTCGAGTGAGTCAAAGGACATTATCAGTGTCTGCTCCCTGTGACCCTTGGCTGGCATTCCAGCTGCTAAGCTGCACTGCAAGGCTTCATAATTTTCACCACAGGTGGCATTTGGCTTAGCTGCGCTGTGGCCCCCCGCTGCCACATAACTTCTGGGCGAATTTCTTGACAATTTTTCGTTCAATGGTAATTAATCAGCTGCCACGTGCAGCAATCATGCCAGCTCACACATCCACACACTTGGACAGAAAGCTATTAAGCATCAGCTGGGCAACGAATGGCTGTTGCTTAAACTTTCTGCCTAAGCCCCTACAAATCCCCTGAAAGCTTCACCTGTCTACACCTGGCCGAAGCAATCACAACTGGAAAGCATACAAAAATAAAATTACCGAATTATGCCAGGTGGCTTGTGGAGAGCAGATTTTTCCCCAAACTTTCGCAAAGGATTTACTGCCGAGTTTTATGCTAATTATGCGCTAAGCCTTCAACTTTCAAAGAGTTTTTCAAACAAAATGTTTGCTCAAAAACAGATTAACCCCGACGACTGCAGGAAATGAAAATCTCCTCAAAAAAACAACAACCACGACAACAGCAGACGCTGACTTTACCACCGCAATTTTTCTGCGTATAATTCACGTAGCGTAGACGCCAACACTTCCGTGTCTGGGTCTGTGCCTTCTCAACTGAAACTCCAGCGGAAATCCAACGGCAACAAAGCAAAATCGAAGACATGCCTGGGTAGTTTTTGTTGCTGTTTTTTTATTTGCTGACTGAGCACGAAGCAAGCATATGGCAAAAAGTTTAAGCAAGCAATATTCTTGTTTTGTATCTATTTCTATGCACAATATTTTCCATTTCAATACAATTCGCATACCGGAGGAAAATATGAAAAATTGCAACATATTTCCTTTTTTGCCCAACTTTTATTTGGTTTGCTTCATTGCTTGGCCGAGGCATTTTGCGGTCGAGCGACTCAAAGAAAAACTGCACACAAAGGCAAAAACTTGGATTGTATAAGTTTCCTCACGTGACTTTCGTCAATTTGACTAAAATAAGGCTATAAGCGCAAGTCGATTTGTCCATTCAACGACTTGTGGTTATGCTGAAATGCAAAAGAAGATAATGTTTCACTTACCTCCTTCATCTGTCATCACCAGTATGGTTGTCTCGGGGCCAAGACCTTCGGGATTGAAAACCTGCACGGTAACTTTGTATTGCGTGTAGGTTTGTAGATTTTGTATTTCATGGCTCTGAAAGAGAAATAAATTTTTATAAGATTTGTGTAAACTCTGCTGAAAGCGGAAATTGCGCAATGTGCAAATATAAAGGGAAATTGAGTTGATAGTTTGGATTAGATACACCCACACGCTCCATCAAAGCGGCCAGGGCGGCTTATTAAAACCTAACCCAAAGGTCAAAAGCACTGTGAAACCATAAAACAAGCCACAGACTTAGGCCAGCAGTACCTACATCACACACAGGCACACACACACTGGTCACTGTGGCTGACTTCTGCCGCAGCGGCCGCCTACAGCATGAGCACAAATTATGTAGCATACATTAGTGCGCTTCCAGCTTCTGCGGTGGCGGCTGTTAGGCTGTGCTTAGGGTAACGGATTGACTGCCATACCAACAGCTTAAGTGGCTATTTGGGCTTTTCAGACGGCGCCAGTTACCATTTCGAATGCCATATCCTTTGCTGCCTTGTTCGAGGCTTTAGTTTGTTAATGCGGCCATATAATTCATTTATTTTATTTAGTCGCTAGTAAATGAGCTAGAAAATTTACAACTGCTGTCCTTACATTTTTACAAAAAGAAAGTTAAGTTCTGGCCCAAGGCCAGGGCAGTTAATTGATTTAATGTAATTGATAAAGCAAAGCTTGTGCATGAACGCTGTTGCGATAAAACCACATTTTAAGGATAAAGATACAAAGGCTACCACAGATATCTGGTATTTAGGGAAAATGGAGTTTTGGCCTCAACTTTTTAATAAAAAGACAAATTGAATTTCAGTTTCTGAAAAATGAACACCTTTCCGATTTTTATAAAAATTGTTCGTAAAATGGTAAAATGTTAAAATGGTAAAAATATTAAGTGTTCGACTAAAAATTTTTGTGTTGTGGTTTTTTTTTAAAAGAAATTTTTGTTGTAACGTATCATATATGGGCTAATCCGAAAATTTTTAAACCAAGGGTTGAAAAATAAAGTTGTCCAAAATCCAAATGTTTGTTAATGGAATAATAGGGTACATTTTCGAGCTTCAAAATATGTAAGCAATATTGTTCTACGGTGGTTTGTCTGCTCTTGGCAGAGGCATACCTACACCTTCCTCTTGCTTCTATTAATTCTTGAAAAAAAGGGTTTTTTTATTGGTCACAAAAATGGTAAAAACAGTCGTTATAGTATTTTCCGCTAAGCAAAACATAAAGTTTGTTTCATTTCCTTTAATTTAAGGTTCTCATTATATTTGTAGGATATCTAATGTATATTTAAAATTTAAACTAAAAATCGGTTTGCTGTGTGTAACGTCCGCAACGAAAAATTGGGTTTTTTTAATTTAGCAGAATGAATTTTAATAATTCGGTTATCCAAACTTGCTTTATAAACAGAGTTTTTTATGCCCTTTAAACTGATGAAAAAAAAATATACCTTTATTACACATATTTTTGAAAAAAGTTAATGCCAAAATGTGTAACGTCCGCAACGGCAAGAAAATACTCAAAAAAATTTTTTTTTAATATGAGGTGAAAATAGGTGTCTATAATGGATTATTGCCTGCTGAGTCGGAATCTGGGCTCTAAATTGCTCTAGGTTGTCGAGAATCCGAAAAACATAACCTCAAAGTAACAAAAAGTGTGTTTAAATAATATTAATAATTAATAAATATCGATAAAATCCGAATTTCCAACATCGGAAAATGAAAACCCAAATGAATTCGAGTTTTATCATTACAAACTGAATTTCAAGCCAATCGGATGAAAAATAATTTTTTGGAAGCAGAATTTTACGGAAATTTTTCTCGTGGGCGGATTTTTCAAAATCGGGAAAACACGTGTCGAACTATTTCGCGTACTAAGCTTACAAATCCAGCTTCAAGTCAATCGGATGAAATCGGATGAAGGAAATGCACATAAGCCTCAAAGTCGACTTCCATTTTTTGTAACGTCCGCAACGGAACTTTAAACAAGCATAACTTTTTTTCAAAAACAGATAACCTATTATCTTAAATTAGGTTTGAAAGTACTCCCAAAGAACTGCATTTTGCACCAAAAGTATTTCAAATATACTAAAGTAGACGCCAGCTGTGTCAATTTTAAGAAGCAAATTTGCGTACAAATGTAACGTCCGCAACGCAGGATTAGCCCATATGACACTTATAATCTTAGATTTAATGACAGTTTGACAAGATTCAGGTACTTGAAGGAGTCTAACAGCCTTGGGGGAAACTTGATATTCACTCAGACCATTCAGACCATTTATACAAAGATGTGTCTTCATACACACATCTTTTGTTTTGGGATATAGTTAAGTCCTGTATCCAGCACAGCGGAAAATTCTTGCCAGGAAATTGCTAAATATTTCTTGTGTCTGTGGAACATAACTAAAAAATTGTGACAATGAACCATCAGCTGTTATGCACTGTTAAGAATTTGAATTTAAATAAATTTAAAAAAAAATGAATAATATTTTCTGGAGGAAGCATGCTTTAAGAGTTCGATAGAGGGCCTGCTAAATACACACCTAGTCAAAAGTATTACACATTTGATCAATGTATCGCAAAATAAAACAAAATTTAAGAAAATAACTGTTCATACGCTAAAGATATACGCATATAAATATTAGTTGTCAAAAGTATTTACCACGATTTCTTCGCGTCAAAAGTATTTACACACATCTCAATTTTAATTATTCAAGTTTAATATTGATTGGTAACAAAAGATAGATGGTTATAGCACAATTGGCATCAATGACAGCTTGCACCCTCGTCCGCTATTGATCTTACCTAAGTTTGTGTAAATTCTATGGTCAATTTGGATATTTATCAATGGTCCTCTTGTTTCTTGGGGGGGGGCTTGGCAACTACTACAGAAAGGATTTTAGGGGACGATAAATTGGTAATCATTTGCCATAAAAAAAAACCCATTTACATCTACCAAAAGAAATCATATTCAGACCAGAAGAACGTTCCTTGTGCAATCCATTCACAATTTGCACCTTCAAGGGTTATATTATTGACATGGCAGGCCCATATACTACCAATGTAAGCGACGAAACAATTATATAGCAGTTACTACATGATCAGAAGTGACTTAAAAAATTGCTCCACCCAGGAGATATAATTGTTGTTGATTGATGGTTCAGAGATGCTGTTGCGGTTCTTGAAGGCAAAAGGTTCTGAAGGGAAAAAGAAATCAGCTGCCGACCTTGGAAGCACAACAATCCCGGCCTGTCATCAAAATTAAGTAGGCATTTGAAGCTGTGCTCGGAATTTTAAAACAAACGTACCAGCTTCTTTGTCGAAAAGTTGACAATAAATTGCTGCAAAATAGAAATCCTGTGCAAGACAGCGTGCTATCTGTCCAAGCGATTTGGAAAGCTGCTATCGAGTGATCGTGTCATTTCGGATCAAATCTCTTGTAGCGTCGTGGCACAGAAATTGTCATATCACATTTTGAATAAGTATGCACATAATGGCAAAACTCCTGACTGCATTATAAGGCACTATTGCAGTTGCCCTAATGGTATGCGAACTGTTAACTGTTGTACGCATATACCTGCAGTTATTTTTTCCTTGATAATGCAACTTTCAAGTCAAGGATCATCCAGCCTGCCGAGATGCTGACAAATATATTTAAAACAACTGGTTAATGTACCATTATAAACGAAGATAGTGATGAAGACTTAACCAAAATTAAATATTAAAATTTTTAAATTTACATGTTTTTTGTTAATTTGACCTTGTTGCACCACTCTTAAAAATCTGAGTTTTTTTAAATAATTAGATGGGTAGAGGACACATGAACTGTAAAAATTCCATGGTATTGTCAAAACTGGAAAGTGGTCATTTTAAATTTGGAAGATTTTGACCACGGTTTTTGGACCAAAGGAATAAGAGTAAAAATTCCAGAATTTTATAACGGATAACTGTGTTAAATCTTTTTAATATTCAAGCAACAGTTCATGGTAAATCGTGCTGTGAGACCAAATATATCGATATTTATGTTTTAGCATTTCTGCAGATTACTCGTCAACCAAAAGACCTATTGACTTGAAATTTGGCATACATACCCTCCTATATAATAGCTACCATCCCTGATTGAAAATATTCAAAAATCTGCTGGGGCAGTTTTCCCAGGCTTATCCGGCTATGCCCTTTTGTTTTATTTTGCTCTGCATTGATCACACTTTGCACCAACAAAAACATTTTTTCATTTCACCTTCCCCCTTTGCTGCACAAGCACCCATTTGTGAAGCATGCGAAAAAATGTACCAAGTGTTAATACTTTGACTAGGCATGGAGCTTCATTGGCTTCTTAAGCCTCGTAGCGGTGGATCAAGGCGATCCCGTTAAGGGCTACGGCATGATTCACTGCCCTCAAGAAATTAGAGTCTTCTATGTGTGGAATCTGGTATGTAAGGCTTACAACTACACGCGCTATTGATATGCCAACTATCGATAAAAAACTGTGGATTTCGTTCATGTTGCTGAATACATAAGCAACGAAATGGTAAACTAAAAATGCCTGACACAGTTTATTTATGAAGTTTGTCAGGAATTTTATTTTCCGCGGTGTTGGATACTTGGCTCAAAGGGGCTTTTCTCCATGTCGAGGCTGTTTTTTTGGACCTTTTTAAAAAATAATCTTATTTGAAAACGCATATGGTTTTTCCAATTGTGTTTTTATACCCTGTTCCCATTAAAAATGGGAAAAAGGGGATCATGAAGTTGTGCAAATGTATGTAACAAGGAGAAGGAAACATTTCCGACCCTATAAAGTATATATATTCTTGATCAGCATCAACAGCCGAGTCGATTTAGCCATGTCCGTCTGTCCGTCGATCTCAGAGACTATTAGAGATAAAAATACAAATTTTTGCATGTACATAGGTATAGGCCATACGTAGATCAAGTTTGTTTCAGATTTGCAAAAAATAGGTATTGCGCTGGCGGCCACCATTCCATGTCTACAGGTTGTGTGAAATAAAAACTAAATACTGGGTTATAGTCAGGATAGATGCTATTCTGGTTTGACACTAGAAAAAAATTGTGTGGTTTTTCTTTTTTTGACAAAATGGCGGCCATTGAAAAACTAAAATTCGATATTGTTTTTTGTCTTGTGTTTGTCAGTAAACTTTTTAAAATAGATTGAGGCGACTTGATGGTGACAATTCTCGCGATTTCAGAAGCAAGGTTATGACTGAGATATAAAAATATAACGAACCCGACAGTAATAAGGGTTCCTATGCTTTGATCTAAGAAAAAGAGCCCTGACGCACACTAAAAAAATACTTGAATGAATTGTGTGACAGGCAACACAAGCTCACACTGTAAGGGATTTACCAACTTAGCACGTAACAATGATTGTAGCTCGTAGCCTAGTAATATTGAGTTAACTTTAAGGACGATATTTCAGTGCATGCTTCTCAGAAACGCTGAATACAAAACTGACAAGAACAAAAAATTTTTGTTATATTTTGGAAAATGCAGTGAAAAACTTAGCTATGCGAAAGGACGTGCATCTTTCCAGTGATGAAGAATTTGTTTAACTTTGGTTTACACAACATTGCACTGACGCTTCTTTAAAATAGATCTGCCCTCATGCTGTTACAGATTGAAATCTGAATAAAGTTTTTAAAGATATTGGTACGGGCTTTGAATTGTCTTTCCCATACCAGGGCGGATTCAAACCTCGTCAAATCCTACCGTTTTTAGTATGCTCATGACATTTGAATGTTTCTTACAACTTAAATTTCGAAAACATACGCTTCAAGTCCAAAGTATCTAATTGAAAATTAAGAGATACTCTTGGAACTAAACCGAAACCGCCGTTTTATTTGCCTTAAAGCCCATGTTAGAGACCGAATTGGTGGCTTAGAACTTCCGTAAACCACTGAACAGAAGCAGTCTTAATCTCCAATCGTTACTTTTTCTCTATTTATTTTTATACACTTGAAAAGTGTATTAAAATTTTAACCAGAAGTTTGCAAGGAATCATCTCCTACCACATAAGTATATATATTCTTGATCAACATGACAAGCTGAATCGATTGAGCTTCGTCTGTGGGTCTGTCCCTCTGTCTGTTTCTACTTAAACCAGTTTGAAGCTATCAAGCTGAAAATTTCCACAAAATCTCCTCTTGACTGCACGATGCAGCAAAAAATTTGCCTGCGACTCGCATATCACGAGGCTGAATCAAAAAAAAAATACCCACCTTCAATTTCACCTGCCAAACTCACCAAGGAGAAAAATATATGGTTTTATCCAAGCTTTTCGTTATTGCTCAACAATATCAAATGTGTCTAGTGAGCGGGCACTATCAGAAGCTTACTTTAGGTAAAAAAAAGAAGAAATTTACGCTTTTTCGTGCAAAAATTCTAATTAGAAAATTGGCAAATTTAGCGCACCTCTGGGCTGTGCATACACCTGACAGCTCAATGCTGACTGCTGTTGGCCACCAACTGCGTCGGCTGGAAAAGCCACGGCCCGGGGTGTATGCGCTCGTAGGGCTGGCAAAGGACTTCAAAAGCGAATAAAAAAAATGTTAAAAAATAAAGTCACACGTTTCTGCCTGCAAGGATAATATTTCAACATGCCAGTGACATGCAAAAGCGACAAAGAGCGTAAAACTCAACCATTTGCTCTGAGCTGGCGGGAAGGATGCAGAGGCGGGGGAGCGAGCGAAGCGTCTAGATAAGAGCAAAATATGCACTCGAGCACAAAAGCGTGCCATGCTTGTGGCAATCCAGCGACATGCTCCTCTCTGTGCCCTTAGCCCCGCCTGCCCAGCGCATGGCATTTTGGGCAACTTCGTCGCGCCGAGTGTCGTACGTACGTGAGCATTATCGCTAATAATTTTTGCATATTTTAAGCCCCGAACCGTTTCCTACGCATCCGGACATGGCGCAAGCTTAAAAATGCATTTCGTGAGCTGATTATTATTGGCTCAAATGGCCCAAGGCTGGACTCGTTTTGGGAGTGGCTTTAAAGAGGTAATGTGTAAAGATTTGCGAAGCCTTTACCTCGATTATGGGAGTAAAGCATTTAATTTAAAATTGATTTGGCAATTATTTCATATACTCATCAATTTTCTCTTGTGCCCAAATTTAAAACAGGGTTTGTCAAGAGGAGAGAGATCAAAAAGTGGCCAGTGACTTACTCCTTCTGTGGGCTTTAGTAACTGGGTCCCAGTGTCTCGTTATAGCTATGGGAAGGATTGGCGGTACAATAATACTAAGGATTGGCCATCCACTACACTTAAAAACAAGGTGGGAGTACGACCGCTCCATAACTACGGATGCTAACTCTTTGGCTGGGTTTCCTTTGCAATTCGAGTTCTGGTAATCAAGGTGCCGGCCCTTTATATGCTTTGCTCACTCTCGGCTCACGCACCCCTGAACTTTTTGTAGGGTTGTCTCCGAGATCTATCGATTATTAATCGATTTTCAATAACTTTAGTAGCTGAGCCCGCCGCGACTTTTCCCCGTAAAAATTTAAAGAAATTTTTTTTTCCCCCCCTCTCTCTTTTAAACAAAAAAAATTTTTTGGGGAAAAAAAAAGGGGATGTGAAAACTTCCCCCCCTTTTTAAAAAAAATTTCATCAACACCATCCGTACTCTGCAATTCTTTTTCAATTCAATTAGCTTTTCCGTTGTGTTCCCACCCTCTCTTCATCTGCTCACCACTCTTTTCTCACCCTCCGCTCCATCTTCCACCGCTCTTCACTTTTTTCCCTAACCCCTCATTCCAACACATGTAACAGCTGTCACATAACTCAGAGAGCCATGGCATATTTGTAATCCGCACAAACCTAATTTGTGTGAGTGTGATCATCCCTCTCACGCTCCCTCCCTCTCGCGCTCTTAGTAAAACAGTTTATTCCAAAATAATTTTTAAACGTCACAGTTTAATTACTTTTCTTATTTTTACATATTTTGGCTGCTAGTTTTGTGAAATTTTAACATCTTCATTTTGAAATACAGTTAAAGTTATCGATGTACACGCACACAGCACACTGTGGCAATGGCAATCTAAGTGGGAAAAGTCGCCAAAAAGATGGAGCCATCGCCTATCCCCCAAATATATGTCTGTGTGAAAAGGAAGCATGGCTAACTCAAATTCTATGCGGCCACAGGTGCTTCAGGAGTTACCTGCATCGCTTCGGTCACGACTCCTTTCCAGAATGCACCTGTTGTGAAGGAGGACAAATAGAAGATGCCGAACACATTTTCTTCCACTGCGGAAGATTTGCAGTTGAACGTCAGAGGCTGGCAGCAACCATTGGAGTACCAATAGGTCCCGATAACCTGGTTGCTGTCATGATTGAGAGAAAAGAAGTGTGGGATGCAGTAGGCACATTTGCTGTGTTCTCGATGACGGAGCTCCGCAGAGAGAGATAAAGAGAGCGATCGCGGTTTAGACGGGCCTTCCCCAGTGAAGCAATGCTTTACGGCCGTCCCACAGGGGTTGAAACCGGTTCTGTAGCTGCCTTAGTACTAGTATTAGTTGATATAGTATGGAAATAAAAAAAAAGGTGTGAGTGTCGCTAGCACTCACGAGTCTTTAATGTTAAACATGACGCTTAGTTTAAGAGCTTATTTTCAAATCACAAGCTCTATAAATCCGCAAGAGCACTCTTGCGAAAGCAGAAAATTAACAGGGAGTAGTGTTCTTTCATTTTTTCAGCAAGCATATTGCACTGATCCACAGATAAATGATGATGTTTCACCCCCCAAGATACCACCAAGGTGAGATCCAAGATTATAAGTAGATCCCTCCCAGATCTCGTTCCCGTATACTACCTAGATACCACACAAATCCCAACGAGATCCCATCTAAATCAAACACAGATTCCACCCAGATCCTTCTCTCAGATTCTTCCCAAAACCCAACTTGATCACACAAAGGTCTCGAATAGATACCGCCCAGAACCCACCCATATCCCACCCACATCCCACCAGATCCAGATCCCACCCAGATCCCTTCCAGATCCTGCTCAGATCCCACCAAGATTCCACCCAGATCCCACCCAGGTCCCACCCAGATCCCATCCAGACTTCACCCAGATCATAACCAGATCCCTTCCAGATTCCACCCAGATCCCATCCAGATCCCACTTAGATCCCGCCGAGATCCCTTGCAGATCCCACCCAGATCCCTTTCAGGTCCCATCCAGATTCCGCCCCGATCCCACGATTCCACCTAGATCCCGCAGAGATCCCTCCCAGATCCTGCTCCCACCCAGATCCCTTCTAGATCCTGCTCAGATCCCACCCAGATCCCTTTCAGTTTCCTGCCGAAAACTCCACAAAACAAAAACACAAAATATGAATGTCGTCAGCGTCACGTGACGCTGAAATCAAATGTTACCCCTACTAAAATCGTCCGTACCTAAATTAAAGATGTTTCACATCAAAAAACGGCACATACTGTCACTCACAGAGTCTTTCACTCTCTCACTCTCTCTCGCGCTCTTAGCAAAACAGCTTATAATGCTATCTGCTCCATCAAACTTTTCTTTGGCGTTTTTGCCCACTTCGCGGTGAAATTTTCCAAATTTTCTTTCTTAGTGCGCCTGCATAACTAAATGTGTGGGTTGTTAATATGTCAGTGAGATTTATAAGTACGGATTTGTGCGTACTAGGACAGTGCGTCACAACTAGCTCTATCGGGTAGAAGCACTTTCGCTATTGAGCGACTTCGCGATTTTCAGAAACAAACAGCAAACTGAAAGCGTGTCGAGGCAACGGGCTCTGTATTTACTTCGAATACTTCGGGGGAACCAAAAACGAGTTCGTTTTTTTTAAGCTTACGATAAATCCCAATTTAACAGACTAACACGACATCACAGTAATATTCCTGGTACCTGCAGCACATGTTGCATGCGTCCATCTCTAGTTCAAACCCCGTTTTACAGAAACATCGAAATCTGAAATCATCCCGCTACCAGATGTGTTATATACCTTATAACCAGATTATTTACTTTCCTCCTCAAAAATTAATCCGCTTTAGATTGTGCATATTCCTACTTGCTTCTTTGCTTTACGTGCTACTTTATGCCCCCTTTCCCTAGCTAGTAATGGGAAAGAATCGCAAAACACAAGGAAAACTAGCCACAGTTGTGAACAAATCGTTAACAAATTGCTTGTGATAGCGAGCCCCCAGGAAACACACCAGCAAACCCAACTGTGAAAGTGGGGCCCCCTCAGGTGTGTGAGAGCTTTTCGGCCTGGCGGCAGGTGTAAATTACTTTTTAATTCGCCGCTGATATGGCTTTAAGCCAGACCAACATTGGGTTGCCTCAACTTTTAGGCCACTTTAAGGCCCATGCACGTCGTCACGGAATGCGAGCAAACAGAAATTGTGAAATTCATTTATGGGCTTACCTCCACGGTGTTGTCGCGTATATAGATTTCCTTGGTATCATTGGGATCACGATCGCGTGGTCGATATGTTATGCGATAGCCCAGAAATTCGCCCAGAATGGTGTCGGGTGGCGGTGGCTTCCAGGAGATGTAAACCGATGAGGATGACGTGTTGTGGGCCGTTGTGGGTATGGGCTTGCCCGTGGGTGCTGGGGGAAGAGAGGGAGAATGATGAGTTGCTGCGCTTGGTTGGGCTAAAAACTTTGACTGGCAAAAGTTGCCGAAAAACTCGAGAATTTCAAATTAAAAAAAACGCCGCGTAAAAGTTTGTGGCCCCCCAAAAAAACCCTTCCCCCATCCAAGTCCCAACTCTGTCCTGTCATGTAAACGCAACGAAGTCTGTGGCATTGTCAAGTTGTCACTGTCACGCAACATAAGTTGTGCCTGCGTCGTGTGCCTGTGCCTAGGCCTGGTCTAGAGATTTCCGCTTTGGCTATGCGAATTAAGTTAAATGATGCGTGGGTAGCGTCTACCAGGTGAGCCTAGCTGGCAACTTGATCTGGCAGTTTGCCAGCCAGCGAGTTGGCCTAAGTGTGAAGGGAGGGACGGGAGGCTGGGTACACTGGGAAAGAAAATGTATTAACTAATGGTGTCAATAGTACGGGAAATTGATAAATTATTAACCCAAGTAGAAAAATCTTATTTTTAGCACAACTTAAGTTTGACTAATTTTAGCTCACGGATTTCTCTCAGTGCAGCTCTGCCTACTTCAATGAATTTATAAATAAATTAAAAGATATTTGTGTGTCTTTCGGTTTGACATTGATGCGTCGCAACTTTTGCGCTAACGCAAAAATTGAAAAGTTCTTCGTTGCCTTTTTGCATTTTTGATTTCTTTAATTGATTCCCATTCTGGTTATGTCGTCTTGGGTTAATTTATGCATGCGACAAGCTTAATTTATACAAATTGCCAAATAGGCAGGCAACCGCAGCTTGCTGCTGCCATAATGAGCTCCGTGTGGAGCTGGCACATACTATTGACTAATTTGTGACCACATGTGCTGCAGCCGGCGATGCTTGGGTCGCATTCCCTATTCAGGTTGTTGTGGCATAAATGGAATTTCACACCAAAAATCTAACCCCGCACCGCATCCAAAGTTGGGGGCAGCCGCTGGGCAAAGTCATTTTCAATGTTCGTAAGACAAATGTGTTGCTAATAGCTTGTCGCTGTTAGTGAGGGGTGGCCAGGGGGTGGGAGGCGTGACTGTAACTACTTGAGCTGTGATTAATGTGTTTGTGACTTTTTGGAGGCAATTTAGTTATGGCCACGCACAAAAGTATGCCACGATTAATCATTGTCTGTGGCAGCGACAGTAGCAGCAGCAGCCGCAGCAGGTGAAATGTCAATGAAGGTTTCATTTTGGGGAAAATGCAGCGACCTTGCCAAACTTATTTATGTCAAAATAAAGTTGAATATTTTTTTGAAATCCGGATCAATTAAAGTTTCCGCTTAAGACCATTTTATATATAATTTCAGCCACGAGTAGACAGGGACTTCAAAGGATCATTTTGGAACACCTCTCGGAACGCTTTGCCTGAATAATATCAATTCGTGGTTGATATTTACAATTAGAGAAAAACTGAGTGGTATCACTTTAAGTCTTTGCTTTTAAATGTTTTTGATCATTGATTCGTTTGTTGCAAAACAATTATTAGAGGTTAAATATGCTCCTTCAACTTGCAGCAAAAAACTCATCTGCCAACTGCAATTATAACCATCATTCTTACAAGTAGTTTACTTATTTGAAAGGACTAACAGGTTTCCATGTCACTGATGAGTCAAATTTTTTAATTTTATGCTACTTTGCAGTATAATTTTATTGACATCTCACGCGTGATTCGTGATATTTAGCTATGCTCAGTAAGGTTTGTCATTTTACCATGAAAAAACTTGCCAATCTTTCAATTTTATTATCAAAATTCGTGCTCTGTGAAAAATGTCTTTCGTCCATTTTATCGTTGGCATAATCGACCCACCGAAGAGGCTATTCAAGCATTAGTATCGAACTTCGCACCAAATTTCCGGAGAATGCGTACCGAGGAAAACATTGCTGCTGCATCGGCCAGTGTCAAAAACCACTTGGACGATTTTTCGTAAGAAACTCGGTATAAAACCATAGAAAAAACAGCTTCCACAACGTCTTTTGTTTGCTGAATAAGCCTTAGAAAAGTTGATTGAAGATTCACTTTTTATCGAAACAAATCTCATTTTTGGCTCAATGGTTACGTCTACAAACCAAATTTACAAATTTGGTCTTAAGAGCAGCCAGAGCAGCTGTTCAAGAGCTTCTAATGCATCCTGAAAAATGCACAGTTTGCATCATTGCACTGTACTTTTTCAAAAATAATAAAAGTTGCAATGTTACAGTCAAGGGACAACTTATTTTTTGCCCAAAATAGAAGAATTGAACTTTGCTGACATGTGGTTTCCACAAGACGGTGCCACTAGTGTGATTTCACCCTAATATTCTATGTATTGAGTGGAAACGTGAAGTCTCGTGTACAGGGACAAGCTAGCCACTATGTGCAGCCTTCGAATACAACATTACAATCATTGTTGAGTTACCGACCGAAATGATTATAATAAACTTGCTCTTGATTTAGTGAACTTCGTTTGTAGTGCTCTGACAGAAAAGAGCAAAAGCTTTGCGTAGATTGAGGTTTTAATGATAAGCACTTTTTTTCAAGCCAAAAATCTTTTATATTCTTCTTTAATTATTTGAAATGGGCTCTTTAGGCCGCACCTGCACCTCTTTTTATTTAAATTCAATTTTTTTTTCAATCGACGTTCGTCTTATAAATTTTGCTTATGTGATTTTTCATTTCCCAATTGTAGATTTTGTCTTAACTGCATTGTTTGGCTTTTTGTCTTCCTCTTTAAGAAGTAACTTACCCTCTATGGAGAGTCGACTACCCCGCAGTTTTTATGAAAGAGTAACTCCTATATCACAAATCACTGACAATAAAATACTAAACGAGAGTGCTGCTCACACGACGAGATCACCGTATACTAATTTTATCATCATTGAATGTGTATGTATTGGCTATCTGAGAAAAAGAAATAGGAATTAACAAGAGAGAGGAGGAGAGGAAACACACACAGAGGTGGGCGAGGGAAAAGAGCCGAGAGCTATGGAGGTGGGTGTGGGAAAAAATGGGTAAAGCCTATTTTAATTGGATTATAACTGAAGAATTAACAAATCAGGTCTAATGTCGAAGTTTTATCCAAAAATGTTTTTTCTTTAATTACTGAGAAAGACTTAGGAATCTATCCGTTCCCAATTAAGGGTAAGCAGTGCTGATGCTGCTGTGAGATCCACAATCTTTATATATTTACTAGATATGGGCGCGGAATGGAAATATCGCTTGACCCGAAACTCACATCCACTTGTCGGAAGGGATTAATGAATCAGTTTGTGTTTCAAGGTTGATTGGGAAAATTGGTCTGTAGGTTTTATACTGTGAATGTTAGACGATTAACATTTCGCAGAAATAATTAAAGCCGGGGCAACTCCCGGTATACAGCTAGTACTGAATCAAATAGACGTGGAAAGTATTCAGATCATAAGTGTTGGAGTGGATTCTTCTTTACAATGCGCCCATGTCTGTTCAATAGCAAGCGTATGTGAAAATCTCTTTATTTGGTGCAGAAATAGCATTTCCTTTTAAATTAAAAACATTCAATAGCAGCTTTGCGGAAATGTATTTGTATTAAATTTCATTTTCCCCCCTTGTTTAAACGTTGAGGTTGCTTTTTATTATTTGGTCATAAAGTGAGTTTCCATACACCGTTCTGTCGGGGTGTGTTAATGAAACGAACGACTGACTGACTGACAATGCGAAATGGCCCCTAAAATTTAAGTGCACACATATAGTTTCCAGTGCTATGAAAGCATGTGGGTAATGTCCTTGCCGCAGGCGGAACGGCATACACCTGGCCTTGCCAAAGTAAAAATAATTAAACCTCATGCCACGACAAGCGGCCTGACTTTATGAGGCCATAATGGTTTGAACGGCCTGCGACAACTTAAAACTCAGCGCAAGTTCGTCCGGACCAAATTGAAATGAAAAATTAATGCGATGGTAAAAAATGTTATGTCACTTGTCTTGTGTATGGCTTCAGCCCGAAATTAATGGTCCTTGGACAGTAAAATGTAATGTAAAACTATGTTATAACTAGCACAACTCACCCTCCCGCAGCGTCACAATGTAGTAGGACTCTTTGGACGGTGGACTGATGCCCAGTGTGTTGACGGCCAGCAACCGAAAGCTGTAGACGGTGAAGGGCGTCAGGCCAGTCACCTGATATGATGTGGCATTTGTTTTTGTATAGATTCGCGCTATTTGATCCCAGACACCATCCTCGCCCTCACTGCAAAAACAGAAAGAATTAATGCAAATGGATAATAATAAACAGCATTATCATTGGGCATTTAAATATGGGATTATTTTTAATACAAAAATAAAATATATTTTACGTCTGCAATCAGCGTGTACAAAGCATTTGAATTGCATTATGAATATTTATGGGCGAGGTTAGTTTCACAAGTTGTGCTTTGTTCTCTAGGAGTTTGTTTCGAGGATTCGTTTCATTAGGGTTAAAAGTGACCAATTGCTATCAGATTATTAACCCGGACTAAAATTTTAGTATCCCGTGGTAAGGTATAGGTATAAAGTTTGAAAGTCCGAAACCTTAAACCTTAAACACAGAAACCTTGGGGCCATGGATAAAGTTTAAGGCGCCGCTTTATTTTGAGTGCATTAAGACCGAAGGCAAACTTATTGTCAATATAAGAAACCATGGTAATTACAGCGAAACGGACATAGTTTATGAAACTCATAGATTAGATAGATAGATCATTTTTAAGTAAAAAGTTGACTACGCGTGGTAACGCAACGAGGCTGTTTCTATATGTTTTATGAAAAGCGGGGCGAATCAAAATATGAGAGTGTATTGGTAAGCGTAAAGAAAGCAAAGTGAACCAGCTCTGATTGGCTTCATTGACCGCAGACATTTAAAAAAACAAAACTAGAACTTTAAACCATTCGGTGTCAAAAGTACGGTAAGTACTAAAATACTCCATTTGGGCACAAAATATTTATTTCAAGTACGCATTTTTAAATCCCGAAATACTTGTTTTAAGAAAGCTTCGGGATGTTTTAAGTTCATTTCGAACTGTTATAATATCTTTTTGGTCATACCATAAATTTGTTATGGTCTTAAGTACAGCCCGATGTATTTTCAAAATAATTAATAAATAACAAATTATAATAAATTCTAAAGTCAATTACAAACAAAATAAAACTTCAAAAACTTACCAGAACAGAAAATACTTCAAATTTTAAGTACAAAATGGTATAAATTCAATTCCGATCGATCTAGAACTCTGTCGATCGTTTTTTCTACGTGTGGGATGTTTAGAGTGAAGCAGTCGACTAAGCTTCTGTCAGAAATTAGTCAGTTGTTCGCTCTCACTTATAATCTGATGCATTCAAGGGCACGGCAAAATGTTATTTGTAATACTCATTGCTCCTTGTTGCAGGCCACCGACTGAAAAGGTGTTTGCTCTGTTGGCCCAAGCCTCGTCATGCGCTCGACTCGTGGCGGTGTGGATAGCTAACCGTGTTCGGCCCCTGCGGCCCAGGCGTGTCCAACGCTGCTTTATGGACACGGTATAAGATAGCTTTGATATTCTAAGTCAACCTTTTTTCGATTGCTTAAAGTTTTAACTTTGTGTGTCGAACCAACATGGTCGACTTTGATTTCTTGACGTACGAATTTCGTACCACGAAACTTCAATCGAATGCTGTTGAGAAATGTCAGTAACAACTGAGTGGCCTTGGATTTTATGTCTGTTTCAATGGTATAGTTTGACGAATTCAGTCGCTTGCGAAACAACACTTCAGGTTAAACTTCCTTGAAGTGGTTGTACCATGATGTATGAAAGTTTTTTGTGCGCACAAGTCAAACGGTTACTTAGCCGTTTGGAATGTTAAGAAAAAATGCCCAAAACTACAGAGGTAAGTGAATCGAAATATATATCTTAAATGCCTCAAAGTACTTTTGCTTAATGGATCAATAAACCCTGGAGGAGACCACTCTAAGTTGTCATATGACGTTGTCATACAGAGTGTTCTACATGGGTCGGGATTGAATTTATAACGTTTCGTAAAAACTTAAATAAATAAATTAGAAATTAGAGAACAAACGCTTTTGAAACAAGATATTTTCCTGCCTAGAAACCTAAAAAATTAAGAAATGCGCGTTCTTAGTTCAAGTACAAAGTATCTTAAGTTGAGGATAAAATAGTGCTTACTTGGTAAAGAGTGAGGCTGACTTTTTTTAAAGACTTCGTTTTGGTTTGAATTCGATGTCTTTGACATCTGTTTTGTTTGAATAGACGTGGAACCGAGTATGTTAGAATCTAACGGGCTTACCAAGACCGACTTTTATTTATTATACGAACTTTTGCTCTTCTGTTCTCTTAGACTTGATATAAAAATAATTTTTTACTATTTAAAAGTAAATCGGTCTGTATCTAAGACCATCTCAACCTTAAAGTATGATTAAAAATACTTTAAAGCAATTGGAACAGAATCATAAAACAGTTTTTTTTTTAAGTATTTCGTGATCGAAAAATCGTACTTGATATAAGAATTTTCTGTTTTAATCAAGTATTTTCGCAATGACCGTACTATTGACTCTGTGTGTACTTGATTCAAGAAGAAAGTTTTTGGTTTTTATTTTTGAGTGTACAGAATTTTCTCACCCAACTTGGGTTTACTACCGGTTACCTCAGGCATCTCATTGTCACTCTAACACATTCACTAGGACTGCCGTCTCCCATATGGTAAATTCTCACTATTGAATCATTGTAATAATGTTTGTAACTTTCTGCCATAGTAGTACAATCATCATTTCCATGTCTAATTGACAACTCTTCAAGCAACACTCGTAAAACGAAAACATGATTTGCATGACACTTGTGGGCGTGAAGCTTGTTTGGGATCATTCGCTTTCTCCTCTCCTATTTCCTTATATGAAATGTGTTTGCCGCGCATAGGCACTAAAATATTTATGCGCTTTTTTCAGTACACACACACACACACACTCACACTCATGTACAAAAAATTGGGGTTACTCCTGTTGTTATTGTAGCTGAGAGTGCCGCATAAATTACGAACAGAGCCCCACACAATGAACATTTTTCATGGCAAATTTCAAAGTGTAGTAAATTTTCGTTTAAAGTCACATAATTTTAGCATATTTTGTGCCACATTTTTTATCCCCATCAAACAGGAATACGTGAGGGGTAATGCTCCCAAAGAGCTTAAGCGCTGAACATTATGAATAGTCCGCTTTTAAGTGATTAAAAACAGACAATCAAAGAAAAAATGAAAATATTGAGAAAAAAATCAACAATTTATTCATAAATGATGGCCGATGAAAACTAAAGTAAAAAATGCTTAAAATTAATCAATGCGTGCGAAAGCAACTTCTGTTCGTTGACAATGGTCGGCAGGCACGTTGCATCCGTAAAGCATGCGGCAATATGTGGTCCGAGTTGGGGCAGAAAAAAAATGTTTGGCGACTTTATGAAACATGCACACGCGAGTTGGTTCGTGTAAAAACATATGAAATATGAAGTGAGGCAACAAAATCCCCCTCCGACAGCAAAGTAACCACAATGGCAAATAAATTTGCGGCCTTTCCATGCAGCATTTATTGATGCTGTGTGTGTCCTGTGTATATACACCATATTTTGTAAGCCGCTTAAAAATGTGTGTGTTTTCGTTGTATCTCTGCTGGGCCATGGGCCAAGTTCATTGGCGAACTGTTTGGACAAGGTCTTTTACGTGGTGAGTTGTTGAGTTCGAAATGATGGACGTTTAGTTCTCTTAAGCTTATTTCTTTTATTTTTCCAAGTGCGTTGCCAATGGCTAAACTGTTCATTTTACAAGCTCATATCAGCTGTAAAGTTTGTTTATGCTTCCAATTATCGAAAAATACAAAGCTTAAATAAATATTTGCCTAAACGTCAAAGTAATTAGTGCGCTTCGCTGGAGCAAATCAATTTTAAAGAAATGAAAATCAAACACTCTGCGCCGGATGTGGATGTGAAAGGAACTGGTAATAAAAACTTATGCTCTATTTAAAACTAAATCAGCTGTTATTTTTATCAAATTTAGATATAAACTAATTTGTGCTTTTTATACAGGAATTGCGAGGAGACTGTGCTTTAAAATGTATCTTTTCATATAGGTTTTGTAAATTTCTTGCTCTGGAGTAATATTTCTTATCATTTACATCTCTTTTTGAAACTTGAACAACAAATTTTTATTTATTTATTAATATAATTTGATTTACTATTGTTTCTTAACTTATTTAAACCAATTTTATTAAAACATTTTGCACCGGCCAACAAAACCAAACACCACCACTATCATAATTTTTTCTTTTTATATTGCGTTTCGTCCGGACTTTCACCCAACCTTCTTCCTCCGATCACCACCACACCAAACTTTTTATAATATGTTGCAGGGTGGGATTGAAACCGCGCCTCCCGCACAGCAGGCTCACGCACTACCCACTGCAACACACCCGGCCACCAGTAATTGCTATTCAATTTAGCACGTTTACATTTAAAGGGACGAAGGACCAATGATTTTTTTACATAATACCCTAAGTCATATTTCATCTAGTACCACTAGACCTTGTAGCAAAACAGATGGCTTTCACAGTAGCCCCCAGACCGCGAGAATTCGATACCGGGAACGGTAGTAATTCCGTACACTCCACAATATTAAGCCACCAAGCGGGAACACCATCAAATACAAACTAATGTATACCTCGAAAGGCGTCCAACAAATCTTACGGCGTCTACATCCCGAGCCGAAGCGAATAGGAAATCCTTCCTTATATCAGAGGGCTCTAAGCTCGACGAAAAAGTAGGAGGGGGCGTTTTCTCCCCCAACCCAGTAGAGGTGGAATCCATTCAGGAAAAGAAGGAAACGGACGATATGGTCCTATTCGCAGACAGCCCAGAAATGCTTCAGTCGATGATAGACGCAGCATATAGATATTGCCAAAAATGGGATCTCAAGATTAATAGTACAAAGTCGAAAGTAATGGTGGTTAGATCAGGCAAAGGACGACTGGCACACGATGAACATTAGAGCCTCGACGGAACTCCACTGGACCGAGTAACGGAATACAAATATCTAGGCATAACAGTCACGCATAACATGTCATTTTAAAAGCACCTACAGCAAAAGTTGCGAGACTCTAAAGCCGCTATAAAAAGCAAGTGGAAAACGCTTTTTAGCAAGAAGAATGTAAGCGCCAGTACAAAATACAGAATGTACAGGTGCGGAAGTCTGGGGTTACAACAAATTTGAAGAAGTTGAAAAACTTCTGAGGTATTTTTTAAAAAGATCCTTCTGTCTTCCTTAGAACACTCCCACATACGCAATACATTTGGAGACAGGCCTATCGGAGCTTTAAGAGCACACACTTATGCGGCACTTTCAATACGTGAACAAAGCCCTATCACTACCACGACACCGACTACCCTTTATTGTGGCAAATTTTTTGGTAGAAACCAAGTCGCAATGTATACATGAATGGGAAAACCTGTCACAGGAGTATAGTATTAACTTGGATATAAGCAGCCCGTCAATTTGGAACACAGCGCAAAGAGTCTTGCTTCTAGCAATGTACAAAAAAAACCCGAACAAATTTTGTAATATTAGCACGCCAAGGCCTAGCTCGGAGCAGCTATAGACAATTGAACCTGAATCTCAAGGAGCTTAACTACTTTCAAGACCAGTATGACGCATCTACGATCTCAGCTATTTTCAAGGCCAGAACTGAGATGATAAGCCTGAGCTATTCACCACACAGGCATAACACAACTGAGATATGCAGTCTTTGTAACCTTGGAGAACGGGAAGATGTCATCCACTTTTGCGCAACATGTCCTATTTTCCGGGAGCACCGCCTGCTTGCATGGATCAAACCATGAATTGGAACAGATTAGCTACCTACGTCAAAGAGGCAACTCGTTACAGAACTAGCATAATAAGCGGGGACTTTTAAATAAAAGGGCGCAGGCGGGTTTTCTTCTGGGTGGAAGATCCACTATCCCGCGACGTGCGGGGAAGATGGGTGGAGCAGCTCTATGAAAACTTGAACTAGCGAACTTATAGCTTTACCACTATATGTACCTTTTATGTAATATATTATAATATATGTAATAATAGTTGTTAAGCGATAGTATTTAAGCGATAGTTGCTAATCGATAGTATGTATCGATAGGGACCGAAAATAAGAAAACTCATCACTGTAAGCACAAGAGAATGACACACGTGTGAAATAAAAGATAATTAAATTTATAATAAGTAAGCGTACTTATTACATGGTGTCAGAAGTGGAGAATCATCAGCATGATGAATTCAGCAGAGCGCGCATTGCCCGAAATTGATTGGGCAGACTTGCCATCTGAGTGGCCGAGGTGGAAAAGTGCATTCCTTATGTACATGGTGGCGACTGGAAAAGATGCGGAAATTGAGCCGAAGAAAATAGCTACATTTCACACACATTGTTTCCTAACAACGGAACTGCTGATGACATGGTAGGAAGTGGTTTAGTGACGTTAGAAAAATCGGCCATAACCTACATTGCTCATGGTACTGGAGGCATTTGACAAATACTGCATTCCGCTCAGAAATACCGCTATGTACAGTGTAAGATTTTGCCAATCTAGGGGGACTTAATTGAAAAAAAAAAAATTATTTTTAAGGTCAATGAGCTTTTAGGAGTCAATTTAGATATGCCCAAAACAAAACAAAAAATTTTTTGTTCAGAAGATAACGGTACTTAAAGCGGTGCATTTGAAATGCATGCAAAATTGCATTGCACAACGAACAACAGTTGATAAAGTTTAGTGTTCTCAATTGGATCGTGTGGCCACTGTGAGCGGTTGAACTTATTTTTCCCATAATTGTGGAAGCATTATAGATTTTTAGCGCTATAAAGGGACTTCATAAGTGGCATACAAAATTTTTGTTATTTTTTCGAAAAAAGTGCCAAAAAGTAGGTATACTTTTTACAATGCTTTGTTTTTGGTGGAAAAAAACTAACAACATTCAATCACATTCAAATCAACCAAAACACGTATTTTGCAGAAAACTATTCTGAATCAGGATCAGAAATAAAAAGTTGCTATTATTTTGCACAAGGACCTTCAATTAAGCAATGAGTGAAATAAAACGGGCAGAGTTTTTCGAGGTTTGGGTAAGAAACGCAAAAGCCGTTAAGCTTAAATCACTCCTGGAGCACGCAGCGATAATTTTGGCAATGATATTGATCATAAAAAGTTAATGTTGCATTTAAAACACATTGTTCCGTGAATTTGAGTCGAGGTGGACTAAATCTAGGAGAGATAAGTCCAGATTTATGACCGATAATGCAAGTTTGCTTCAGGGCAAAATAAAAGGCGATGCTATAGGCTTGATGTCGCGCCTTCAACCTCAAACCGCATCGAAAGAGCTATAAAACTTTTTTCTGACCAATCTAGTGAAGAAAGTTGTGATTCAAATTCAGATTTTTATTAAATTTGTCAAAAAAAAATTTCGCCTAATCTTTTTATCAACTTTGAGTTGTTTTTTTTTTTAATTAAAAAAATTTTGAAAAAATATGGAAGTCACTTTTTTCTTTCAATAAATGAATTACCTTTGAAACGCATATTATATTTGTACGGCCAATACTTTTGAAGTTACAAGCAAAAAGCATGAACATTTAACAAAAGACGTAAATTTAAAAAAAAAAAATTTTTTTTTTCATGATTAATTTTAAAATAATTTTTTTTAAATTGGCTAAAATCAGAACAAAAAATACTAACCTGACACTTTTTTAAAAAAAAATTTTTCCTTTATTTTATTGCGGATTGTATGTGGAAAAAGTGAAATTTTTCTGGTTTTTACGTACTTTTCGCCCTTTAAGGTGCCACGCCCACTTTAACTTTTTGTCCAAAAATTTCTTTGGGAAATTTTTTAACATTGAGTCCAAAGTTCATGTCGATAGCTTGAAAAATACGACTGCTATTGAATAAAGTTAATTTTACAATACATACAAAAATAACAAATATTTATAAATCTATATAAATAAACTAAAATAAATATAAAAATATTCAACCTGTTCATAGCATATTTTTCACACGTCGCACGCTGAATACCCAAATGACAATTATTCTTTAATGTGAAGTCATGTTTGAAATATATTATGTACATACGTACACGGTGATTACCATAAAATATACTAATTCAAATAATTATCATTTAAAGGCAATACAAAAAAGTTTTTAATATGGATGGGGGGCAAGCGTCTTGCAAAATTAACTTATATTTTTTAAAATGAAGGGTATAATTCGACAGAGCGCTGTAGAACACGAATACATGCAGACAAATTAACAATGCTTGAGAATACGTGTGCACACATACAATCGTCGGCTGTCGCTGCATGCGTACATGAGAGCGGCTGGCTCTAGAGAACTCTTTCTCTGGCTTTTGAAGAGAGCTAAAAGCCACTTGAGAAGCCACGCCACGCCAATCGTGTGCAAAAAAATCGTATGGCGTTACGCATCTTATTATTCTAATGTCTTTGCTTAAAGGATTACCCCGGGAAAAATGTAATCTTTCGGATTAACTCATTTATTTTCTGACCGATTTGATCCCGTATGAATTGATTTTTTTTGTGAGTGTGGGAATGAGTCTGGAGACAAACTGGGCAGGAGCCTAGTCTAGCTCCTTTTAGAAAAGAGCACGATAGGGAGTCCTATAGCTACTTAAAAGCTTTCCTCGTGTTCAGTACCAAGAAGCCAGCAGTCAACCTAAAAAGTATTAAGCTACGTATAGAGGTTTCGAGGCGGTGAGCGACCGACGGTCATTTAGCAAAATCGCATAAAAGTTAAAGTAGTTAGAAGATAAGTATACCTTACGTTTACGTTTTCATTATCATGAAAGATTTTCCGTAATTATTGGAAAGATTATTTCTTATTTCATATTGTTGTTATCGAAAATTACATCTTAATCGAGATTTTAATGGCATCTGAATAGCACAATAGCATTTAGAGTTTGACCGTTCAAGCGAGTCTTACAAGGCATCAATATAAATTTTTCTCCTGAAAGCAATAACTCAACACTGTTGTTGTTGAATTTTTGTCTCACCATTCTAAGATAACTACTTGCTAAGTAATCTATTTTGTTTTAGAAACATATTAAACAAAGATGTGAGATTATTGTAAGAACTGTTTAATATTCTATTTATTTTTTTTGAGTGTGATACCTTGATCATATAACTTAAATCCTGCACATCAAATTTCCGTCAAACTGGAATTTTTTTTTCCCAAGAAAATTCAATTGAAATAACGTTGTCCAATATACGAGTGTTTAAGTGCGGGTGTGTGTCTTATCTTTCTTACAATAGTAAGTAAAAATCAATCAATTATTTAATTCTTTGAACTAAGCACGCACATTGTGGAATAAACAAGGTGAAGCGGCAGCCTCTGCTAAAATATGTACGCCTAACTTCAACTCACACTGAGACAGAGTGCTACGAAAATGCCACAACTGCCAAAGGCCATTTCCAGTTCGATTAAGCAGACACTTATTAGCAATCGCAAATCGTAAACCGGTAATCGATTATCAGAGTTACTTTAAGTAAACGTTCGGGCAATTCTGCCCCTGCCTTGTTGGAAGTCTGTTTACACCCCTGAATTTTAAATAAAAATATGGTTATATGGTTAAATTTGACGGCTGGTAAAGGCTAGCAATCACCCGTTATTTATTATTTCTGTTAAATAAAACACACGTTTTTACGAAAAACTTTTAAAACAAACCAGAAACTTTTTCATTTACTGTTTGGTTAGGGCGCAACAGTTGAGCGGAACTTAACGCTAGGGCCTGCCACTTTCGGTTATTTCAATCGCAAGACAATTTCTCGCCTAAGCATGTCATGCTGTCGGGGTCTTTCAATTTCCCTATTTCCTTTCGGACTCAAATATTCCACCCTGAGCTGTGCATATGTGCAAATAGACCGAATCAAGCGAAAATGTAAATAAGAGGCGGCACCAGCAACAGCAGCAACTCAACCTCACTTCACATCGCTCCCGATATTGATGGGGAATTTCCATAAAATGCAGTCAGCACTCAAGCCGAAGCTTCACCCCAAAAAGTATGCTACATAAACGAATACACATACTTGACAGGCGCTCGCGCGTGTTCATACCGCTCTGCATGTGCATGTGTGTGTGTGTAGTTATTTCTTATTTTGCATAAATGCACCGCAGGCTCTGCTTTCCAGTTGGCTGTCATCGATTGTGCCGGGCCCAGTGTCTTGTCGAGGACACGCCTCACCGTCCCCCGCAGACCCAGCGGCGTCTGCTGCTGCAGTTGATGGAAATTTATTGAAAAAGTTTCGCTTTTTTGGTATTTTCCCACATTTTTGTTTCGGTTCTTTGTATTGGGTTGGTGGGGCTCGCTTTTTATTTCATGCCCCGCATTGAGTTCAAGTTATTCGGAAAATAGCCAGCGCTGCAGCTCTGCATATGAAAAGCGGGGTATGCGTATGCGTGTGGGGTTTCTTTTCTATTTAAATGGAGCACAAGTGAAGTGTGTATCCTTAAACATTATCGTTTTACATATTAATTAAAGGACTGCCAGCAGTCGAGGGGCTCATGGCACAGATTTGCGGCGGAATTCATTCATTGAATGCTCTCGGCCCAACGATTGAGGCGCGGCCAGTATGCCCTGCCGATGCTTGCCAGCGAAGCGTGTTGGTATGCTAATTCATTACAGCAATGAGTTTGCGCTCAGCTGCTTCCTTTTGCACCAAGCGGCTTTGCATATGTCAATCCGGCCAGGCCTTACCCGGCCACAGACACTTCATCAGCTTAAAACAACTTTCCCCACCTCCCCTTCCCAGGCAACACTTACCGCGTTTCAATGATGAAATGCGTGACGGGTGCATTGCGGGGATGCTGTGAATGCGCCCAGGATAAATTCACCGAGCGCGATGTGAAACTTATCAACAATGGACGCTCCGGTGGATCTGGCACATCTGAAAAAAATATTTAAGAAAAACATGAAAAACTGCCAGTAAATTGTGAATTGAGAAAAGGCATCTGCGAAATTAAATCTGGAAATGGAAAACCTCAAGGAATCAGGAAAAATTCATTACAGTAGTTACGCTATGGGAATGCATAAGAGAACAAAAAGAAAACAATCCGCTTGACTGGGAAAGTAAATACACTCACCTTGCACCAGTAGATCCACTATGGCCTCGGGTATGTGACGATCATTGACCAGGCAAATGTATTCAGATGTATCGCTGGCAAACGCAGGCGAGAACTGCAGACCAAAATTATCCGATAAAAGTTGTATCTGCAAGTATGAAGATAGGGTGACATGTGTTAGCAGGTTGCTTTTTAAATTTATATAAGAAATAAAACGTGGGTTTTTTTAATTAATTACATTTTTTCTTTGTGTTTGTGGTGGGTTTTTCTTTTTTTTTTTTTTCTTTTTCTTTCTCTCCCTCTCCCCTCCCCCCTCCCCCTTTTCGTTTGTTTTGGGGGGGGGGGGGGGGGGGGGAGGGTTCACTTTTTCTTATAACTTGAAACCGCGATCCGATCTTTATCATTTCTTCAGCAAATCGATACATTTTGACAATTTCTAACTATCTCTAGGAGGTACAAACCACTATCTACAAAACTGAGATAGACGTTTTCCAAATTCGGGGGCGGAGGGTACAGAGTATAATAATTATTGGTTAAGAAAAAGAGGTAAGAGCGTGTAGTGGCACTTGTCACTAACATTTTTCCTCTTCGTCCATAACAACCCTGAGGATAAAACATTCGATTTATGGCAAAAATGCAACTCTGTCTGCCTCATGATTCCGACGCTCAGTTTGTTAACAGCGCCAAAGTTCTGCACCGTGCTATAACTTCCTGATCGTCGATCTGAACTAGGTCTGACCCATATACCAGAGACCAACCTTATATGCTCACATTCCGGAGAACAACGTTATCTGCACATATCAACACAGTTTCGTCTGCCTACGTGTCAAAGACAATTTTCCTCATTGGGAAGCTTGCTCCCTGCTAGTAAAGGGACCTTACCTCAGAAAATTTAAATAAAAAAACTCCCTTCAATAGATAGAGGGGAAAAACTTGTTCAGAAAATAAGTTGCTTTCAACTTAAAATGAGAACAGAACGTTCTCAAAGTTTTTGAGAACAAATGTTCTAAATGTTCTTGAAATGAGTAAAGTTGTTCTCAATCGAATAATATTTGCTTTAAACAAGTACAAAACCGGTTTTCAGCAAAAAGTTATACGGGGGGTGAGTGAGAGCGAGTTGGCTCCCTTTTTGATCTCTCTTTCGTCTGCTCAACAAAGCATACGTAGCCCTTTAGACGTGCATCTACAAAACTGTTCTACGGCTGAATTGTCTAGCGCGTCATTCCATACTAGAGACCTGCACGAGTAAGTAACGAAGTAATCAATAATTACTCGCCGAGTTCGGAATCGCTCTTTACCTGCAGCTCTCGAGACTGACGGCTTATTAAATTGCGAAATAATACCAAAGAGAATAAAAAATAGTAATAAAAAAACGAGAGTGCATATAAAGTGATAAATCATGGCGGGATCATTGCATTTCGCAGCTAAGGGTTCTCCGTGTTAATAAAAACGCGAACTACTTAAGAAACTGCTTTTCATGGCCAAAAATGACCACACATAACAGCATTACCATGATTATGACAATGCGGAACCGCGAAAAATACCATGGATGACCAATGTTAAAGAATATAGTCCAGATCATAAGGAATGTTTCAACCACTTTTCCTGACTGACAAATCATCAAATCGCGGAAAAATACCGTTGAGGATCAAAAATAGTAATATGTAAATAGTAAAATGTAAAAAAAATGAGTACATGATTACACACAAGTATCGTGGCATCGTCAAAATGATTACTTTTACATACGTTGAGTGCATAAGGTACCGTGCTCAAATCCCAGTCAATTCCGAACCAATTTTTATACCCTTGGAGAGGGTATATTAAAATTGTCCGGATGTTTGTAACGCATAGAAGGAAGCATCTCCGACCACATAAAGTATATATATTCTTGATCAGCATGCCGAGCTGAGTTGATATAGCTATGTCCGTCTGTCCGTCCGTCTGTCCGTCTGTCCGTCCGTCTGTCCGTCCGTCTGTTTCTATGCTATCTCCTCCGTCAGTTTTAAAGCTATCGTAACCAAACTTTGCACGAAGTCTTTTGGTATAAATACGCTGCACATTTGTCGGAACCGGCCGGATCGGATGACTATAGCATATAGCTGCCATAGGAACGATCAGTTGAAAAACTAGTTTTAGTGAGAAAAACTTTTTTGTTTTTAATGGTATCGCTCCCAACGCTCGTATTTATAAGTTTTTAATGATTTCACATAATTTCACCAAGCCTTGTCGAAATCGGACAACTATATAGTATAGCTGCTATACAAAAGTTAGGTCTGAAAAAAAGTCTTAGTGAGAAAAACTTTTTTGTTTCCAATGTTATCGCTCCCAACGCCCGTATTAATAAGTTTTCAATGATTTTACATAATTTCACCAAAATTTTTCGAAATCGGACCACTATATAGTATAACTGCCATACAAACTGTCAGGCACATATCAAGCTCCAAGGGTATATAAACTTCGGTCGAGCCGAAGTTAGCTTGCCTCTATTTTTCTGTGTTATTTTGTGTTAAATTTAATGTAAAGTTAGTGTTTCCTATGGAATATATGGGTGGAGGGAGAAGCAGCAGGCGCACACATATCCGGGAATCTTGCCTCCATTCACTTCCAATCAAATGTGAGGTATGTCCCCATTTCCTTATTCCACCCAAATGATAAGAATCGCCCACGCCTGGACCAACTGCAATCAATTTTTTTTTCCCAGGTGAGTTTAAAATGTTGTTGAAAACGGAACAACATTAACTCAAATCATGTTCTTAAAAATAGAACAAGATAAACTTAATTTGAGTGTTTGCGTTCTCAATTAATTGTTCTTGAAGTGAGAACATTGTACTACAAATGAGAGAGCCCGTTCATGCATACTTTTTGGTAACGATTGTGCTTGTTTTGAGTCCAATGTCCTTTGTTTTTTTTTCTCTGTGTATCCACGTAAGAAATTGAAAAAAATAATTTTGTTCATGAACACTCACCTCCTACATATTCACATCATTGGCTATAATTTTTGTGGCTTAAATATACAACAGTGAAGGATGTTACGAATCTTGTCTTTGTAATTCGGGAACCGTTTGTGAAACATAAATTTTGCCAAATATCCGAATTAATGATCTTTTTTCTGATCAAACGCACGGGATGAGGGATCCACAAAGTTTTTTGAGTTTCGTGTTAAAGCACCTTATAAAAGTCGCACTGTGTTCTTAATTTCTTTATATTCCGCTTTGTTGGAGCAGAACACATTTTTTGGCACCAAAAGAATAGTTGATAACTCTTTTCTGCGTTTTTGCAGTTAGCTCTACAATTTTCCCAATTATCTCCCGTAGAATACACTTGTGACACTTTAAACAGACGATGTCTCTTCTTTCGACAAGGATAACAATTTGGACACAGTAAAATTAAATTTCGTGCAGTCCATTTTAATGAGAATCATTGTATAACAAATTAGAAATCCATTAATTTTTAACTAAACGTGACGTATTTCCCAAAGCATATGAAGCTGGAAAAAAAGCCTACTTTTAAAATCTCTTACAACTCTGGGAACCTTGTTGTGGATTCTGACCACAAGTTAGAAACTTTTTCATTGTTTCGAACAAGTCTCTTTTCCTGCCATATCAACTTCGTCGGCGCTTTCAGATAAACCAGTATGAAAACTGCATTCATCATAAAGCAATGATTGCTCAGCTACCGACTCAGTACTTAGCGTTACATTTTATCTAGGGTCCAAATATATGTCACATATTCAGTCGAACTTATAGCGAATTTTAAGGGGAGAAAAAAAGTTTGTCAGTAGGATATAAAGAAAGAAATACTTAGTACGCAACTGCAGTGTTCAGAAACTAATTACTTATATACAGAACTTCTTTGTAATTAAGTTCGAAATGGGGAACTTCGACTGTACAAGCATTGTTTTCAAAAAGGGTTTTTTCTCGCTTTTCTACTTTTTGAAGAAACAATTTCACTAGATGACGAGTTGTTGGAATAAAAAGTACCCAAAACTAAATTTTCCAAACTGAGTCCCATAATTTCTGATGCAGAAGAAAATTGTGATTTTGAGCCGCGAAATTGGAGCAGTTGATAAGAAAAAAACCGAAACTGTACCGGTACCAACGTTTCGGTTTCGTTCCGGTACTATCAGTTCCAATAATAATTCGGTTCTAAAAAAAATTTGTATCGGTTTCGGTTCCGTTTCCGGTACGTGACTTGAAACGGTTTATTTCGGTTAACGGTTCCGGTTCCGATATTATGTCCTGCCTACAACCTTTATATTCAATTGTTGTACTGTTATTTATCCATATCGGACATCATAAATATTCATAGTCTATTATTCAGCTTTGTAATCAATCCACCGAAAGACTCTCTAGTCGCTCAGGTCCAAAATCGACTTGACTTTACACAGTGAGGTAGCTTGTATAAAAACAGCAGAAAAAAATACTTTCAGTTGA
Source organism: Lordiphosa clarofinis (assembly GCA_018904275.1). Taxonomy (NCBI): domain Eukaryota; kingdom Metazoa; phylum Arthropoda; class Insecta; order Diptera; family Drosophilidae; genus Lordiphosa; species Lordiphosa clarofinis. The sequence continues at coordinate 704,580 of JAEIGQ010000112.1, forward strand.
TTAATTGAGTTGATTCTAAATTAACACAATATATTTTCAATTATTCAAAGCTAAACAGGCATGGATAAATTTAGCAAATTTGCGCTAAATAACAAACTCAGAGCCAACCACTCAGCGACTGACAGGCCAATCCGTGACAGCAAAACTGTTGAACAACACGAGTTTCTACTTTAGTCTGCACAAACTTTTTAATACAAATGACAAATAAGTTTTCTTGAACACACACACACTACCTCACCTCACCATATATTGTACATTTATTTTAAGCTCGTGTGGCAGGTCATCGGGCCACATTTGACTCTCGAAACAAATTTGTTGCCAAAACTTTTGACTGGACCAGGCAAATTTGTTTGTTTTCAGTTGCGATAATCTTTCTCTTTTCATAATTGAGCTGGGGAAAGGAGGCTCCGATGGTAAATGGTTTCCACATTTTTCTTATGTAAGTGCAACAAATTTGTAATTTTATGGAATTCGAAATCCTTGTAGCCTATTTGCTGCTATCTTATCAAAGTGCCAGCCTAGTTTGTTATTTGAAATAAATTTTAATTGGGATTTCGGTAGGCCAATGCACCTTAGGGGTGGTTGCTGGAAATTGAAATTCGAGATTGGCAATCGAAAATGATTTTATTCATCAAGTATCTGGCTTATCCACATGACATGCCCGACCAAGTTATTTGCGTTGAAATCCCTTCGTGCATAATTGTGTGTCTGGCCACAAAATTGCGAGTTGCTCAACCGCATAACTGCAGCCAGGATGCAGTCCAGGACTCGATGTCAGTTTTGTTGCAGCAAAAATATTTCACATTTTCAATTTGCCTGTGTAATTTGTAAATAAATTTCAATCACATGCAAGGCATTTTCTTAGACTAAAATCTCTTCTCTAAACATGAATCATTTTTCAGGTCCGAGGTGAAAAACTTTTAATACACATAATAGTCGTAGGAGTGGGGATGGTGGGAGGAGGGGGGAGGTTGGAAAATGCACAAGGCAGAGGGCGCCAAGAAATATGAGTTGGCCCAGGCTGGAACAAGTTCGGGACCAACTTCGGCTGCAGCTCAAGTGTCCCAGTTTGCCATTTAACACACATACAATAGCTAGGAATGTGCACTCGGAAAAAGAAGGTAAGTACTTTGTACAAATGATTTCAGTTAGAGAGCAGGAGAACAAAAATATTAGATTCTAGTACAAAATTCTCCTTCCGCAACTATTTGATTACAAGATCCTATGAAGTATTGCATCAGAAGCACAAGAGCTATTGTAAAGCGCAAAGCCATACTTTCCCCAACTTTTCATGGTGGTTGTTTGAAAATGATTTCTTTGATTGGCTTTGGTTCTTGCAGTGCCATACGCAGGCTTTGGACATTCCGGTTTTATATGAGACCTTAAGACTTAAGACCTTCACAGACTTGCGAGGTAAGGATATTTAATTTAATTGATCGCTAATGGTTTGAAAGTACCAGAAGGGCGACGTGACTTTAGGTGACGGCAATGTAAGTTCGCCTGTAAAATAAGCACCTCAGCTATTCACATAAAAGCAAAATGTTCAGTATGGCAAAATCTTTACTTGAATATCTTCCTTCCTCAATTTTTGTATAAAACTTTTGAGAACTACGCATGTTCGCAGCAGCCTTTCGATAAATACTTTCACCCAAGATTTCATCCTTTTTCTGAGTGTAGCAGCATGCTTCTGCAGCAACTTCATCATCCTGTTGTTTTCGTTCTGCTCCTGCCTTCATTTTCGCCCCAAATGGCCCCCCGGGTGCGTTTAAGGCCACTCACTCCCATGCCCCGCCAGGCACTTGAACAGTTTTATTTTTTTGCGCCTTGTCGTTTTTATTTTAGTGCAACTATCAAACATTTAAAATATATTAGCCACACCGTCTGGCGACTGCCTCCTGCTGACCCCTTTCGTCTCCCACCGCCCACCGTCGGCCACTTAGTGCCCGTCGTGACTTTTGCTGCAGTTTCTTGTGCCTTGGCGGTGGCAAAGTTCAAACAGCCGCCCAGCAACTGGCTATCAATTATTTTAACAGCTCCGTTTTTCGCTGGCACAGTCTGCTCAGGGCGGAGGGGCCTGTGCAAAGAGCCAACAGTTTTAAAGGGGCTCCACACTCAAGTGCCTGTCAAGGGAGAGCCATAAAGTGCCAAAATGAATTCTAATAAGACATGAATTCCGCCTGGATAATAACTTCCACAAGTAAGAGAATAGAATATATTGTATGTGGCTGGTACTTAAGACAGGATCAGCCAAAGCTTCCTTACTTACCCTGGGACTATGCAGTAATGGTATCCGATTGGCAAACTGCGCAATTGTCGTCGACGCCGTCTTCCAGACTAACGTATCCACTAGAGAATGTTCGTTGACTCCGGGACAGGGTATGGTCACATTTTTGCCCGCCTCGGCATTTACCTTAACATAGTCCAGATTTGTAACATCTGCAAGTAAAGTGTTTCAATAAGAAACATTAGCTTGTGTTTTTTTTATTAATATTTTTTTTTAACTTTAAAACTGTTTCTTATAGCAAGTTTACGATTATCGATTGATAATTAAATTGTAAGTACAAGGATCAGGGGGATCTTTTCAAAGCGGTTCCATTTTTAAATGCAATTGAACGGCTTGATATGTAACAAACTAGGCCCAAAAAAAATTTGTATTAATTTCAATTTAATAAGCCTTGTCTCAGATTGTATCTGAAACTAGAATCAGTTCTTCTCAATCAATATATAACTAGAACATAGCAAATTCATAATTCGTGTATTTATTTTATACTGAGATGCTTATAATAAAATCCGTTAACACTGAAAATTTTTTTAGTAGAAATATTAATATTAGTAATATCAAATTAATACCCGAAATTTTAATTTGATACTTAGAATATTCATTTTACTATAAAACATTTTTAGTGCTAACGGATTTAAAGTCCAAAGTAATTCTCTCGTGTAAAACAAACCACAATCGAGAAAGGCGAAGCTAATTTCGTCTGTGTCGAAGGTTTTATACACTTGATAACGCTTGTCTCAACGGTTAGCGACTTCGACCAAACTTCGCAGATCAACTTAAAAACATTTAATATGACCGTGATTGAGAGCGGTGATATTGAGGAAAAAACAGTTTTTCTCATTAAAATCCATTTTTCGACCGATTATTTGTATGTCAGCTACAAGAAGTAGCCATCGGATCCGGTCGGTTCCGACATATTAGCAGTGTGCAGACAAAAACAGACTCTGTGCAAAATTTCAGCTCGATAGCTTCAAAACTGAGGGACTAGTACGCGTAGAAACAGACAGACGGACAGACAGACGGACGGACAGACGGACGGACAAAGCTTAATCGACTCAGCTCGTCACGCTGATCAAGAATATATATACTTTATGTGGTCGGAGATGATTCCTTTTATGCGTTGCAAAAATTATAATACACTTTTCAAGTGTATAAAAATGTCTTAACTGGCGTGCTTGACGTATCACTTTTAGTGATTTGATTTTAGAGCAGTGTTCGGCAAAACACACATGCTTATTTTGCGCTTGAATGTGTGCTTTCAGACACGCGAGAGCGCTCTGAGTTAGCACATGTTTGTTAGTGCAAAAGAGAGCAGTGTACGCTCGTATAGTGTCTGTGTATCGACGCCGCTGCTACAGAGGATCGACGTCGCTACTTGTATACACAGAATACTGAACGGTGCCGGACACTGTTTTAGAGCAATCAAACATCAGTTCCCAGTTTAAAGTAAACGCTAAAGATAAATGTAGCTAAACAGCGCTAAAACTAGGATTTACACTTAGGATTTAGAGAACTGAATTTATATTAGAAACTTGTTGAGAAACAAGAAGAAAAGTGCATTTTGTTTGCTCTGTGTTTAGTGCAAAAGACGGATATTATCGAGATTTAGATTTCATATAAATAGCAATAAACATGAACGTACGCGGAATAGAAGTCGACTTTGGCATAATCTAGTGAAGTGCAAAAATCTGCGAAATGGAACGGAATATTCTAAAGCGATTAATCTATATATATAAATCTGTACGCCCGACTGACAGACTGACATATTATCAAGCCACAGCGAAAACGGCTTATCGTACAGGTCTGATTTTTGGCATAGACCTTCGTTTAGTTATGCAGGCGCTCACTAAGAAAGGAAATTGGAAAATTTTTGTCCAATCTATTGAAAAAGCCAATTAAAGGATTGTATGGGCCCATAACGGTTTTTCCGCTCAGGCAATGTTGTGTTTCACTGAGAATGCGAGAGAGAGTGAGAGCGCGCTGAGTGCGGGCATATGTATGTGTGTGATTTTTTTTTTCACATAAACAAGCAATAAATCAAATTGAGAATGGCCTCATCCAATTGCATTGAATCTTATAGCACATACAAATCACATCGATAGCTTTAACAAAATGTTGATCGCGTTTCAAAATAATTTAATTAAAACTTAACAAAACTAACAGCCAAAAAATGTATGTTTGTGTATTTGCTATCATATGTTTATATGTTAGAGGTGGTACGTGACTTCAACGATACAGGATAAGTGATGGCACACATGACGTGAGCAGTCTGCTAAACATTAATTGTCTCCTTATTTCATTTGCGAGTTTTTGTTAATAAACTAGGCTGTGAGCTGATTATCTAAGAGATTTATATCGATTGTAACACCTAAAAATTCATAACATTTCGCAATGAAGAATGTGTTTGACGGAGAAAAATAAACAGAGTTGCTTATTATTCAATTAAGCTTTTTGCAGATAAAAATCAGTGGGCAGCGGGAACTGTGACCCTTATTAACAATATTTTTATTTTTTCCGATTTTAAAAAAGAAAAATAAAATTTGCTTCTAATTTTTTTTAACTTTAAGAAATGAACTCTTCCTGTTTTGGTTGCCGCATAGTACAGACACATAGGTACACATGTTTAAATAGTTACATATCTCAAACTGCGTTTATTTACATAAATTGATCAGAAAAGAATATTCTGGAGATCTAATTGAAAACAAATATATATAGGTGCGCACTTATAAATAAAATGTCCCTTGACTGTTTAGCATTCACCAAAAATGAAGGGAATAATTTTTAATTCTGAAATTTTAACTCGACTTGAAAATTAGGTTGTGTCCGGTACGACGGGACGGGATAGAATTTAGTATCCTCTATTCCCAAATTGTTTTATTTTAATCAACCGTAAATTCAAAATTTTCTAAACACTAAGCTAAAAAAAGAATTAGCTTTTTAACAAATAGATAATATACAAATACAGTGTTCAGAGAGCTATACAATTTTTTCTACTTACTACGATTTTTTTCAAAACTTGGACGCGGACGAAGTCGCGGCGGGTTCAGCTAGTATATTATATTATAAAAGAGGAATAATGTAGCAAACCATCCATCGAGTGTTTACAATTAAAAATATCTCGATTGGTTTTTTTTTAAATTGAACGTCGCGAACGTACGGTTAGAAAAAGCAAGATAAAAATTAACCGTTAATCAAACTTTTTTGGTCTCTATGCATATTTATACCCTTGCAAAGGGTATTATAATTTTGCCCAGAAGTTTGCAACGCATAGAAATATTCATTTCCGACCCTATAAACTATATATATTCTTGATCAGGGCGACGAGCTGAGTCGATTGAGCTTTGTCCGTCCGTCTGTCTGTCCGTCTGTCCGTCTGTCTGTTTCTACGCAAACTAGTCTCTCAGTTTTAAAGCTATCGAGCTGAAACTTTGCACAGAGTCTTCTTTTTACTGCACACTGCTAATATGTCGGAACCGACCGGATCGGATGACTATATCTTATAGCTGCCATAGGAACTATCGGTCGAAAAGTGGGTTTTTGTGAGAAAACTTTTTTGTTTTTAATGTAAACGCCTTCCGCTTCGACAATTATTAGTTTTATACGCTTTTACACAGATTTGGAAGTTTTTGTCAAAATCGGATGACTATATCTTATAGGTGCCATAGGAACTATCGGTCGAAAAGTGGGTTTTTGTAAGAAAACTTTTTTGTTTTTAATGTAAACGCCTTCCGCTTCGACAATTATTAGTTTTATACGCTTTTACACAGATTTGGAAGTTTTTGTTAAAATCGGATGACTATATCTTATAGCTGCCATAGGAACTATCGGTCGAAAAGTGGGTTTTTGTGAGAAAACTTTTTTGTTTTTAATGTAAACGCCTTCCGCTTCGACAATTATTAGTTTTATACGCTTTTACACAGATTTGGAAGTTTTTGTCAAAATCGGATGACTATATCTTATAGCTGCCATAGGAACTATCGGTCGAAAAGTGGGTTTTTGTGAGAAAACGTTTTTGTTTTTAATGTAAACGCCTTCCGCTTCGACAATTATTAGTTTTATACGCTTTTACACAGATTTGGAAGTTTTTGTTAAAATCGGATGACTATATCTTATAGCTGCCATAGGAACTATCGGTCGAACAGTGGTTTTTGTAAGAAAACTTTTTGGTTTTTAATGTAAACGCCTTCCGCTTCGACAATTATTAGTTTTATACGCTTTTACACAGATTTGGAAGTTTTTGTCAAAATCGGATGACTATATCTTATAGCTGCCATAGAAACTATCGGCCGAAAAGTGGCTTTTATCAGAAAAATGGTTTGTTTTAATGCTGACGTTCGTAAACTCTGTTGTATTAAAACATTTGCAAGGGTATTAAAACTTCGGCAAAGACGAAGTTAGCTTGGCCTTCTCGTTTTTTCTAAATTGATTGCAATGAAGAGATGTTGTAAACATGGCATATGTGTTGCATGTAAAATAATTAAATATACAAATTTCAATGAATTTTATTTTTCGGTCCAGGCTTACCATTTGGCGGAAATGCCCATATATCAGTGCCATTAAGAGTTTGTGATGTGACACATTTCTGTTGCGGCAGGTGCCTAATTGTATGAAATGTATGCCAATAACCTCAAGAGCAGCACAGGGATCTATTCTTGGACCGGAACTATGGAACATTAGCAATGAGGCAATTCTTCGCCTGGAAATGCCTGAGGACACTTTTCAAATAGGATATGCAGATGACATAGTAGCAGTCATAAGGTAAATTGACAGAGCTGGCTGGACTCGCACGGATTACGGGGCGACAGAAAAAACAGAACTACTGTTGGTCACCAAAAATCAATTCCTGCTAGAAATGGACATGAGAGTCGGCAAAAGTATCGTAAAGACTCAAAGAGTTATCAAGTACCTAGTAGTCAAGCTTCATTCAAAATTGACTTTTGGAGCGCAGTCCAGGGGTGCTGAGACTACAAAGTCCCTTAGCAGACTGACGGTATATACTGGTGAACCGACTCAATCCTGGCGAAAACTACTGATGGTGGTGAATAATGCCATCCTGCTGAATGGCAGCGAGTTTAGGGCAGATACACTGAGTGTAAAATTCAATAGAGATCCGTTGCTTGTATTCCAAAGGACAACGGCGCTGAGGATAATTAGTGCTTACCAAACGGTATCAAGAGCTGCAGCTCAACAGATCGCGGAAGTAATTCTAATCGATCTACTAACCATAGAACGCAGCAAAATCTGAACGATGCGACAAGCGGTAGATAAAACAAGACAAATTGGAGAAACCTGCAGACGGGCTGTCAAGAGAACTGAAAGGTGGACAGCCAGGCTTTTGATAGACGTGAAAGAATGGGTCGAAAGGAAGCACGGTGATGTGGATAACGGATACTTTAGCACCTATCTGCATAAGATGGGGAAAATCACGGAGTCTAGCTGCCTATATGGCAAGGCCAAAATGAACAACTAAGAACATCCAATCTTTCACTGTGAACGGTTTGCCTCTGAATGTCATAGACTATGTTGAATAACTGGATACATCACTCCAGACAATTTTGTTGCCAAAATGACCAGCAAAGAAGAGAACTGGACAGAAATAGCAAACTTTGTTGGCGAAAAGACTTGAATGAATGGACGCTATAGGGAGGTCTGGACGCAGACTAAAGATTGGAGCGCATAGCGCGTCAATGAGCCCACTTCAAAGTAATGCGAAATCATTTCCGAAGTGGATTAGGGCTCGACATAAGGGAGGATTTTTAGTGGGTGGGACGACAGACTAGGAAATGCATAATGCATTTTCTCTTCCTCCTTGGCAATACATATTTTTGCTAGTGATTTCGCTAGTGATAGGCTGTTCTGTTCTTCTCCTCTATTTCTACCGTGAATTGAATTCGTCTGTGTTGTTTGTTTAGTACTTTTAAAATTTTTTCGGTATTCTTCGACTTCACGATGAACAATAAGTCATCTACATACTTTGATAAGTATTTTATCTGTTTGTTTAGTTCAGTTTCGTAGATCTATCGTCCAGTTTTTTCTACAAAATGGTATTTGCAATTGTTAGGGACAGTGGATTCCCCATTGGCATTCTAAATATTTGGTTACAAGCGGTGTCATTGTACTTTAAGTAGTTGTTCTCTATTGAACAAAGTTCAAGCAATTCCTTGAACCTTTGTATGGGTATTTCATCTTTCCTTGATGTTGCTTATCGCTGTAATATCGGAATATTGTTTTGTATGTGGTCATATCCAAATCAAGAACATGTATGTAATATTGAGTCGGAGATGATTCCTTCTGTTTGTTCAATCATCAGCAGTCTTTACCTATCTTCAATGAGCTTTCATAGGCTACCTCTTGACAGAGTTGCTATGACCGCTGCTGGTGACTCCCAAAAGCAGGCTTGTAGCGAAATCTGACTTCAGCAGCAGTAAATTTAATACTTTAAAAAATATCTAATTAATACTTAAGGTCCTAATCAAAAATTTTTGTTACTCAATAGTTTCAAGCTGATGACTAAAAAGTGTAGTTCGGTTAGCATTTAATAACATCAATAAACCAGCATCTAAGTAATCGGAAAACATTCTTAGATTTTGTGCGAAAAATCATTAAAAAAAAGCTCCAGCTTAAGTTATTTGGCACACAGCAAAACTCTGGGGAAAATGTGCACTAGGCATTTTAATTACATGCACAACATTATTGCTGAGAGAGTACCGAGAACAGCAGCACTCACTCTCAGGGCTGTCCAGCAGTGCTGAAAGTAATTTCCCAGACCGAAAACTATTTGCTGCCAGGCCCAAAAGCTGATGGCAGCTGACCAGGTGCCAGCAGGGAGTTTACGTATATGTGTGTGTGTGTGTGTGCGTGGGCTTACTCTTAGATCCTTTTGACCAATATTTGTTTAGGAAATTGGCAAAAATTGCATACTTGTTTCTGTGTCAGACTCTGGAGGGCCAAAGGGCTTCAATTAAAATTATAAAAACAACAAATCGATCCCCCTCTTCCGGCCCATGCAAATGGGCAGTTGGCCAAGTCCCAGGCTCTGTGGCTAAGCGGCTTGTGCATAAATTGCCAAGCGCCCAAGTGTTGGTAATAAGCATTAGGCAGGGACAGGCCTCCGTCTGCGACTCTGGCACTTGCAATGAATTGAGAAATCATGCAGAAAACCCAACAAAAGCACTGGCACTTTCAATGCGCTCTTGTTTTTGGCCAGCTCAACTGGTTGTTGCATGCGACCCAGCAAATCGGCTTGCATGCAATTGCAAGCCTCCGACCCAAAACATTTCAACAGTTCAATTGCCAACGATTGGGCTATTTCGGCAGGAAGGGAAGGGATGGCGGTGAACTTAGTGGTTGGCCGTGTGGGTGGGCATAAGGGCGGCTTTTGTTCCAAGTGGGAATGTCCATAGATTGTGCAGCTGTTCGATATTTTTTGAAATAATTTCATTTACCTGATTTTAGTATTAAATGGCATTGATTGCAACTGGTTTAAGCTTTTCCCCGCCACCCACGTTGATTCTAGTTTGCAGTCATAAGCCCCAGGGGCTTTGCCTGCAGCCCTCCTGGTTGGTGGTCAGTTTTGTTGCGGCAACGAAAACCTATCACAACCGCAGGCCAAATGCTGATGAGCAGTGGGCTGGGAGCTCTGTTTAATTTCCTGATCATTTTGCCGAAGCAAAAGTTCCATAAAGTTCAGGAAACCATTGAGGGAATTTATGGGGCGCAGATGGAAGTTTTTGCCAGTCGCTTGGGCAATTAAAAAACCAGCCTCCACCCCTTTTAGAGCAGTCAGCGTAAATAAATTATAATTATTTGTACAACTCCGTCAGGGCCTCTGGGGAGTTGAGCTGGCGGGCCACAGGAAAATTAGCCCACGACAAATGCCAATAAGGAGTCGCTGGCAGACAACAATTGCACTTGCCTCGGCTTCCTGGCTGGCTTTATGCGGTTCGCTTGGTTGGTTCAAGCTAATAATCAAATTGTATGCAACCCTCCATTCAATTCGGGTCTGGCGCCCATCCACCCGGCAACAATTAATTTTATTTATGTTGATTCTAATCAACAAAGGACAGCAACTGGCTTGTGCAGCGTCTGCTGTCATGGCAATCTGGCTAGATGTCTGTCTGTCTGCTCTTGCTCTTGACTTGGGGTAATTCTAGCAAAGAGAAGAGAGAGATATGAAAATATTCATGCATCGATGACCCACACCCAGGACACACATTTAAAATCCAAACCCTCATTACTTGACCTGTTGTCATGTCAATTGTTTGCAAGCAAATCTTTTGGATTTGCCCTCGCCTGAAGAGCATGTGTAGATACACGAAGAAAAATTTAAGACAAACAGAAAGGAAATTTTTCAATATTTCAATTTAATACGCATTGTCTTAGATTGAAACTGAAGCTAGTATCATTTAATTCGTATCTTATATAAACCTTAACAGTATCGAATTGATATTTCGGGTATTAGTTTGAGACTTAAAATATCAATTTGATACGAAAAGATCAACGAATGTTAGTTTGAAAATTCGAAAACTCTAGCTCTTATGTGAAACAAAACATGCCGAATGTAGCATTTTGCGATGTTTGATCTGCCACAGTTAGGGTTTTGAGTTTAGTGCGGTTCCACTTCTATTCAACACAAAACAATTGCAACACATCAATTCAACACACGCCAATTCAACACACGTCAATTCAACACACGTCAATTCAACATACGTCAATTCAACATACGTCAATTCAACATTCGTTCATTCAACACACCTCAATTCAACACAGCACAATTATAACACATATACAATTTCAACATAATCAATTTCAACACAAAGCAATTGAACATCGCCAAATTCCAACATAGTACGATTTCAACACAGTATAATTTCAACACTGGAAAACAACAATTTAAAAAAAATTGAATTTTCAATCCCTCAAGTGGCAATGTCAGTCGAACCTGACTTTAATATCCTCCGAAAGTGTATGCACATTTGAAAGCACCAGAGATAACATTCTATTGTTCACAACTTGAATAACAGGCGTTGTAAATATTGTTCGTGTTTAACTGGTTTTGTGTTGAATTGACGAATTCGATTGTGTTTAATTTGTAATGTGTAGAAATGACGTATGTTTAATTGACTTTACTATTTGAAATTTATATGTTGATATGATATGTTCCCGGTATAGGAATTGGCTTTTAAATCGGCGGGGGATGGAGGCTGTGAATGTGGAAAAATTGCGCCCCAAAAATTTTTTTGTAAACAATCGCGCTATTTTTTCCAAAAAAAAAATTTTACCTGCAGCTAGTGTCTCCTATCTATCTCTGATGGTACTACATACTGGCATTTTATTTACTAACATTAAAAAAAAGTCATCGTTACTCAACTTTAGGTTCCACGTCTATTCAACACAAAACAATTTCAACACGTCAATTCAACATACGTCAATTCAACACACGTCAATTTAACACAAAACAAAGTCTTCACAAAAAAAAGTAAACACACTTCTACAAGACATCACCCAACACAACAATTTAACACTTCGTTAATTCAATTCAAACCAAATTTAAAATTATTGCAGAAAACCACATAAATATAATGATGGCAAAAATGTCACGTTCGACTTGTCACGTATCGACAGAGTTAAGTATTTTTGTACAAAAAATGTACTGAAAATTTTTAAATCAAATAATATATTTTTTAAAGAACTATTCATTCATAAGATATTAAAACTAATAGAGCTTAATTATTGTGTTGGGTTTCGCTAAACTTTGTCCTTATATAGGTGCTCCCGAAAACCATTCCTATTTTGGTCACGTTCGAAAAGCTTCAGTTTGTCATTAGTTTGGAAACCAAATTTCACTTGCTATACACTTAAACACTTATTAAAGTGCAGTAAAAAGCGAATTAAAAATTTGTTTTATTTTGCCTTTTTTTCATTTTCAATATGTACTACGTTCACGTTCGACAGAATGGAAATGCCGATATTGAATTTTCTGGGCATTTTCACACATGGGGGCGGATTTTCTGACTTTGGAAAATCACATTTCAAATTATTTTGTATTCGGTCCTTACAGACCGAATTGCAAGCCAGTTAGATGAAAATAATTTAACCATCAATATTAAGCTGGCTCAAGGTCTCGTTATGCTTGCGCATAACTCCAAAAGGAGGAACACAACACACCACAAGTGAAGCTAGTTGGTCATGCAGCTGTTTCAATGGTATCTCTACCATATCATCAGTGACCTTCGCTTGCTTGTACTGGCCCCATCGACTCCCACTCCATGCCAGCGCTGCCAAACGAGACCTTGAGCCAGCTTAATATTGATGGTTTGATTATCATAAAGGTCGTTAAAGCACACACATGTGAAAATAATTTATTTTATTCTGAACTTTTCGCGTTTTTTTACCATTGGATCAAATATTCTAGCATCGTTAAATCCCATTTTCAATTAATTTATACTCTAACTTTACAAACCGAGTTTCAAGCAAATCAGATGAAATATAGTACTTTTCCGGCCATTTCCCTTGTGGGTGGATTTTCCAAAACCTGTCGAATAATTTCTCGTACAATGCCTTAAACTAAGTTTCAAGTAAGTCGGATGAAAATTAGAATATTTCCCATACAAATTTTTCCGTCGCTTTTCAGACTTTTCCGGGTGGAGTTTTCCAAAATTCCACAATTAACGGAAACTCGTGTCCAAATTTCATTATTTTTTACCGTTTAGGCTGTGCGATGATTGCCAATCAGTGAATCAGTCAGTCAGGATACTCTCTGTTTAGGTAGATGTGCAGCTTGGCACTTGCAACGTAAATCGCGGACTTTTAATTGGAATTAATAATTTCTAGCAAGCGAGCTTCTTGTTTGTCGTCTTCAATTGAATGCATTTATTACAAAGTGTGACGGTTTCGTGGTCTCATAGGAATAAAAACAAACTTCATGCTTAAAGGTAACTAATACTAAGTTGACTTAACACTCCCTTTTATAGATATAGAGATCAAGTTATCGTTTACTGCAAATAAATGTAAGTCGCCAATGTATTTTTTAGACAGAACATATACCGCGCCTCAATGTTGCAGTGGCTGTATCAGCGCTTTGCAAGATGACACACAATGCGAGAGGTTCGAATTAAAAACAACTGCAGAATGGGCCGCGCTTTTCACTCAGGAATACAGCATTAGGCAAGCCTTTGGTGTTATTGAAATATATTCTTTATTTGTTCAAAGTAAAATGTTTTTTTTATTATATAATGGCAGTTTGTAGAGAATAGAATTTATACCACAAAGTTTACAAGAAAATATTTTAAGTTGAGAAAAGCTATCAAGTTCAAGTATTTACTAGTTCGTATCAATTTAATAACAAACTAAAGATTACATTTACATTTAACATAACAGATTTAAGTTTGATTAAGGCATGGTCACTAGTCTAAAGCTAAGCAACCTTGACAAGCAACCTTGACAACATTTTTCCAAAAAATCCTACTACCTCATCGTGGTTGGGTTGTGCTTTATTGTGCCTAAGCACAATATGTGAAAGTTCGTCATTTTCCGGACCAACCCGCTCTGCCACATTTGAAGAGTCGTGTGTTTGTCCTAGTATAATCAAGGTATTTCAGCATTGACGGGAAACTAGCCATAATTTTGCCAAGTGTATCCCTTCCATTTGGCCATTAGCCTTAGAAATTGCCATTTCTAGGGCAACCCACAGCGATGGAATCCTGCTTTAGCGATACTAAGAGCATTAAATTCTCTCAAAATAGCCATCGATTCTTTCATCGCTCTGCTGCAGTCACCCAGGCTCATATGCCAATATGACAATTGCCGTTTAATCCTTGTGCAGTTGGTTCCTTCCCCCCCCCACAGAGTTGTTGCTGTTCCGTTTCTAAGCCAATCCCCCCAATTCCCAACGCTTGTCATGCGCTTTTTGAAATGCATTTTGAATGGACTTGGGTTTTTGTGCGTGCCACCAACAAGTTGCAAGCGTTTTATGGCCGTGCAGAAAGGGAGAGAGAAAGGGGACGGAGGATGCTATTTAGGAATCCCTGCACAAAAGTGAAAATCGTTGCAAATTGTTTTGCACAGTTTCCAAACTGGAGCAGCCCACCAGATTCCATAAGAAGTGCTCGGCTCTGCTTAAATGTCATTAACTGTCTCTCTTTTTGCTGAATCCAGCTTCGATTAAAGTGGAATTGGATGAGTAATTATCCAATTAAAACTGAAGTTGCCGCTACTCGTTGTCCTTGTGTTTTCATATTTTCATCCACTGATTGCGGACATCAGGGACTGCAAACACACAGCTTCGGGCGCGTGGCCAGGACAGACAACGTCAGGACGAGGAACTGAAAGGCTGTCTGTCTGCTTGTATAGACATTGTGTCATCTTGGAGGCAGAGAAAATAAATGCGTGAGCTGGCACACACACACACACACTCGCACACAATATCCTGTTTTTTATGCCTGCCTGTGTAGCAAATAATGAAATTACGAGGGAAAAGGGCGGATAAAAGCTGACAAGTGGCGAATGTGAAATATGATTGGAACACACACATTCCCAGGTCTACTACCAGATGTCTGCTGCATACAATTTGGCAACTTGAAGTGTTTCGTTTATGGGCATTGCCCCAGGCAGCTCCTGCTGCCGGGTCATCAAGGATCAGTCAATAATGTTGGCATCAAATTGAAGCCAAACTGACGGCGACTGTCAAGCAAATGTGTTTCAGTTTCAGGCACAAAAAAAGGGGTCGTTCTGGTCGGAGGTGGAGCAGTCTGTGGCCAGCGGTAATCCCTTTTCGTTTCATTACACAAATGCGGCTTAAAAGGTAAATATATTGTAAATACCAACAACGGCAACAACAACGTTGTGAAAGTCCTATAAAATATGAGGTATATTAAAATGCAAATGCAGAGGATGAGAGAGAAAGTCTATGCGGCACACACACACACACACTAGCCACAATATCCTGCGGGTGGTTGCCCAACTTTAATATGGTTCGCTGAACCAACATTTGCCTGAACCTATTGAAACAAATTTAATTTACAATTTTAGCACATCTGAAAGAGTTTTACATTAAGACTTTAATGTTTGGTGCAGGTTTCAAGGTACGAGTTCCGAACGCGAATGTCCTTTGGATGAGGCTCACGGATTCCTTGAATTATTCCTTTTCAAAAGCATTGCACACTTAAAGGGGCACTAAATATTGTGCGCATACACGTAGTTATAGTTGGAAAAAAATCTACAGTTTCACTCGCACTACCCTACAAGCAGATTCTTTAAATCTTTTAATAGTTTCTCATTCCTTTATACCGTAGCTGGTCTGTGTTTTTTAGATGAAATCGCTTGTTTTGGTATTTGGTTGAACATTTTGGTATATTTTCTTTTAATTTTATTAAAAACGCCACGTAGCTGGTGACCTTCCCTTTTGCAAATTGTCACACCTTACAGTCGTTTTATAAACACGTGTATATAGATATATTACTCTTCACACATTGAATATCCACATCTGCAGCCACCAACTCCCCCCTTTTTTCCCTCGAATGTACAACACTGCACATTTTGGTCTGCCCTGCAATTGGCAGCTGGCAGCGAATAGTGCCAGGTGAAAAGTGAAAGGCTCAAATGTTGCTGCCTTTTTGCCTGGGCAAATTCGTGCGCTTTTTTGCTACTGGAAAACTGCTTCGAGTGTGGCGTATGTGTGTGTGTGTGAGAGTCGTTGTCGCCCTTGTCGTGGCGTAATTAAAGCTAAATAGCCTGCATAATGAGAAAGTAATTAGCGATGTTGTCGCTGCGAGTGTCCTGTGCTTTGCCCCAACCTCCGCGTCCCGCTGCTATTAGAGCTTCTGCTGCTTCTTTTTCTACTGGTTGTGTGCCATGTACCCAGAGTCATAGTCGTTTCGCTTTGATCTCTATTTACGATTTACAAATTTACATAATTCAGTTTAAAAAAAATAACATTGATTTTTCACTTTGAATTTTATAAAAATTAATGTTGCTGAGCTCAAAAGTGAAAATTGTTAAATCTTGGTCTGCCTTCAGTAGTTTGAAGGGAAAAAATTTGTTAAGTTTGGTTTTCCTGTTTTAAGCGTATTAGTTCAAAATTTTTTGCTTTCTGAAGCAATATCTTCTGGTGGTAAGTCTTAGAGGTGAAAATGAAAATTTATTTTATATTTTTGTACTTTTAATGCGTAATATTAGATACGTAAATGTTTTAACTTTGGCACACGGCTGTTTTTGGAACTGCTTGCAGAAAGATTCATCATAATTAAAAAAGGCAATTATATTTCAAATGTATAATAAAACGAGAGCGACTTGCAAATGGTTTGCAGCTACACTAGAGAATACCCAAGAATTTTCGTCAAAAAATTACGTACTTAAATCTACATTAAGAAAAAAAAGACTGGGATAGCTCTAGATCGATCGGGATAGAATTTATGCCCTTTTGTACTTGAAATTTTAAGTATGTTTTGTTCTTGAATGTACTTAATTTAAGTACGAATAATACTAAAACAGAAAAAGGACTGTTAAAATTATTCAAATGATAACCAACGTTCTATAATCAAGTACATTTCTTACTTACAGTTAGCCTAAAAATTTAAAAAAAGATCGTACTTAGTTCAAGTACAAAATTTCTTGGATTAAGTACAGAATAGACTTACTATGCAAGCTCCAAAAAGTGTGCTACGAAACCTGTGCATTATTTTACGTTGAATCTGTTCTTGAAATTCCCTCCTGGTTCTAACACTTTGGTAATGGAGTGGGGGTCGATTTTCGACCTACAGTATAAACATCTTGGTCTTTGGTTAATTCATTTCCTTTGGATTTTGATATTAGGCACAGACCTTTACAGGCTTAGACCAAGAACATATTATACTTATTTTTTGAAGTATTATTTTGCTTCAAACATGGTTTGGGGTTGACTTTTGAATTTTGATTAATTGCACTTATTATTACAGTAAATCCGGGTTCACACTGTTCGACACATGACACAGTACGTCCTGTTGTTCTTTTAATTGACTAACAAATTAATAGAATTATGACCGAAAAGATATTATAATAGTTCGAAATGTACTTAAAATATCCCGAAACAGTCTTCAAAGAAGTTTTTAAGATTGGAAAAATATACTTGATATAAGGATTTTGTACTTGAATCAAGTATTTTATTTCGTACTTGACGTCGTACTATTGACAATCCGTTTTTGTATCTTTAAACCTCTTGATTTTCAGATGAGTACAAAGTTCTTGTTCTAAGTCGTGTTTTTGTACAGGAGAAGGTCTTATTTCTTTTAATAACCTTTCTTGATCAGATCAAGAGTGTTTCAGGCATTCTTTTCGCAGTCAGGATTTTTTTAAAAGTTATCTCCTACTTTTAGTAGACTCGTAGAGAAATTAGTAAAGCAAACACTAAAAGAAAAAGTCAGAGATGAGTTTCATTATTGAATCAAAAGCATTCATTCTCAAAAATACGGTTGAAGTGAAAGCGTGGTTTTGTGAAAGTATAATTTTTTCACTGAGATTGTTGATATTTTTCATTTATTTTCTCTCATTTTAAAAGCTCCTTCAAACGTTAATCGCAAAGTTTTTCTAGCGTGCACTGAAAAAACATGGCGCGGCTAAAGAGTTGCTTCAGAGATTATTAGATACCTGTGTATATAAACACGAAATATCAAAATCTAAACAGTGACTAAACAGTGACTTTACAGTGACTAAACAGTGACTTTACAGTGACTAAAATATGACAAAACAATGACTAAGCAGTGACTGAACAATGACTTGACTGTGACCAGACAGTGACATGACGTTGACTAAACTGTGACTTGACAGTGACTAAACTGCGACTTGACAGTGACTACTCAGTTACTTGACGGTGACTAAACAGTGACTAAATAGTGATTTAACAGAATTACAGAAAAGAAGGAAAAACCCATCTGCCAGTGATCTTGTTATAGATATTTCTACTCACTGTAATCTTCTTTTGAAAGAGTGTCATTTGCTGATTTATATTCCATTGAGAGAGCTTGTGATTTTGAAATGAAGCCATTAAATTTAGTATCATGTTGCACATCAAAGCCTCGTCAGTGTTAAAGGCACTCACATCTTTATTTTGGTTTGAAGAAACCATCCCCAGCTTATGATTCACAAACAGACAATGAATGAGGCAACGAAACTTATCAAAATTGGCTAAGCGAAACCTGCTAAAATGCATTCGCCAAATGTAGAATGCACAAAGCTACATGTGGCGTACAGAAAAAACACGCAACATGTAGAAACAAATCAAGCAATCGCCACATGTGCAGCAGCTAGATTTGCAAGGACATTTCTTATATTGGCCTACGGAAAATTTGAATTTTTTGTGTTTGAAATGCTCAGGGGTTGTAGAATATTAGAGATTTTCGTATAAGTTGTCTTCGAATAAACTAGAATTAATCGAAATTGCGAAGTATCAGACCGCCGAAAGATTCTTAAATAAAATGCAAAAATCGACTTGGCTTTGAGAGGCGGTTTCAAACGCCCAATTTTGTCACTGATCTATGCAAGCACCTCAACTAATTTGTTTCACTGTTACACGAAACCTCTAGAGATTTCTGGAACCACCCATAGCTTTAAATCAGTTGAGAATATTCAGTTCGTTTGGTTAAAAAGAAAAACGCATGAAAATTATTACTTTAATTTGCTCCCAATTGTTTCATGAGAAGACCTCAGCATTGTTTCCAGAAAATGCTGTTTTATAGGGTCATCGATTAATCGTTCACTATTATTAAAACAACCAATCGCTGTCATACCTTCGGGCCCTTGAGTATTCTGTGAGCATTTTTACCTCATGTTACACGTATATCTCTCACTTTATTTTTCTTTTGGCTCATTATTTACATTCTAAATAAATTGGATTTTAATTTAAAACCGCACAACGCTCGGAGAGAGGAAAAGTTGAAAAGAAATTACAATATTCGCATCCTCTTTGGTGCCGGATGTGATATTCTATCCACCGAACAGCTGGTGTCGCTGCCTTTTTCTATCTGCTTGCCTGTCAGTCAACCAATGCTTCGCCACCTGCTCTCGCTCTTATTAAGCTCCATTTCCATTCCGGTAAAGTAAACTAAAGCCCGTCGACATCGCCGAAAAACAAACTCAAATAGCAGAGTAAGTTCTTTTCTCATTAAGCGCTATGTTTACACACAGACACCCACACACACACACTCACACACACCAATGCACATATTTGCGCAATTTTCACACCAGCAAGCAGCGCGAGAGGCTGTCTAATGAGTCCCAAATCCGCCTCCAACCCTCGGGTCTGCCGCATCCATAGGCCCTGCTCTGCCCTGACACATTAGCCCAAAATGTTGGTAGGCGGCCTCAGTTGTCGGTTGACAGGAAGGGACAATGTCGCTCGCAGGGCGGTTGTAATTTGTTTAAAAGCTGCGTGGCGAAAGGAAGGAAAAAACAAAATACTAAACAAAACATGTTCGGACTGCCAGTTGAACAAAAGCAACGGCAGCAACAAAACAACAACAACACACAGTAACTTTTAATTAATCATGACGAGCAAAGAACCAAATCCGAAATCGTGGGATGAGTTCAAAGTGCGTTTAAGCAAAGAATGCACAGTACCTAGATGCGACATTTCAAACAAATCATTTGGGAATTTATATATATATTCTACGCACAAATTCTATTTCCCAATATCTTGTGTTAAATGCTGCATATAGGTCTTTTAAAGTCTTTGGTTTTGTCATCAGCAAATGTCTAGATAAATATATATGTCAACAACAAGACAGCACCTCCACCCCACCCCACTTCCCTCAGGTCCGCGTTGCTGACAAATATTTGCTTGTGCGATAATCAAATTTACATTTCGCTAAAGTGGAGGACAAAAAGTAGTCGGAAAGTCCACCCTCAGCCGCCTTAATTGCGTCTCGAATGACATCAAGGGGCAAGCAGCCACATCAGCTGTTGCAAAGTGCGAGAGCTGCACCTGCGGCAGGTACAAGCACATTAGGCCAAAGGCAATGGCAGCGATGTGAGGCTCAGTTGCATTACAAGCAAAAGTACTTAACTCTGGCAATCATTAATGAGCACATATATATAAGGTTGTTTCTTTTTGTTGAGATATAAGTGTTAATGCCTGGGAAGCTGCGCACTTGCAACTACAAACTCGTATGTTTCCATGGACATAAGCCACATACAAGTAGTGGCACGCGAATGCGCCGCAGGACAACAGAAATGTTGCCACAGTTGTACTTATAATGCTGTTGGGTGTGGACTCAAAAGATTATGTTAATGACCAACCCCGTGTGAACTTGTATTTGCTCTTTGTTGCACTGAAAAAATATGTCGTTCTTAATTTTTGAATAAATATGAATTAATTTGTACCTCACATTGATGGAGAAGCAAGAAGCTTAAATACGGGAATGATGATCGTATTATCAACCTTGAAATAAATCGCTCAAATGTGGAAAAATCGTACTAAATTGATAGATAGAAAGGTAGATGTTGCATTGCTTATTAAATAAAAAACAAACATTTAAAGCTTGGTTTAAAATCGTAAGCCATCCTTCTGTTGTATAACGTAAAAACTACATTTACATTCACCTTAACATAATTTCATACTCTGCATATCTATCTATATCAGTGGTGCCCAAAATGTCAAAAGCCTATCCCAAGGGATAGGAACACATAATACTGCAGGCGTCGCAGCCGACAAACGCATAGAGGGAGAGAATACGTGTATTATCGGACGACGCGTGCATTCGGTTTTTTCTTCTGTCACGTCATGATGTTTACTTCGTGATTCGCTGCTACGAGCATAAGCACAAAGCTTGATTGTGTGAGTTTGGACACCACTGATCTGTATATATAAAAATCTCAAGTCACCAACTTCTATGAATGAAATTTTTTTGCATATATTTGGCAGGTGTAGAATAGGTTCTTAGCTATATTTCGTAAAGCTAGGTGATTTGGATGTTTTCTTTGAAGAACATTCTTTTAAACTGATAACCCAGCAGGCAGCTCATCTGTGTCACTCTGTGTTTTTTAATAATTGTGAATATTTTGTAAATAAGTTAAATATCGGAATGCCGTTTTTCATCAATCGTTTCTATTTGGCCTATCTGTGTGTGTGAATGTAACAGTAAACAATGCCAGCAACAGATAGGGGTGGCTATTTGGGCCGCCGATCGAATGCAGTGTCAGGCACGAGCTTTCCGAAGTCAACAACAACAACGGGAGCAGAGACAATCCGCCGGATACATGTTAACACACGCAGAACAATTGACCGAAAACGCTAACAAGTACATCAAACATTAACATCTGGTTCGTTCCAGATATCGAATATTCCCCTCATCCGTAACTCCTGATTGCTGATATGAACAAAGAAAAATGATGTTGCCGGAATGTGTTGCGCATCAGGAAAAGTGCAACTACCGGAAATTGAAACGCCACCAGTACCATTGAATGGCTTGCTCATTGGCACGGATCCAATAAGCTTTCAAATGACTTCGCACCATAAAGTAGGCTTGTAAAATGTAAAGTTGGCCTTACAGCCTCAAAGGGCCAAGCCAAACTTTTCTCAATCTTTTGGCGTGTGTGCCTTAAATTTGTCGCTCACGAGAAAGGGACCTACAGTTTAACGCCGAATCCGAACGGCAGAGTTTGAGAAGCTTTCTCATGGCTTGTTACTTCACATAGCTGGTGAAGGTGAGCGGATAAGTAAAACTTTTTGTTAGATGTTCCCAGGCGGGATCGAACCGACGACATCCGACACAGCAATCCAGCACACCAACCGCTGGGGTACACCGGCCACATAAAATAACCATAAAGAAGGCTTGTAGCTGCCAAAAGCCAATCGAACACACATAAATTCTTACTAATCTACTTTATGGGCGGTGAGGACGTCAATCGTGTGGATGCACGTTGCGGTTACAATAACCTCAACTCACCTAACGCCTGGCGCATCTTCGCACAGTGGAGCCTTTTCTAATTTACACTTCAAGAACCATACATTGAACCATATATTGAATGAATACATTCAGATTTTAAAGCTGTACAAAATTGCTTCTATTCATATGATATATCGTACCACACTAAAAATGTATCTCATCTGAGTATAGGCCTTAACATTAAGATTAACTTATAATGCTGAAAGTGAGTACTAGGAACGGATTTGGAAAAATTCTGTCTGCAAATGTGAAAAATTGTGGATGAACTTTTTGTTTTCCATCCGATCAAGATCAAACTCATATTCAAAGCTTTATATGAAAATTAAACAACAACTGCATACCAATCTTCCGGAAAATTCACCCCCTGGGTGGAAAGGTGGGTGGTCAAGGTTGTATGGGCGAAACTTTTGTTGCCAGCGATTAGCGCCAAACTCATTTTCAAAATTACACAAAACAAAACATAAGTTGTAAGCATAGTACGCGAAATAATTTGACACGTGTTTTCCCGATTTTGGAAAATCCGCAAACGAGGAAAATGGCCGGAAAATTCTGAATCCAAAAAAGTATTTATCATACGATTGGCTTGAAACTCGGTTTGTAACTATAGAATACGAAATAGTTTAAAATGTTATATTCCGAATTTGGAAAATTTGACCGCTGACGGTCGACAAATTCCGGGAAAATTTTGAATGAAAAAATTTTTTTTTGATTGGCTTGAAACTCGGTTTTGTAAGGACAAAATACGAAATAATTTGATAGATTTTTCAATGTCGGAAAAGCCGCCCACGAGGAAAATGGCCGGAAAATTCTGCTTGCAAAAACTACTTTTCATACGATTGGCTTGAAACTCGGATTGTAAGGTCAAAATGAGAATTTATTTGTTTTTAATTTTCCGATGCTGAAAATGCCGCCGGGATGCTCACTGGGAAGTGAATGGGATGTGGGTGGAAAATTGTTTTGGAAGTGGGTGGAAAGTGTGTGGTAAGTGGATGTAAAGTGGGTGGAATGTGGTAGGGATGTGGGTGGGATGTTATTGAGAAGTAGGCGGAAAGTGGACGGGAAGTGTGTGGCATGTGGGTGGCAAGTAGGTGGAATGTGGGTGGGATGGTGGGAAGTGGGCGGGAAATGGACTGGTGGGAATGGGTGGGAGTGGGTGGAATGTGGCGGTAGTGGGAGGGATGTGGGTGGGAAAGTTGTTTTGGAAGTGGTCGGGAAGAGGGCGGGAAGTGTGGAATGTGGGCAGGTGGTGGGATGTGGGTGGGATGTGGGAGGGGATGTGGGTGGCAAGTGGGAGGAATGTGGTTGGGAAGTGGGCGGGAAGTGGGTGGGATTTGGGCGGGAAGTGGACGGGAAGAACGGGAGGGTGTGTGGTATGTGGGTGGAAAGTGGGCGGGAAGTGGGTGGGATGCAGGTGCAGAAGTGGGTGGGATGTGGGCTGAAAATGTGCGGGCAGTGGGTGGTAAGTGGATGTGCGTAGGTTCTATACTGTTGAAGGCGCCGCGAAGCGTGACACGGGATTTGCTAGTAGTATATAAAAGGAAGTAAAACTAAGTTTATTTCTTGTGAACTGTATGCAAAGTTTTAGATGAATTTGTTATCAGTAAAATATCGTATGACTGTATTAAATAGTTAATGCTCTTCAAAATAATCATCAATATTGGGATTAATACCAAATGAACTTAACATTTCGGGGCTAAAACTATTTGCTCCCAAATCCGTATCTGAGCGCTGACATATAGTAAGACGATCTGATTAGACCGCCAGCATGTTAAAAAGGTCTTCTTTTTGTCTAATTAAAAAAATCTTGGACGTATACGAGTATCATCATTTTATATAGTCTTTGTTCTTGCATTCCTGATCTTCTTAATTCACCAATAGGTAAGCATTGATACTCTTTTAGGCCTTTACCATGAGCTATTTGAGTTGGAAGTTGGGCTGTCTTCAGAATGACAATATGTATTTGCAAAAAAAAGTAAGAATGAATTTTCATTGCGCTCTTCTTCTTTCATTACACAGCTCGTTTTTTTTGAGTCCAGGTCAGTTTTACTGACGTTAATTTCGAACGGGCAGACTAGGGCATTCAAGTTTAATACATTAGGTAGAGAATCGTCTAAAGAAATCCCATATCTTTTTGACACATTTTTAGTATGGCTATGCCAAAGTTGAAAAATGGATCAAGCATGGAGTTTTTTCTGAAACGGCGCATATTAGAAAAGTGAACTACCGTTTGACATTTTTTCTTCTTATCAATCACATACATACCTTTAAAAAAAGACCTAAGAGTTAATAATCGATTATACAGTTTACCGACAATTCAATTCGAAAATTCATTTATTTTTTCGAAGATTTGAAAAAATGTACGCTTTGTGAAACTATATCACTCTAATTTATTATACGATCTCAAAACAAGTTGGGATTGGTTAATTTGGAATATAACTCAATTTGTTAACCGCTTCAGTCAAAAAATTTATTTTCGACGCAGTTTGAGGCCGGAAGCCATACTGTGCGTCGGCGAGCTGGACTCCCTTTTGAATGATCGTAATATAGTGAATGCATGTTGAAATGCTTTAAATCACACATGCATGAATTGTAAAGTCACAATTTCGCTATTGTTATCAATTCTGATTCCTGATGGTTTCAATAACCAACGCCTTAATAAACTGTTTTAAGGAAGGATTGAGCAATTTCACACCGCTTTGCGAGATGCGAAACCTTTAACAATTATCCGCAATCTTAGCTCAGATATAGATTTAGTTTTCGACTTACTTATTAATTTTACAGCAAAGAAAAATCTCTTGCTAATGATTTTTGAACCTTATGAAGGTCCACCCCTATGTACATATTCTATACATAAGTCGTGTTCCACTTTAGTTTAACGTTTTCTTTTATTTACTAAGCAAATTAAGCAAACACATGAAACTTTAGTGCCACGCCCCCTACTCAATCTCAACCAGCCTTTTTTGTGACACAGCCTTGGGCTGCAAACAACAACAAATTACATGGCATTTGGGAATTTATCTAGCAAAAATATTTGCGGCAAGCAAAATGGCAACGATAAGGCTTGTCTAATAAATTAAGCGATATAACAAGCAGCTCAGCAGCTCTAACAATATCTTGTCGATTGGCCTAACGTCCTGGCCGCACCACCCGCCGCGCAGTTTTACCTCCCCAGCAATTTCGTTGAAATTAAACAGAAACGACAAGTTGAACTGTAAACAAATGCGACAATTTATCTTACTTTCATTTAATTGTCGACGGGCAAAATGCTAACAAAAGCGAAAGCAAAGACAAGAGCCAAACTGGAGCAATCATGAGTGTGTGAGCGAGTGGGTGTACGGTGTGTGTGTCTCTGTGTGTGTGTGTAAGGATAATCAACGTGAAATTAGCGATGACAAATTGCCAAAGGAAAAACGTTCGTTCAGCATTATTTTTAGTTTCGAAAATGAAAACTTGTTTATTTTACCACAACGAAATATAATAATAATATTTACGGCGAACGAATGTGGTAGACAACATAAATATTTCCATAGTGAAAAAGTTGGAGTCAGGTCTAGTCCTCCCCCCTCGCTTCGTGGGCAGTGCGGCATGCAACATGATAAATAGAGTGTACAGCTGCTGCTGCTGCTGCTGCTGTGTTCATCACAAAGTGGGTCAGTTGTTTACTGACACAGTGACTCTTAAGTGCACCCACATCCATACAGTGGCTCCTAAAAGTATGCAGCTGATGTTGCGTTGGTTTTGATACACTCAACCGTCGACAGACGCTCTCAACGCCAAGCAGCTACCAAGCCCAACTGCTGACACAGTTGACTGCTACAAATGTAATGCCACCGAGCAGGCTACCACTCAGTCAACCTCAGGACACGCCCCTCTTGTTGCAGTTTTTTTTTTATTTTTTTGTGAGCGTGAGTGTGTGTGACGGTTGGTCGGAAATGCAAAAGTGTCGCATTGTGTTTACCAGCAAACAATTTTTGCTAAGTACTTGGAAACATTTAAATGCTAAATTGTGGATAACCAAAAAGGGGTGAAAACTCTTTCACCGCTTAGCCAAACATTGCACTAACTGCACTCATTCGAATTGAATTTCGTTTTGATTCACAGTCTAGACTCTCTAACCCCATCTCAAGCCTGATTTTCTCACATTTCCACCCACTGCTGTGGTGTGTGTGTGTTGCCATTGTAACTGTTTTGCAGGTCAAGTGTGTGGCGCATGCCACAACAATGGGCATTTCTCCAACAACATTGCAGCATCACACACGCACAAACTTAGACACACACCTGAGGCCAACACAAATACCACACGCTCGGCACAAAAATAAACAAGCGAGGCAGAGAGTCACGGAGAGCGAAGGCTTTGGCAGCTCCAACAAATGTCAAGCGTTGCGTATACGCAATGTAAGCGATTGCACAGTGGCTAGATTATACATCTTAGGGCAGTATGGGTTACGGACTTACGCTGCAGCTTTGTAAAGGACGATAGAGTAACACTCGATGCATAAGAGTTTCTTAAAGCCATAAGAAAAAAGATTTCGTTTCGCTTTTATTTTTTTTAAGTACCTGTAAGATTACTCAAGATTAGTTGAAAGTAATAAGTTACCTCTTATCATGACTACTTGTACGTAATTAGCGGACTTTAATATCGTATCCGTTAACTAGTCTTAACAATAAGACTTACGAATCTTCATTTCGTCGAAGCTTGAAATTCAAAGTTCGCTCATGTATTTAGCAGCACTTAAGAGTTGGTCTACAGGTTTTAGAAAGCCCAATGCGGGCAGAGAGAATTGATTCAAAACCTTTCGAACTTGCCGAATAATGATAATAATGATCTATATCCTCAGAAGCCCAATTACACCCGTTTGACCCTTGCTGTAAATTTAAAATCTGCCCATCAGTAAAGAATGTTTAGAGCCGCATTTTTGCAGATTTGTTTCGATTGCACAAGTTTTAGTGGTTTATAGAATTTGCTTCTCTGCATAAAGTTTTTTTTCCTCAAGATTTTATTGTAGGTTACAAATATTTTATTTCTTTTTTATGCATTTTCCTGCTCAACCAATCATATTCATTGCAGCTAAACGGCGTAACGCTTTTATTCAGGCAACTCACTTCAGGGGTTAGCAAAAGGATCCACTTCATCGAAGTCCATGAAAATCGTTTCTGAATATTCAAAAATAGCTTTCCTAGGTGCACCCAGCCGCACGTCTTAAACCTAGAGAAAGAGAAGCAGTTACCGTTGTTAAAGGTGGTTTTGGTACCTCTATTCAATGTGCCGGGCGGCAAATGCAATTTTCTGACAAATGCAAAGAGGGGGCCGATTTTTGCGACCTCTTCTTTTGACCTTTATGCCGAAATATTATATTATATAAATTACTCAGATCGCATTGCAACGGGAGGCACAACTAAAGCGAACAAAAAAGACAAGCTCAGAAGAGAAAAACCAACAGCTGTACCTCAACACGTCACTGCAACAGTTCATTTCACACATCTGACTTAATACTGGATTGATAATACTGGATGTGGAATCGAGATGGAAGACCAAAATGACAATGGAGAGTTTGCGGATCCAGGAGAGCGCTGATCAAGCCGTCAACCACAGGGTGAATATAGAGATATAAATTTCATATACTCAGTGTCTCTGTCACAGCAAAGAAGCGGAGCCAACAAGAAACAAATTAATCAAATAGTGAACAGAAGTTAAACACATGGATACAATTTCAATAAACAACAATAACTATCGTGCAATACAAGAACGAAGCATTTGTTAAGTCGTTTTGGAATCAACTAGCCTCTTTTATGGAATGTTATGCTCCTGTTTTTAAAGTTATATAACGAGACCTCAGTTAACTATCATGAAGGTCGTTAAATCATACCCATAGATAACCTATTAGATATTTAACATTTAAAATAAGTTTACATTTGTAATTAAAATGATTTTTACAGAGCCAAAGGACCAAGCCAAGCTTCTCTCGATCTCGCGGCGTGTGTGCTGATAACACAAGTTTACAAATAATTAAACTTTTTTTCATCCTCTACAATTTGATGTCATTCCTTATGTAAAATCACGCGCTGAATCCGAATATGGAGCTTAAAAATTTCTCAGTAGAACAGATTTCGAGATAATCCCAATTTACCGTTTTTCGGATTTTTGAAAAAGGACCTCTCACTTAATTTCAAATGTCTCAATTATAAAATAACTTATGAACAAGTTCTGTACACCAAGTTAATGCTTATAAAATTATCTTTCAATCGTTTTTAAATCATTTTATTGTCAAATCTGTGGTGTAGCTGCTAATTACAAAGATATCGAGAATTTCGTTTTATTTTTATCGAAAATTTAAAAAAACTGTAAATTACACCGTTATTTTCACCAAGAAAAAAATTTGGATTCTCATTTCTTCTCTCAAAACCTCGGGGATGAGAGTGATGAGCATGGTGAACGATTTCATCAGGATATAAAGAGTATGGAACGCCGCTATCAAGGGTTTTGGGATGAGGCCGTGATGGGTGACTTTTGTTGGTTTCTTAAGCGAGAGGAAAACTGTACACTCAAACGGGGGAGCAAAACGGACCATAGAAATTTTTAATACCACTTGAACGGTAAAACTGAAAATGCTCATTTTTTAGATAAATGCTAATAACTTCTACAATTTCCAACAGATTTCGATGTATGAACACTTTTTGAAATTGTTATACATTTAGGGGACATCATCCAAAAGAGAAAGAAATTTAAAAAAAAATTTTTTTTGGTGAAAATAACGGTGTAATTTACAGTTTTTTCAAATTTTCGATAAAAATGAAACGAAATTCTCGATATCTTTGTAATTAGCAGCTACACCACAGATTTGACAATAAAATGATTTAAAAACGATTGAAAGATAATTTTATAAGCATTAACTTGGTGTACAGAACTTGTTCATAAGTTATTTTATAATTGAGACATTTGAAATTAAGTGAGAGGTCATTTTTCAAAAATCCGAAAAACGGTATATTGGGATTATCTCGAAATCTGCTCTACTGAGAAATTTTTAAGCTCCATATTCGAATTCAGCGCGTGATTTTACATAAGGAATGACATCAAATTGTAGAGGATGAAAAATCGTGTTAACTTGTGTAATTTTTCGCAGGAGAGAAATGGACCTACAGTTTAGTTACTTCACAGTTGGCGCCTATAGCTGGTCAAGGTGACTGTTTGTGTAAAAGCTCTGAGGATGTTTTTTTAACTAGGCCCCCCCATAGCAGACCGTTTATATTTCTATAGTAAATATTTGTATTTATACATGTATGAATTTTTCCCAAATATCCGAAACGCGTAGGAGAACCACAGAGCTTAAATATATGTTTCAACTTCAGCATTTTAATTCTTCTTTTTTGATGAACGTATTGCGTAGTTTGATATAAGGTTTAACTCTCCGAATACCAGGAAATGATTTAGACAGAGCGTTGTACCAAGCTAGATGTTTTAAGGAAGGAAACACAATATATAGAACAGTTTAGTTTAGTTTGGTTTATTTTATATCCCAATGACACAAGGCATAGTGATTATAAATGAAGTCATCGGTCACAAAAGGTGTTTACAAAATAGTAATATTAATAGTAAAAATAGCAATAATTAAGACTAACAATGTTTTATGTTATGTTTGATATTTTTAATTTGGATAGAAAAGATTAAATTAAATTACGTTGAACTAGAATTAGAATGTGCCTTTAAATAGTCAGATAATTTAATTTCGAAATGCGTTGCGCTCCCTATGCTCTTAATATAATGTGGTAGGTCATTCCAATAGCGAACTGCCTGAATAAAAAAGTGGTTTTCACAACTGGCGAGTTTCACCCGCTTACAAACTAAGTTGTTGGTCCTTCTTGATGACACAAGTTGCACATTATCATATAAATACTTAGGCTCTCTAGTTGTCAAAATCTTATGCAGCAGGAATAATGTTCTCAGTCTAATCCAGTCTTCTAGGCTTAAGTCAAAAATTTTATGAGCGTATCCAGTTTTATGATCTCTTCGATCACGGTTAAATGCATATCTTGCAATTGAATTGAATGCAACTCTTAGTTTCTGCATGCTGCCAGCATCAGAGGAACCAAAAATTTCTATTCCGTAAAAAAGGGTTGGAATCAGGCATGATTTTGCAACTAGAAGCCTAAGATTAAGAGGGATGAGTTTTTGCGTAATTCCGAATATTTTTCCAGTTGCTTTTGTAATATGGTGGGACCACGTAAGACCTGTGTTGAAATGGATACCAAGGTTTTTGGCTTGTTCAGCATATGCAATTGCAGTCTTGTTGACAACGACCATTGGTAGCTCACTAACGTTCAATGGCTTTTTGTAGATAAGCAGACAAGTTGACTTAATTGGGTTTAGTCCCAGGCCATTAAATTTCGCCCAGTTGCTTATTTTTTAAATTTCGTCGTTAGTAATTCTAATACACTCATTAACTTCTTGTTAGGAACGACTAACATAAAGTTGTACATCATCAGCATATAGGTGGACAAACAATGAGGAAGGTCATTCATCTCTATAAATATAAAAGAGAGTGTCCTGACTGATTCACTGATTCACTGACTGACTGACTGATTGGCAATCATCGCAGAGCCCAAACGGTGAGAGATAGAGGGCTGTAATTTTCACAGGAGTTTCCGTTGGTGGTGAAAGTGCGTACTAAGACGGGGTTTTGGAAAATTCCACCCGGAAAAGTCGGAAAAGCGTCGGAAAAGTTTGTATGGGATAATGTTATTTTTCACCCGATTGACTTGAAACTTGGTTTGTGTAAGTTAGTACGCGAAATAATTCGACACGTGTTTTCCCGATTTTGGAAAATCCGCCCACGAGGAAAATGGTCGGAAAATTCTGCATGAAAAAAACTATTTTTTTCATCCGATTGGCTTGAAACTCGGTTTGTAAGGACATAATACGAAATAAAATGAAATGTGATTTTTCAATTTCGGAAAATCCGCCCACGAGGAAAATGGTCGGGAAATTCTGCTTGCAAAAAACTATTTTTCATCCGATTGGCTTGAAATTCGGTTTGAAAGGACAGAATACGAAATAGTTTGATATGTGATATTCCGAAGTTAGAAAATTTGACCCAACGGTCGGAAAATTCCCGGAAAATTCTGCATGAAAATAAATATTTTTCATCCGATTGGCTTGAAACTTGGTTTGTAAGGACAAAATACGAAATAAATTGAAATGTGATTTTTCAATTTCGGAAAATCCGCCCACGAGGAAAATGGTCGGAAAATTCTGCCTGCAAAAAACTATTTTTCTTCCGATTGGCTTGAAATTCGGTTTGAAAGGACAGAATACGATTAGTTTGAAATGTGATATTCCGAAGTTAGAAAATTTGACCCAACGGTCGGAAAATTGCCGGAAAATTCTGCATAAAAATAATTATTTTGCATCCGATTGGCTTGAAACTCGGTTTGAAAGGATGGAATACGATATAGTTTGAAATGCGATTTCCGAAGTTAGGAAATTTGACACAACGGTCGGAAAATTCGCGGAAAAATGTGCATGAAAACAACTATTTTTTCATCCGGTTGGCTTGAAACTCGGTTTGTAAGGACAAAATACGAAATAATTTGAAATGTGATTTTTCAATGTCGGAAAATCCGCCCACGAGGAAAATGGTCGGAAAATTCTGCATGCAAAAAACTATTTTTCTTCCGATTGGCTTGAAATTCGGTTTGAAAGGAAAGAATTCGAAATAGTTTGAAATGTGATATTCCGAAGTTGGAAAAGTTGACCCAACGGTCGGAAAATTCCCGGAAAATTCTGCATGAAAAAAATCTATTTTTCATCCGATTGGCTTGAAACTCGGTTTGAAAGGTCAAAATCGGAATTAATTTTTGTTTTTTATTTTCCGATGATAGAAATACCGCCGGGATGCCCACTGGGAAGTGGTTGGGAAGTAAATGGGATGTGGGTGGTAATTTGTTTAGGAAGTGGGTGGTAAGTGGATGTAAAGTGTGTGGAATGTGGCGGAAAGTTGGAGGGATGTGGGTGGGATGTGGGCGGGATGTGGGCGGAAAAATTGGCGGGAAGTGGGTGGTATGTGGGCGGGAAGTGGCTGGGATGTGGGCGGGATGTGGGTGGGTTTTGGACGGGAAGAGGGCGGAAAGAGGGTGGTATGTGGGCGGGAAGTGGGTGGGATGTGGGTGGGATGTGGGCGGGATGTGGACGGGAGAGGGTGAGAAGAGGGTGGGAAGTGGGTGGTATGTGGGCGCTAAGTGGGTGGGATTAGGGCGGAAAATTGGCTGGAAGTGGAAGGGAAGAGGGCGGGAAGTGGGTATGTGGGCGGGAAGTGGGTGGAATGTGGGTGGAATGTTAGCGGGAAGTGGACGGGAAGAGGGTGGGAAGTGGGTGGTTGTTCCCCTCACATGAAGTGGGTGGTATGTGGACGGGATGTGGGTGGGATGTGGGCGGGAAGTGGACGGGAAGTGGACGGGAGAGGGTGAGAAGAGGGTGGGAAGTGGGTGGGATGTGGGCGGAAAATTGGCTGGAAGTGGTCGGGAAGAAGGCGGGAAGTGGACGGGAAGTGTGTGGGTTGTGGACTTGAAGTGAGTGTGCGTTGGTTCTATACTGTTGAAGGCGCAGCGAAGCGCGACGGGTTATTTGCTAGTCTATATATATAAAAGAGTTCAACCTGACTGACTCATTGACTCACTGACTGGTGACCGTCGCACAGCCTAAACCATAAAAGATTGGAAACTGAGCTTTTTACAGTAGTTTTATCTTATGCTGAAAGTGAGTACTAAGAAAGGATTTTGGAAAATTCTGCCGGGAAATGCGGAAAATTGTCGGAAAACTTTTGTATGAAACTTCTTTGTTTTTCATCCGATCAAGTTCAAACTTTTTTTCAAAAATCAATAAAAATAATTCAACATTAAATGCATACTAATCTTCCGGAAAATCAACCACCACTGTGTGGAAAGATGGTGGTCAAGGTTGCCAGCCATTTGCTCCCAGTTCATTTCGAAAGGCACATTTTACTTTACAGTTGCGAGAGCAGAGAGCGCACGCAAAACCAAAGCCCAGAGAGCATAAATCGAAGAGAAACGATTTCAATGTGTGCGTGGGAGCAGTTGAATTGAGTTACCGATCAGGAGCGTAAGAAAATGAAACAAAATTTGTAACACAATGAATCAAGGCAGAGGAATACGTTTTGTTCCGTTGCCTCGGCAACAACAACAAGACAGAGTACAAATTAAAAAACTACAGTTGCAAATAAAACAAAAACAAACGCAAATACAAAAACTCCAGCCACAATTAAAATAACAGCAACATGAAATAATGTGTGGGTGGGTGGGAAGTGGGAGCGATGTGAGTGGGAATTGGGCGACAAGTGGGTGGGATGTGGGTGGGAGATGGGTGGTAACTGGAGGGGAAGTGGGAGGGATGTGGGTGGGTGGGAACTGGAGGGGATGTGGGTGGGAGGTGTGTGGGATGTGGTTGGGAGATGGGTGGAAACTGGATGGGAAGTGGGAGGGATGTGGGTGGGAGGTGGGTGGGATTTGGGCGGGAAGTGAGGTGGGAGGTGGGCGGGAGATGGGTGGGAACTGGAGGGGATGTGGGTGGGTGGGAGGTGTGTGGGATGTGGGTGGGAGATGGGTGGAAACTGGATGGGAACTGGAGGGGATGTGGGTGGGAGGTGTGTGGGATGTGGGTGGGGAGATGGGTGGAAACTGGATGGGAAGTGGGAGGGATGTGGGTGGGAGATGGGTGGGAACTGGAGGGGATGTGGGTGGGAGATGGGTGGGAAGTGTGGTGGGAGGTGGGCGGGAAGTGGGTGGGAACTGGAGGGGATGTGCGTGGGTGGGATTTGGGCGGGGTGTGGGTGGGAGGTGGGTGGGAGATGTGTGGGATGTGGGTGGAAACTGGATGGGAAGTGGGAGGGATGTGGGTGGGAGGTGGGTGGGATTTGGGCGGGAGAGTGAGGTGGGAGGTGGGCGGGAAGTGGGTGGGAACTGGGGGATGTGCGTGGGTGGGATTTGGGCGGGGTGTGGGTGGGAGGTGGGTGGGAGGTGGGTGGGAGATGTGTGGGATGTGGGTGGGATGTGGGTGGGAGATGGGTGGGAAGTGTGGTGGGAGGTGGGCGGGAAGTGGGTGGGAACTGGAGGGGATGTGCGTGGGTGGGATTTGGGCGGGGTGTGGGTGGGAGGTGGGTGGGAGATGTGTGGGATGTGGGTGGAAACTGGATGGGAAGTGGGAGGGATGTGGGTGGGAGGTGGGTGGGATTTGGGCGGGAAGTGAGGTGGGAGGTGGGCGGTGGGCGGGAAGTGGGTGGGATGTAGGCTGGAAGTGGGTGGAAAGTAGTTGGGAAACGGGTGGAAGTTGTGTAAGAAGTAGATTGGGAGTGGGTGGGGTGTAGGTGGGATGAGGGTGGTAAGAACGCAGCAGCAAAGTCAGGAAACGGTGAAAAAGCAAAGTAGTAAAACGTTGATTTCAAAGCCTATGTATGTATGATTCGATTTCTGGGCTCTACAGAGGAAACAAATTTATAGAATGTTTTTCAAATTTGATATAAGGTTTAACTCTCCGAATTCCAGGAAATGATTTAGACAGACCGTTGTACCAAGCTAGAAGTTTTAATGAAGGAAACTCAATATTTTTGTCAAAAACACCCACTTGTTGACACAATTTTAACATAAATCTATTTTAAACCAATTTTTCTTATTAAACTAAGCTGGAAAGTGCGACATCCAATAATCGTTTTTGGTCAAAATTTGAGCTTGCTCTCCCATGTCCCAGCGAAATTGTTGCTTAACTCTCAGAAAGATTTCCTAATGCATTTGGTGCGTGTTTATTATTTCAATTACAAACCGGCAGGCAAAACTCAACCGCCTGGAGATGCAAACTGGCACGCCCCGCCCAGCCCCGTACCGCCCTCGCTAATCACTATCTTAGAATGTTTGTCTGCGCGTGCTGCGGCAGCTGGCTGTCGGATGAAGCGACTACAACTTAAAATGCTCCTGCCAGTTGCATTAACCATTAAGCGCCCGGCTTGCTCATTAAAACGCGGCAAGTGTATTTGCTCATAAGCAGCAGTAACTGTGGCTCAGCCATTTCCAACTGCTGGCAGTTTATCATGTCGTCATTCCTTTTATATGGCAGCGCATTTGCAAAAAGCTTTTTTCCTTGCTCCACTCAATGATTTGCGTTTTTCCCCTGGCTTTGTTAATGAAGTGGCCAAATGCTCTCGCCATGACATAGCTCGTTTTGTCTCTGACTCTTTTGCCTCTATAAATAATGCGACATTATTGGATTAATTTAGATATGCATTTGTTTTCATTAGTCTAATTTTATCTTTGGCTGTGTTTTCTGGGCGTGACATTTGCTTGCCATGGAACCGCCAACTAATGACCGAAAAGTTTTCATATGTCGAACAGAGTGGCAGCTGTTCGCTTTTATTGGTTTTTTTTTGTTTCTATTTCGAATATTGAAGACATTTGGTTAGTTCTTTTGGCAAATTGGATTCTGAAATGGCCACAATGGCCATAATTTGTTAGGCATTTTGGCCACTAAGTATAAGCTGCTGTTGAACCGCAAAGCACTTAACTCTTAAATAATTGTGCAATTGCTTAAGGTTATGTCATCACAAATTTCACACATATTCGTGTTGCATTTTGTTTGTTTTTTGGTCAATTGGAATGAACTGTCAGTTTGGGGTCGAGATAAACGAAACAATTTAGCAGCAATTGTTAAGCCGAATTTAATCATTTGTGATATGACCACATTTTGAGCTGACCCAACTGCTTAGAAGGTAAACATGCTTAGCAAACTGTGACGCACACACAAGTTGAAACCCTTGACAACGAACTACACTCCGGAAAATCTTATGATGTAACAGTTTTGTGCAGAGTTTCGGGGTATTTAAGAAATGTTTTTATGGGTGTTGGAAAAGGATCATTTTGATAAGGGTTATGTTTTTCAATATTCTTTTTTGGAAGTCACTCGTGACTGGTGTCATTCTACCTGCAACAGCTCAAAGAAGATCCGCTGTTTTCGCGCAAATTTTTGTTATGTGACGAGGCGCATTTCAACAAAATTGTCGCTTTTGTTCTGATGAGCAACCAAAAGCGATTTCAACATGCGATATATCGCCTAAGAAAAAGTTTAACAAAAATATCAATTAATTGAGTAAGTCTATATTTTTCCGTTCTCTACTTGTACCAAGTATCTTGGATATTTTCTTATTTATTTGAGTGTACTAGAACATATACAATATGTATGTTAATATGCCTAGCTAGCTTATCAGTTCTCTTAATAATTGCTACTTCAAATTGTCTTTATTTATTGTACAACATTTGCACATGAACATCTATGGTTATGTTCATTTGTGTGTGGCCTGGCTGTTTAATGATGACAATTGTTTGCCTTGCCCACACACACACACACACACACAGAATCTCTCGAACAGCCGGTGTACATGTAAATTTAAATTAGCAACACACATGGGATTCCCCATAAACTTTTACTCATTACATCTGCTAATAAATTGTCACTGGCAATTGACAAGCCGGCACACTGGCGCAGCACTTTAACACCAGCCTCATGTGGCCCTGAACTAATTGATGAAGGCCAGCAAACATCAGCACAGTTTATTGCTCCCCATCAATCGATGACAGCAAATGTCTGGGCGTAAAAATCAATTAGCTTTCACACATCGACAGAGAATTGCAGACATGTGGGTTGTTAAGGAGGGACGACAATTTTCGCAAAAAAAAAGAAAATGAACATAAAATACGCTGTAAAACAGGTGAAGCAAGCCGACGCCATTGGCTTCATAAATAAACAAGTATGAAAGTCGGTAAAGCCCGATTTTTAAATACTTTTGACCCATCAAGAGATTATAATGGTTATAGGCTTCCTTTTGAAGCCTACCTTTGATACAGGGTTCAAGAGAGCCTACAGTTAGGAACAAAGCATGTACAGAAAATAAAATGCTTTCTCTTTTTTTTGCTGAAATTTAGCTGTTCACACTGTTTGATACATGGAACATGATAATCAAGTAGTCGTGCATTTCATTGTGATTCTTCTATGAATTTCACAATATGCAATATGAGCGGAGGTAGCAGCATTGCGTATGCAGTCTTTCTAAATAATGGGGTGTGTCCGAAAATGTTGGGATCCTCTTATAACCTTGTCTTATTCAAAATCAATAAAAATTGATCCGAAGTTAAGTTTAAAATGAACTTAAAATTTAGCAGATAGTTTTGATTTGGGATTTGCCGATTTTACCTGCTGATTGCAGTGATTGAACATTATCTTACCAACACAAAACAAGTTTTTTCGTTTTCAAATGATAACAACCCTTCCGGCAATGTTTTGGAAAAAGTTTGTGCTACACTCAGAAAGTTATTTTTCTATAATTTAAGAATATCACCCTAGAAGCGATATTGCCCTTAAATTTAGAAAAAATTTCTATCTTTAAGAAAAATTTGTCTAAATTTTAGAAAAGTTGCCCTAAAAATGAATTTTTTAGGAAAAATCTTTCTAAAATTAAGAAAAATATTTTTTTTTCTAAATTTTAGGGTCAATTTGCTTTATTGCCTCTTCTAATTTTTAGGGTAATTTCGCCTTTGATTATAAAAAATATTTGTTAAAAATTTGGGGTACTTTGCCCAAAAATTGAGAAAGTAAACCCTAATTTTAAAAAATTTTTTCTAAATCCTTCGACCTTTCTAAAATTGTTTGCGAAATTGCACTGCGCTATACTGGGCTTAACGACTAAGCCGTCCTTGTGATGTCATTTGTTTACACACACAAATGTCCATTCGCTATGCCTGAAGAATGTAGATATATTGCACTGATGTGGTATTGAGCAAGTTTTTCCTTTGTCTTTAGATGCGTTACACCATGTAGTAATCGATTGCAATGCTAAAAACATTTAAAATAAAAAAAAAACCATTTAAAAAAGAACCATTCAATGAGAAAAAAGTATGTTCCTACGGGGATTGGATCGCAGTCCAAGACATTTTCTAATGTCTTATCCACTCGACCATGACTCTTCCTTTTTATTTAGTGTCAAATGTTAGTACTTAAGTACTAAGCTCAAAATACGCCATACAAATTCTTGTAAAATGTAAATGTTGGCTGTACAGCTCCTTCAACGGGGCCAAGCCAAGCTTCTCTCAATCTCTTGGCGTGTGTGCTTTAAATTTTTCGCACAAGAGAAAGGGACCTACAGTTTAACGCCGGATCCGAACGGCAAAGTTAGAGAATTTGCTTTTTCATGGCTAGTTACTTCACAGCTGGCGCCAATAGCTGGTGAAGGTGACCGTATGTGTAAAAGCTATTTTCTAAAGAAAGAAAAAAAACTTTTATTATTAGATGTTCAGAGGCGGGATCGAACCCACGACCTCCCGCCCAGCAGTCCAGCCCACTAACCACTGGACCACCTATACAAATTCTTAGGTATGATTTTTACTCAGAGTTTTGCTAAATAAAAAAAACATTAAAAAACAAACATTTAAAAAAAAATTATAAAATGAGAAGAAAAAGCATGCTCCTACGGGGACTTGATTCCAGGCCTCCACGTTTGCTAAGAGAATGTCATATCAACTTGACCAACTGTGTACATTATTAACTATGGTTATGTCGCCACGCTTTGTTTGAGGCAAATAGTCGAGTGGGCTAAGGCGTCGTCAGTTAAGCAAGTAAAAAAAAATTTTTAATGCGCTTATTTCTTAATTAATTATATATCTATCTTTATAGGTTAGGAAAAAGTAGTTTGGTGTGAGGAGGTGGTGCTGGTGTTGGAAGGGGGGGAGGTAAGAACCGAAGGGTTGGGGCGGGGTGGATCCAAAAACACAACCACCACACACGGGTTGGTCTGTGGTCGGTTCTACCCTACCTCCCCCTAAAACTTTTTTTAAGTGCTTACTGTCAACTGCTTCCTCCTTATGCCAGCGCTGCCATAACCGCTTGGGAATTTTAAATCGACCTAACAGCTAAAATTGTCTAAGAGTTTTTTTGAAAAATTGCCATAGAATCTAAAACACAATTTTTTATTTTTTAAAAAAGCATTTCTAAATTTTAGGGCGTTTTTGGCCTGAATAAAGTTGTATTTTTTATGAAAGACCCTTTCTAAAATCAAAGCGAACTTACCCAAGGCGCAAAAATATGGGCGAATTTCTTAATTTAAGGGCGATTTTGGCCTATTTTAGAAAGAAAATTTTCTGGGTGTAGTTCCAAGTCCAATGTTCTTGGTTTTTGACCTCTTTGTGGCCATACACTTCGGTCTCTGTAGCGTTCGTTAGGCGTGCCAAGCCGGTTCTACGGAGCTTCTGGTATTGGTAAATATAAACTCAAATTCTCAATTCCACTTACTTCTCCAAAGTATCTAACAGTGAGGGGGAATCATTTAGGACCCTATAAGGCATATACCTTGATTAGCATTAACTCCCGAGTCGATATAGGCATGTCTGTCAAGGGCGTACGCAGGGGGGGCAGGGAGTTTGATTATTTGATTATTCTATATCCGTTGTTTAACGGTTTAAGGGATTAACTAAGATCTTGTTGTAAAGCTTATTACAGCCTGATGTGCAGTTATACTGCATTTCCACTGAAGTCAGTATAATTTTCATCAATTGTTATTGCCGTTATCACTTGCTTTAAGGTACCACTTTGTTCTTGCAACTTCAAATAACAGTTGCGAAAAGATATAACAAAATTTAATTATTCCGTGAATGAATGTGAAGACAATGAATTCAAGTCTTGCTTTAACTCCAAGTTAGCGCTGGTGATCAAACTCTGAGGGTACATATTGCAAAGAGATATAAGAATGCTACTTAGTTTTCTACAAGAATTCAAAATGAAATCATTGGGCTATGTGGACGTGCACTAAGATGATATCTTCAAAAAAGTAAAAGTTGTCATTGCCTACAGTTTAATGGGTGATGATTGCGCAATATTTCAGGGAAAGGACAACTTTCGATTGGTATTAGATTCTATTATCAAAAAAAAAACAAACTATTTGATTAGAAATTAAAGGTATCGTACAGTGCAAAGACTATTGCTTTTGATTTAGATAATTTCATCACAAATGCAGAACTTGATCCTCTTAAACTAAAGGGACAGGCTGTGATTGTTCGACCATGTCGGGAAAGGATAATGGTGTTCTGGCCATTTTAAGAAAAAAACGAGAGTGTAAGTTAAAGTCGGCTCTAACCCACTTCGATATACCCGTTACTCATGAAAAAACATGTTTAACAGTGTTCCTGCGTTCCTTAGGGTAAACATCTGAAAAGTGTGTAAGGCTGCCTTCACACTGTTCGACACATGACACATGATAGTCTAGTAGTCCTGCTTTTTGTTCTGTTTAAGACTTTACTATCGTTTGTCCGATCCTTACCATTCCTTTGGCAGATCGATAAGTATTGTTGATTACTAAATATGTCTCCAATTATATATCTTTAAAATTGTCTAAGATATGATGTTTTTTTTGGCGGGGGCCGGAGGAAATTAAATTTAATCTAGCGGTGAGTATAAGAAGTTAATGTCCCTTACATGTTAAACCTCTACCTCTTACCATTTCTGAGATCTGTGCGCTCTTAGTGACAGTGTTGTATGGGCAGTACTAGTGGGCGTGGTCGGACCGGTTAAAAATTTTGCTTGTTTCTTATTTATGTCACTACTATTAAATGCTCCAAGTGACAGCCCTTTAACTGGGTCAGTCTAGTTTATGTCAAAATTTTGGAAATTCCGGCAACTGTCAGAGAAGATCAGCAAAGTAGAGTTCGACTCCAGGTTGAAAAGCGTGTTATGCTCCAGGTACAAGATATACTTTATGAATTTATCTATCTATGCAGAAGATCAGTCAACTGATGTATGAAAGACATCGGTCCCTGCCACCTGCAAACCATTCTTTTAATGTCGTCTTCTAAGCCTAAACTCCTACATTTTTAAGTGGTTCTCACCTAAAAATAAATTTATAAATCAATAATAATAAACTTGGCTTTTCTAACCAATGAGAGGTAGAGCAATTGCCTGAACCCTTGGTTTGATTTATAGCAATTTTTAAAGCTTTTCCTCTTTAACCCAAAAGTTGGACAACTTTTTTTTGCTTTTGGTTCAAGCCAGGCGTTAAACGAAGTAATGCTAATGGCAACAGCACACGACACCAAAAGCGACTCACAACTCTTCGCATGCCACACTCATACGCACACACGCATTACAAATGATCCAAATTGAACTTGTGCGGGTGTGAGTGGGTGTGTGTGTCGGTGTTGTTTGCCTTTTGCATATTTTTCACCTTAACTGAATGTTGTTTGTTTGTTTGTTTGCTGGTTTGCTATTTTCGTGTGTGTAAGCCACAGAAATGACTTTGTGTCTGTCTTCTAACCTGCCTGCCTAAGCACGCACATCCTGT
Source organism: Lordiphosa clarofinis (assembly GCA_018904275.1). Classification (NCBI taxonomy): domain Eukaryota; kingdom Metazoa; phylum Arthropoda; class Insecta; order Diptera; family Drosophilidae; genus Lordiphosa; species Lordiphosa clarofinis. The sequence goes on from JAEIGQ010000112.1 coordinate 746,153, forward strand.
GCCGTAAGTCTGATGTCTAATGGCTGATTGTTGTTGTTCCTCTGGCAACCGCCCACACACATTAGCGCTTGTCATGGAGCTTTAATTTAAATTTAGTTGCCAACTGCAATCTACAAATTATGCTTGTGTTTTTATCGACGCACATGTGACCGCCTAATGCCCTTTTTGATCATAATTTTTGCCTCATAAGCGTTCTTTTATTTATTTACTTTTTTGTGACTTTGGCTTAACAACGGGACTGCCTGCGTTAGGGTGATTCGTTTGTTCTGCCCGTTGTGTAAATGTATGCACAAAGTCCTTGATCTCAGAGAGTTTAGGGTATTTTGTAGTCGGGTTACTCAACTGCACGGCTTAACTGTTTGTGTTTCATTGTTTATTTTGTTTGCATTTTTACGGCTAATTACTCATATATATATTTTTTGAGTACCTTTTCGCCAGGACAACGGGTCGTATGCGTGATATGGCCACTTGACAGGCGCATAATAAAAACTATTTTTGCATTAACAACATACACAAACAGATTTCGCCTAGTCCAGAATCTTAACTGTTGTATAATAATTGGGTTATAAAAACAATGAACAGCCATAATGTGCATAATAATTTTAAATGCACACACAGAGACGTGGAGACAGCGAGCAAGAGGGGCGAAAGCACACACAAACGTGCTTTTAAGGTTAATTAGCACAATTTTGTGCTGCCTTTATGGCCCCCGAAAACAAGCGTCTGGCCAGCTCCCAGCTCTCGGATCCCAATTGCCAACTTGCCAGCTGCCAGTTGGCAGTCTTGAGCTCTGCTCCTGCCGGCCGACTTCATTTGCGGTCGCTTGTAGAGCAACAGCAGCCAATTTTCTTTTAACTGTTGTTTGGGTTTTCCTCTTTGCTGTTGCTTTACCCGTTCAGCCTGACCTCAATTTGTTCACAGCATGCCCATGGGCATGCCAGTCGGTTTGTTTAATTGTTTATTTTTTTCCGAGGGAGTGCATCATAGAAATGACGGCTCTCAAGCGAGTTCACGTTCGATATTTCGTCTGCAAACTTTTCAAGTGCCAAGCGTTGGCGTCTGCGAGTCCAAAATTTGAAATGCAAATAAATACAAATTTATTGCTTTAAATATTAAGCTACTTTCACACTCAGCAAATTTGATGCGGCTCGTTGAGTGTCGGTGCTCCGTGTTTGAGTTGGTTTCATTTCTGGAAATTGTTTTCATATATTAATGCCATTGAAATTGTATTATTCACGTCCAAGTGAATACATTTGCATACAACTCACGCGTTTTTTATTTTCCTGGAAAGAAGGCAAACAAATGGCAGCCGACAGCTGTTTTTACTTATTTTTTTCCTTTCACCTGGCCAGTGAAGCATTGAAAATGTAAGTACGCAGAGATAAGGCACCCAGCACGTCCACTATTGTGGAAAATCTGTGGAAGGCAACTGAATTTCGATTTAATATTGCAATTCAGGAAATTACATTTTCAAGATGTGCGGCATGTGGCAAAGCAGTTGTCGCATTGCTCACTGGCTTGTGGATGTGGATGACACTGCGGAAATCATAAATTGTGCCAAAAAATAAATGTTTCTAATTTAAGGAATTTTATTTTTGAGCTTAAAAATATTTAAATAAACACACAGACAAATCAAGCTACAATTGGAGAGAGTGTAATCGGCTTCAATTGAGATTTTAAGACGAAAACAGCTCAAAATCCAGAAGACAATTGGCCAAAACTAATGGCTTATGCTCATAGAAGTAAAATTTTGACATTTTTCTTTAAAAATGTTGATATGAAAACGAAGAAAATAAGGCTGGCTTCACACTGTTCGACACATAACCCATGTCATTCTGGTAGGCCCGCATTTCCCCATGAAATTCTATAAATTTGGCAAGTTATTGAAATTTAAAACAGAACAAAAAGCAGGACTACTAGACTATCATGTGTCATGTGTCGAACAGTGTGAAGGCAGCCTTAGATAGATAGAAAACCCGACTTTTCCGAAAATTCCGGTGCTAATTATTTTTATTTAAAAATGTCCAGCAAAGATACAAATAAGAAGCAAGCAATTCACGGAGAAGGAGGAGGTTTTTCTTGTTGATCCCGTAGAGGAGAAGAAGGATGTTCTTGAGAACATAAAGTCGGACGAAGAAATGGAGGATACATGGATCAAAAGACCTATTTGCTGCCACTATAAGCAATCCCGAGTTAGGTGCAGATGATAAAGTAATACATTTTGCCTAAACTACAGTAAAATTCGTATTGGTTTGCAGACCGCCATTATTTTGGATGACGACGTGCCAAGCTCAAGTTGCAAGTGGGCCATTTAGAATCCAGCGTTTTTGCGCCAGCCAAAATCAAAAAAGCTGGCTACAGAATTTGGTCCTGGGCGCAAGCGCACACTGGAGGAAGATAAAATAATGCTGCTCTAGGATCGAAGTCTCTTACCTTTCGAAATAGTTTGTGCGACGTTTATAGACTATAGAGGAATTAATAAGCACATTTTTCTTTTAACAATGTCTTCAAGAGACTGTTAATAAAGAATTTTCCAGTAATTCCAATTCTTACAATTAGACTCAACTGTTTTAGCACCAGTTGTTTTTGATGTGAAACATCTTTAATTTCGGTGCGGACGATTATAGTAGGAGTAAAATTTGATTTCAGTGTCACGTGACGCTGACGGACGATTTTAGTAGGAGTAAAATTGGATTTGAGCGTCACGTGACGCTGACATCGTTCATATTTTGTGTTGTTGCTTTGCGGAGTTTCCCGACAAACACACACACACAGAAACACAAGAGAATGGTCGGAGGGGAAAGCGAACAGGTAGAAAAGATGCTGAAGAGGGGCAACTAGGTGGGTTCTGGGAAAGATCTATGTGAGATTTTGGTGGGATCTTTGTGGGATCTTTGTGGGATCTGGTGGAATTTGGGTGGAGTCTTATTTGGACGCGATCTGGGTGGTATCGGGGTGAGATCTGGGTGGAATCTGGGTAGGATTTGTCTGGGATCTGGGTGGGATCTGGGTAGGTTCTGGGTGGTATCTAAGTAGAAACTGGGTGGTATATGGATAAGATCAGGGTCGAATCGTGGTTGGGATCTGGGTGAGATCTGGGTGGGATATGGATGGGATATGGTTGGGATCTGGGTGGGATAGGGGTGGGATAGGGGTGTGATCTGGGTGGGGCCTAGGTGGGATCTGGGTTGGATCTAGATAGGTTAGATCTGGGTGGGATCTTGGTTGGATCTGGTAATGACCTTTGTGGAATCAAGGTAGTTTTTGGGAGGGATCTGGGTTAGATCTGGGTGGGATATATGTGTGGGATATGGGTAGTATCTGGTTGGGATCTGGGATCTCAGCTTGAGTGAAACATTATCATTTACCTACGGACAAGCACAATAAACAAGACTACCTGAAAAAATTTAAGAACTCTGCAACAAATGATCTTGTTGCTGGTATTTTAACTCTCTGATAGTTTTCTTCTTTCGAAAGAGTGCCCTTGCAGGCATCTGTAATCCCATATTTAAAGAGATTTTAGAAGTCCTACAAAATGTGCAAGTTTGCCTAAATGACTTTTGTTTGACAGTTCTGCTGCAGGCCTTTAACTTATTCGGAGTGACTCAATGGGGGCGTTTCACAATCAAAATTTGCAAAAGCTTCGTTACACTTGCTACATTTCTCGAACCCCTTTCCAATTAGTTTCTTTAGGCCGAATGAAATTGCATTTGCCACTTCCTCTAGCATGTGGCTCTTTATGCTCCATTGCTTTCAATAACTATCGATATGTGGTCGAAATGGTTACCGGCTCATTAGGCACTTGCAAATTTGTCATTGCGCTTGGGTGTGTGTGTGTGTGTGTCGTCGTGTAAGTGTGTCGACAATTAATTTGTGAATTTAGCAAATGAGCATACAAATTTTATGTAAATTGCAAAATATTTTCACCCAATGGTCTGACAGCTGACAAAGTCCAATGCACACCAAACGCACGAACTGTCCGAAACTGAACTAACCTGCACACAGCGTGCTAATTGCTTCATTTTGCATAATTTATACCGAGCCAATGCAATTTCATTTCAATTTTGAGGTAAAGCCTCAACAACTGACGGTGGGCGGCTGAGGGGTTTGAAAATATTATCATTCGATGGTGCGTGGTGCTTAATTAGGCAAACCTAACGATCATTTTGGATAAACAGTAATTAAATCGCAAAAAAGTGTAGGGTGGCGGCTGGTGGGGGCAGGCAGCATCATTAAATGGTCTGTCGCTTGAAGTGGCACGCCCACTCGACACAACTCTTACCCAACCAGCCCTCAGGGTAAAGCGCAATTTATCAAAATGAAATGGCACAAAGAAAACCCAAAAAAATATAGCGAAAAGGTGAAAAAAGTTTTGCAGTGCAGCATTTTGGGTCTGTCGTCATCTTCTGATTTTGGCTTGTTTATTCACCAGAAGAGAGCGAACCAACTGAACTGGCAGCTTGGCATAAGAAGTAAACCATTTGTTTACTTCGTCTTCTCTGTGCAACTCGCTGCACTTTAAGGCTGCTAAAAACAACAACAAAAAATAAATAAAAAAAGCTCAGTTCGACACGTCGACGATTTTTTACACTAGCTGCAAACGTATTTGAAACTTAATCAACTTTCCTACAAAATTAGCTTATCTTAATTTATAGGAAAACCGAACCAGAATAATTTTCCGAACTATGCCGATTAAAACATTATGACCAAGCCGCATGTTTAAAAACGTATTTATAATTTTTGGATAAACATCATTATAAAACGTATGTAAGTTTTGGGTTTGAATATATTTTCAACACTTTCGTTATTAAGCTTATGCATCGAACTGTAAACTCCACTTTATTTTCACGCCGCTTTATTTTTCTCGAATTCCCAAGTCACTATTCTGGTCATTGACCATATAAATCTAGGGTCGGCAATGTGAGCAGAAAAGTTGCTAACGGCAACTGAGAAAGTATTTGAATACACATAAAAGAAAATAAATAAAATCAAAAGCTTCTTTTTGATGTAAAACATCTTTAATTTCGGTACGAAAGATTTTAGTAGGAGTAAAATTTGATTTCAGCGTCACGTGACGCTGCAGCGCTGCGCTGACGTCATGCATATTTTGTGACTTGAAAGTGAACAAACAGCGACTTAATAGTGACTTGACAGAGATTTAACAGTTACTAAAGAGTGACATTGACTTGACAGTGACTAAGCAGGGACTTAAAAGTGACAAAAGTATCTTGACAGTGACTTGACAGGGACTTAACAGTTACTTGATAGTAACCAAACAAAGACTTGAAAGTGACTAAACTGTGACTTGACAATGACTTGACAGTGACTAAGCAGTGACTTAAAAGTGACTAAAGTATCTTGATAGTGACTTGACAGGGACTTAACAGTTACTTGATAGTAACCAAACAAAGACTTGAAAGTGACTAAACTGTGACTTGACAATGACTAGACAGTGACTAAGCAGTGACTTAAAAGTGGCAAAAGTATCTTGATAGTGACTGGATAGTAACCAAACAAAGACTTGAAAGTGACTAAACTGTGACTTGACAATGACTTGACAGTGACTAAGCAGTGACTTAAAAGGGACAAAAGTATCTTGATAGTGATTTGACAGGGACTTAACAGTTACTTGATAGTAACCAAACAAAGACTTGAAAGTGACTAAACTGTGACTTGACAATGACTAGACAGTGACTAAGCAGTGACTTAGAAGTGACAAAATTATCTTGACAGTGACTTGACAGGGACTTAACAGTTACTGGATAGTAACCAAACAAAGACTTGAAAGTGACTAAACTGTGACTTGACAATGACTTGACAGTGACTAAGCAGTGACTTAAAAGTGACAAAAGTGCCTTGACCGTGACTTGACAGGAACTTAACAGTTACTTGATAGTAACCAAACAAAGACTTGAAAGTGACTAAACTGTGACTTGACAATGACTTGACAGTGACTAAGCAGTGACTTAAAAGTGACAAAAGTGCCTTGACCGTGACTTGACAGGAACTTAACAGTTACTTGATAGTAACCGAACAAAGACTTGAAAGTGACTAAATTGTGACTTGACAATGACTTGACAGTGACTAAGCAGGGACTCAAAAGTGACAAAAGTATCTTGACCGTGACTTGACTGGGACTTAACAGTGACTTGATAGTAACCAAACAAAGACTTGAAAGTGACTAAACTGTGACTTCACAATGACTTGACAGTGACTAAGCAGTGACTTAAAAGTGACAAAAGTATCTTGATAGTGACTTGACAGGGACTTAACAGTTACTTGATAGTAACCAAACAAAGACTTGAAAGTGACTAAACTGTGACTTGACAATGACTAGACAGTGACTAAGCAGTGACTTAAAAGTGGCAAAAGTATCTTGATAGTGACTGGATAGTAACCAAACAAAGACTTGAAAGTGACTAAACTGTGACTTGACAATGACTTGACAGTGACTAAGCAGTGACCTAAAAGTGACAAAAGTATCTTGATAGTGATTTGACAGGGACTTAACAGTTACTTGATAGTAACCAAACAAAGACTTGAAAGTGACTAAACTGTGACTTCACAATGACTTGACAGTGACTAAGCAGTGACTTAAAAGTGACAAAAGTATCTTGATAGTGACTTGACAGGGACTTAACAGTTACTTGATAGTAACCAAACAAAGACTTGAAAGTGACTAAACTGTGACTTGACAATGACTAGACAGTGACTAAGCAGTGACTTAGAAGTGACAAAATTATCTTGACAGTGACTTGACAGGGACTTAACAGTTACTGGATAGTAACCAAACAAAGACTTGAAAGTGACTAAACTGTGACTTGACAATGACTTGACAGTGACTAAGCAGTGACTTAAAAGTGACAAAAGTGCCTTGACCGTGACTTGACAGGAACTTAACAGTTACTTGATAGCAGAGCTGTAAACTTGAATTACCATTACCATTACCATTACCATTTTTCACATAACTGAAAACAATTCCTGATTACCATTTTTTTATAATCGTAATTGTAAGGTGGAATTACGAATATTCAGTGAATATTCCAAAATTTAATTACTTTTACAATTACTTGGATAATTGTAACGGTAAAGGGTGATTATTGAGTAATTGTGCTTGAAAAGTCAAATCATTTATGAATTTTTAGGTTCCAAATGAAATTACTTAAGCCCAATTATAACATTCATTATTTATATTAAATATTTTTGTTTGAAAAAAATAACAATCTTATATTATATCATCCATGAAGTTCATGTTGGCCTTCATCACCACTAGTTTTTCAAACGAAAAATCGGAAAGGGCATGGCCTCTTGAGTCGTTAATTATATTGGCAAATGAAAACATTCTTTCAACAGGGGCTGACGACGTTAGTGGCGTGTTATACCTGATCGCTATCTCTTTAAGCATTGAATACTTTTCAAGCATCTCGAAATTTGTAGACGGATCAAGCAAATATCTTCCCAACTGTTCTTTAATATCGTGTCAACACTATTATCTGTTGGTTGGGCTCCATCTAAAACAATATTAATTAAAAATATAAATTATGTTTATAGAAAATATATATGAGCAAAGAAGTTTAATATATATACTGACCAGTAAATGCTTTTTCATTAATAGCTTATCTTTACCAAGGATTTTAATGATATCAGCGGAAGCTACCAAGTTAAGGGTATGACTTGCACATCTTAGGTGTTTTGGTAAAGCGTTACACTGTAGTTCCACAGGCTCAGGAACTCGATCGGAATCGTCATCGCTTTGATCATTTGTTTCATCATCTTTGTTCAGGTTATCTATCCCAAATACTTTGAATGCTTTGACAAAATTCGAGCCATTATCTGTTACAGTGGCAATAATCTTTATAGGATTCAAGTTAAATTCATTGTTTATTTTGCAGATCATTTGCACAACGCGGTCATAGGTATGATTTCCTGAAAACCTTTTACAAGAAAGTGCAGCCGACTTTCTTTGATATTTTTTATTTATCCAGTGACACGTGTAGCCAAAAAAGCTGCGGTGTTTATCAGACCAAATGTCCGAAGTCGTGCACACATATTTGATATGGGCTAATGTGTTTTTAATTAGTTCACAGTTATTAGTATATCGCTCGTCCAGCATTTTTACGTATTTTGGCCGACTCATAACACGCAGATTAGTTCCTATAAACATATTTTTAAAGTACGTTTTTTCAACAGTGCAAATAGGTACTGCAGATTGAATAATATAGCACATAACTCTGTAATTAAATGTGTCATTTGGTTCTTCTACATTCGAGGTTTGTGAAGCATTAATGAACTCAACGTAGATATCAGGGTGCTTGATGCGCAAATGCTTGATAAAATTAGACGTTATGGTAAGAAAACCTTTAATAATTGATCCACAGGAGTTGCAAGTCGCGCTTATTGATCCAAGCTTTTTAGAGCTCTGATCCTATATCCATTTAAAAAAAAAATTATATTTAACATATTAAATTACTTTAGAGTTAACTTACGTTATTAATAATGTTGAAAAAATTAAATATTTTTGGAAATTTTGCTATATTATTTGCCTTTTCTGCATTCGGCTTAGTCCTTTTCGAGCAGCTTGGCTGTTGAACGTAGTCCGGGTCCTGGACCGAATCATCCGAATCAAAATCAATGTCCATTTTAGTTTTATTTTTCCCTGTTGACTGTTTAATCTGTGCTCCTTTTATATTTGAAGTAACATTAGACTACTACTTCAATGATTAAAAATAAAATACTGATTTGTATAAGCGATATCAAATTAGAAGAAAAAGTTTGTCCACTTCTTTGTTTTAAAAACTTATTGCTCGCTTAAAAAAAATAAGGAAGGACCATAATTGTATTAAATGATTGCTATTATTTTTTGCTTTTATTTTCACCTACAAATAAATAATAATTCAACATTTCAAGCATAATTACTCAATAATCACCCTTTACCGTTACAATTATCGAAGTAATTGTAAAAGTAATTAAATTTTGGAATATTCACTTTTTACCGTTACAATTATCCAAGTAATTGTAAAAGTAATTAAATTTTGGAATAATCACTGAATAATCATAATTCCACCTTACAATTACGATTATAAAAAAATCGTAATCAATAATTGTTTTTGCATTACTTAAAAAATTGTGTTTATAGTAATGAAAAGCAATTAAATACGGGAAGTAATGAATACATTACAGCTCTGCTTGATAGTAACCAAACAAAGACTTGAAAGTGACTAAACTGTGACTTGACAATGACTTGACAGTGACTAAGCAGTGACTTAAAAGTGACAAAAGTGCCTTCACCGTGACTTGACAGGAACTTAACAGTTACTTGATAGTAACCGAACAAAGACTTGAAAGTGACTAAATTGTGACTTGACAATGACTTGACAGTGACTAAGCAGGGACTCAAAAGTGACAAAAGTATCTTGACCGTGACTTGACTGGGACTTAACAGTGACTTGATAGTTACCAAACAAAGACTTAAAAGTTACTAAACTGTGACTTGACAATGACTAAGCAGTGACTTAAAAGTGACAAAAGTATCTTGATAGTGACTTGACAGGGACTTAACAGTTACTTGATAGTAACCAAACAAAGACTTGAAAGTGACTAAACTGTGACTTGACAATGACTTGACAACGACTTAACAGTGAATTGACTGTGACTTGACAGTGATCAATCAGTGACAACAGTGAACTTAGAACTTGATCTTACAAAGCCGATTAGTTTGTTTTAAAAATTGCCTCTTGATCTAAAAGAATCGCATTTTGTTCTCTGATTGGTATTTTTCGAAATTAATGTTTCAGTATTATATACGGTTGTTATTTATGTTGTTATTCTTTTTCCTAGTTTTAAAATGAACAAAGATAAGCATGTTGAAATAAGTGAATTAAACCGAAACGAATAACGGTTAGGGTTACGGTAACTGCTTTTTTCCGGCTACGGTATTATTACTGATGTGGGTTACGGAACAGAACGGTTATTAACCTCATTCTGTTTCGGGTTTCAGTTAAGGTTACGGTTATAAGTACGAAGTATCACTTTGCCCCATTTGAAATCTCATATATTCAAAAAATGTACTGTACTAAGTTCAACTTTCTTATACAGAAGTATTTTACGCCAATTTTAGAGTTTAGCATTGAAAGTCTTACCTAGAATTTATATTTACTCTCAGATATGACATCTTAATCGAGATTGTAATTTGATCTTAATAGCATAATTGCATATGGAAACATAGTGAATGAAGATGTCAGATTATAATTTACTAGAACTGTTTTATTCTCGAATTTTTTCTGCATGTGAAGTCATATAAGCGTCTACTATACGGCAAATTTCTGACTTGATTTTAGACTGTTATCACCTGAGAATTAATTTTTCAAGAGTGCAGATTTGATAACAATTTAGTACAGCAGAAAAATGTTCTGCAGATTTCTTTATCATACGGATGATTTGTCATTTTCGAACAGGCAAGTCCCTCAACATTCCAATGTTGTGTTTTTATTTTCGATTTCAACTTCCTGGAAAATGCTTGTTTTTGATCGAGGCATCACGCAGTTCAAAAAATGAAGGATTGGTGTCCATAAGCAAACTTATCAAGGGCTAAAGCCGCAGTTCATTTTAACTAAACCACTGAAAAGTCATGGTACAATTATTGACTAATTTGTTTAGTTTGAAAATACACAATTTACCCATATATTGATGATCGTATCAACTCACCTGCAATGAAAAGAAGATAAATATCATTGGTTAATTTTTATCATACAAATACAAGGAGATTCATTAAATTTAAAGTCATATTAAATTTGCTTTCGCGAGGTCAGGAAAACTTACTTGCCCTAGTAGAAATTAGCAATTTTAGAAACAACAATATTCGGTCAAAACAATATAAAATATGTTTTGTTTCCTCTAGTGATGGTGTTACCAACACTCTCCCTTGTCCAATGGATCGCGTTTCCTAAAGTACGGTAACTTCCGCTGAATATTTTTTGAGGACATTCACCTAATTGATATCAGCACCATCTCTATTGAGGGTGTGGACATTCCAGGTCCATATCCTCTAATAGTGGTCGTCAGAGGGGGTCTGTAGCCGAGGCATTGTAGCCGCAGTTTTTATAAGAGGAGATTTTTACGGTGGTGGGTACCAATCCCGACGCATTAACCCTATATATTGAACCCTGTAGAGAAAAGCGGGTCGCCGCTCACGTTAGCCAGCACCGTTGTGGAAGCGGTGTTTACCACAAGGACGTGTGAGTCGACTTGGGATGCAAAAGACCTGGATCACGGTGGGTCCGCCAAGTTGAACCGATCAGCAGCTTTACCTGACTGACAGCTTTATATGACTTGAAGTTCTGGACCATTGGAGTTCAATTACGGTTACAAACTTTAAAGTGAAATTAGCTGTTACAGGTGGCGTTTTCGCTTACGGTTTTAATCTCTGGCTAATCGCTATTTATCAACTTGATATATATTTAAAACCATCAATTTTAAGCTGGCTCGAGGTCTCTATGCTTGGATATAACTTAAAAATGCGTTGTTGCTGAATGTAAACAGAAATAGTCTCATTTATAGCAACAAAAGAGCTCCGGATACTCAAACTATTACAAAGGGAAAAAAGATGCCCGTAGAATAGATATGCGAAATATTCACTTAAGATCCCTTTTTTGAAATATCCTTTTCACATTTTTCAGCTCCTTTGGATGAAGAAAAAAGATCAACGAAATATATTTTTTCTGAAATATCCGTTTTAAGCGAAAATAAATCGACTTCGATAATATCCAATGGATCCCAAAAGATGATAGTTAACTATCCAGTCTTAATGGGTACCGAAAATATCAGAATCTATCCTTTATTTTCTCAGAGTAGTTACTGGGTTAGAAGCGGGAAGGATATCTCTCTCACTAACATAGCAAGGGCAAGTTGGAGAAACGCACACATACAAAAGGTACTGACAGCCAGCTCTGTTCTCTTGTGTGCCGGTTTAGGAATTCCCAAGCGATTATGGCTGCTCTGGTATGGAGTAAGAGCCGTAGGTTTAGACTCTGTATATTTGTGTCAAAGAGAGCGAAGCATTTGTTTCAGTACAAAGCCGATCGCTATATGAATTTAGTCCGAGAGATAGCATTGCTTACAACAGTTGTTACTGCCTCACATTCAACAATTTCAAAAAAAATGAGCCACTTTAAGCCCTGGTATTAGTAAAAGAGAAATCGCTTATGATTTATAAATACAATAAAGCTTATTGAGCCTCTTTTTAAAAGTATGATTACCAAAGTATTTAGCTTTAGACAGACAGCTTCAACCTACATATATCTGAGGAACACAACTAAGGGCCGTTTTCATGTTCCGGTTCTTGCTCAGATCGAAAACCACCTAGATTTCGCAACTAGGTGGATTTTGTGCAATCGGTTGTCTCATGTAGATGGATTTTAAATTTGGGCATTAAATGTGGAGAAAAAACCTACATTTCAAAATGTCTTTAAAATACCTTAATAAATTATTTTCAATCAGTTTGCCTCGAGTAGATTACTTTTATTTACTGCGCTTTTGGAAATGCTCATAATGTCGGGCGCTAAGTGCACCTTCAGTTCTCCTACTTTTGAATATATTTCGATAGAAATGTTTGTCTACTCAAAGAACTAAAGTTTCTGGAAGATGTGGAAAATTGTGAATCCACGCTTAAAATTTTGTCATCCGTTTCTCATCCATAAAACTGTAAAAAATATTTCTGAAATGCTTTATTCTGCTTTATTGAGACGTTTCAAAGTTCTTCAAAAAAACTTCATATCCCCTTGCAAGGGTATAAGAATGGTGATGAAATTTTATTTGACATTAATTTGTTGCATTCAATTTGATTGTTTGCAACATTGGCCCCATTAACCGCAGCGTAATGAAATGGCCACAAAAACTGCATCTTTGTGCTTGGTTCTTTCAGTTAGTTGTTGCTGTTGCTGTTCCCTTGAATGTCAACAGAGAAAGAAATGTTGAAAAAGTAAAGCTGTTACAATTTTTCTCTTTTCTTTTGCGGTCAGTTTTTTGGGTTGGGTAACAGCTGCCAAACTGAGGTTGTGGCTTTGACAACCGACTTGGTGGAGCAGCGCATTACATTTTTAATCAATCAAATTGCATATTTCACTTTGTGTTTAATATTAATTAATATAAAATGCCCAAGCTTAGCCATTTTCATTACGGCCATAACAATGAAAATGCCGGCTGGTAATTGCAAAAATTGCTGTAGTTTTCCCTGCCCCCCTCACCGTTTTATAATTTGCTGCTGCCGTTGTTATCGTGGCTTATTTTCACCCACTTTTCTGCGCTGCGTTTTCGGTCACGTTTTGTTTGGAAATGCCACTCGAAAATTTTCCATTTAAATGGCAAATGCAGTGGAAGCGTCGGAAATCCAAAAAAAATAAAAAAAGGAGAAGGAGGAAAGCCGCAGCTGGCAGAGCAAAGGACTCTCAGCTTGGTGCAGCGGCGCGGGCAGTGGCTTTGATAGCGTCATTGGCGGCACAATGACTTCATAAACAGATTTTCATTTCGTTGCCCGTTCTGTGTGCTCTCTCTCTCTCCCGCCTTGCAGTTTTGTGGCCGCCATAAAAACACAATTTCCTGTGCTTTATGTGGAACAACCGCCCAGAATACGACGACTTCGGCAGGGCCATATCTATGCTTCTGCTGTAGAATTTGCTTTGCTTTTTTTTATGCCACATAATTGTTGTGGGTGTCCCAGTGAGGGCAACAAATTGTTTTCAGTCGACTGGTTGCAATGCGGCAAGTTTTATCAATAAATATGAGGGCAGCCACCTCCGCATGTGCCCCGCAAACAATGCAAATTAAAAACGCACAAAGGCAAACTGCTGAGAGGCGAAATGGGAAAAAGGAACAAATGATGCGCCTGTTGTCACTTTGATAAGGGCACTTAGCCAAATCTAAAAGGCAAGGCCCAAAGTCAAAGCAAAAGGCAAAAGCCTGAGTAAAGGGCCCGCACATCGAGCACTTCATTATGGGACCCAGTCCTTGTGCCTATCAGCGTTTGCTTTTATTCTAAGCGCGTGCACAGTTTTCGCATTAATTTGGTCAATTTATGTGCGTGTGCCGCCCACCCGCCACCTCACTCTTCGCCTAAGCCCTTAAATAGGCCAAGCGTTTGCTGCATTACAATTACGATTCGATATGTGTAGCACACTTTCGTGCGCCACGCTTCATAATTACCATTACGTATACGCCATGTGTGATGTGTCGCAGCAATTAAAGACAATCACTTTGATCGAAGTCTGACGCTATTTTTAAACAAATATTTTAGTTCGTTTACTGTTGCACAAATTGCATTATAAACCCAGCTTTGCGTGTGCGGGGAAATTGTGGTCAAGTTGCTTTTGGGGTTTCTTAAGTTTATGCAAATGTCCTTTCGGCAATTAGCAATAAATGTTTGCACTGGCCTCTGTTTATGCTGAGAGTGTGTTTTGTGTCCATTTGTGGGCCATTTCTGATACAAATCATGTGGTTAACATTTACTGCGGGCCACCAGCTGCTTCGTTTGGGCCACCCACCGAGCGGACTGAAGTGGTTGGTCAACAAATGTTGCGGTGAACGTGCAAATTGTACCTTGCTTTTGACTTGGCTTTTTCGTTTACTCAACATTCATTTGCTTGACTTGCTGCGGTTGTTAAGATTTTGGTTCGTTAAAGAAGTTTAATTTAATGTTAAACAATATTCCCGTAATGTGAATGTAGCCTTTTATCATAAACAAAGCTTAACGTGTGAATGGCGAATGAATTAACAGTGACTTAGGCAGCATTTGGAAAATTTACTAAATGTTTCCGAGATTGTCCTAGTTTTTTCTTGAGTTTGATTAATTTTTTTGATCAACTAGCATTCTAGTGTTGAGTGGGTGTGATGCATGCGAACAAAATAAAACGCGTTTCGACATTTATAAAGGTATCTTCAAGGAGACAGCACTTTATTTTTCCACATATTTGATTTTTGCTCCTGCGTTTGCTAAAGTCATTTTTGTTTTTGTGTTGAATATCCCTCACTTTGGTTCCTATTTTGTTCCGGTAGATTGTAGACATTGAGAATCTTCTTCTTGCCTTCCTGTTCCTCCTAACTTGACCTAAGCTCTGGTCCAATTTGCATTAGTGCTGTTGGAAACCATCCGGTTCCTTAATGGCTTTATTGGCAAGAACATGCCGCACAATCGCTCTCCATTTCACTTTGCGACAGCAATGGGCACTGCAGTAGCTCGTGAGCTAAAAAGCCACAACAGTACAAAATCTATGTTTGTTGTTGTAATTTTGTTTGATTCTGACTCACTATATAAACAAAACGAGCGGCTTTCTGTAATTTTTCTATTATGATTTGTCCGAATTGTTTTAATTTATTAACGGCCGAGCTATCTGGGAGAACAGAAATCGGCACTAAGGATATTAGTAGCATTACGCATACTGTCTAAAAATAATGATTTGTTATTTAGTTTTATGAGTAAAATACATAGATTATGCTCTTGCTTAAATTTGTTGTTATTTCATATGAAATGCGTCAATTTATTCATTAAGAAGAAAGTAGGTCGTAGTAATATACTTAGTGAGAGTAGGTGTATAAGGAAGCCCTGTCTCCTTATGGTATTTCAGCAAAGTATGTTTGACTTTGCAAGATGACGTTGAAAAGCAATTAAAGCTCCGTCAAAATAGAAAAGAACCTCTCCGAGCCTTTAGATTCCGAAAGAGGTCTTAGGTGTCTGAAGTTAAGATCCGAAGCATCAAGAATTTTTTTTACTTTATTAACTGGGACTTGAACTTGGGACCTCGAGGACTGAACACGTGGAACACGGCACCTTAGCTCATTCTACTGTCAGCCATAAGCAAGACGTGGCGTCGAAACAATAGTTAAGAATGTATGCTGTTGGTATTTTGCAGATCAGCAAGCAAAAAGGGTTGTGATCGAGTGAACGACAAACTCGCATAAACAACGTCGAGTCATGGGATCATCTCCCCGTAGGAGGTCTATTTTAGGTGCTTTAAACATTGATATTATTTTATACAATCTTATAATCGACTAGCAAATAGCCCGTCACGCTTCGCTGCGCCTTCAACAGTATAGAACCAACGCACAACCACTTACCACCCACTTCAGGCCCACTTCCCACCTACATCCCACCCACATTCCACCTACTTGCCACCCACATACCACACACTTCCCGCCCTCTTTCCGTCCATTTCCCGCCCTCCAATTAATTCTCATTTTGACATTACAACCCGAGTTTTAAGGCAATCGGATGAAAAATAGTTTTTTGCATGCAGAATTTTTCGGCCATTTTCCTCACGGGCGGATTTTCCGACATTGAAAAATCACATTTCAAATTATTTCGTATTCTATCCTCACAAATCGCGTTTCAAGCCAATCGGATGATAAATAGTTGTTTTCGTTCAGAATTTTCCGGGAATTTTCCGACCGTCAGAGCAAATTTTCCAACTTAGAAAAATCACATTTCAAATTATTTCAGCTACTTTCCTTTCAAACCGAATTTCAAGCCAATCGGATGAAAAATAGTATTTTGTATGCAGAATTTTCCGACCATTTTCCTCGTGGGCGGATTTTCCGACATTGAAAAATATCATTTCAAATTATTTCGCATTTTGTCCTTACAAACCGAATTACAAGCCAATCGGATGAAAAATAGTTTTTTGCATGCAGAATTTTCCGGCCATTTTCCTCGTGGGCGGATTTTCCAAAAATCGGGAAAACACGTGTCGAATTATTTCGCGTACTAAGCTTACAAACCTAGTTTCAAGTCAATCGGATGAAAAATAACATTTTTCCCATCCAAACTTTTCCGACGCTTTTCCGACTTTTCCGGGTGGAATTTTCCAAAACCCCGTCTTTGTATGCACTTTCACCACCAACAGAAACTCCTTTGAAAATTACAGCCCTCTATCTCTTACCGTTTGGGCTGTGCGATGATTGCCAAATCAGTCAGTCAGTCAGTCAGTCAGTGAATCAGGACACTCTCTTTTATAGATAGAGAGATTACTATATGGTGCAACGTATGTTAAGACTCAACAAAAACTTGCTCAATCAAATGCCTCTACCCAGGCGCCTTCGTTGTTAAAAGCCAACGACAGCACAAAGCAAATTCGCAAACCATTTTAAGAAAAAAGGAATGATTTACAAAAGCGCTCTTATTTTCCTAATTTTAAGGCAAAATCAAAGGTAAAATTTTTCCAAAAATTAGAAAAGACAGTAAAGCAAGTTCACCCCAAAATTAACAAAAAATTCCTTTTTATGGCAACAAAACTCTGAAATCATCTTCGATTCTAGAGCGATTTTCTAAAAAATTTAAAAAGAGTTTTTTCAGTTGTAGTTGTGGAAAGACTGCCGGAATTGTGAAGTTTTAGGACTACACACAAAAATTCTTATTGCTTGAACTTTACTATTCAAAAACTAATTATTTAAAACTTTAAAAAAGTTGAGAAAAAAATTTGTTTGTCTATGAAAAATTCGATATTAAAGCTGGAAATGCATCTTGGACAATCTATATATTTATTATATCAAATGGCCTTCGAGTAATCCATATATATATATCAAGACTTTGGTTCTCCCTTCTGCAGTAATATGCAGCAGTATGAAAGAAATTAAAGGAAACGATTATGTCTAGAAACGGTGGCTTTAAAGCCCATCCAACCAAAATTAATTACACTTTAATCGGCGGTTATCAAATTGCCCCGCTTTGTTCTTCAAATCCAAATTAATTGAATGTCTTATGGAGCAAGCCTTTGACACCTTGGTCAGTGAAGTGCATTCCTTACACTCACTGAAGACAATACATTAATTGGTAACCAAAAGCCGGGAAGCAGCCTTGTGGCCTGCATTTAGATTGATTTTCATGCATAAGCAGGCGGCAGCTACATCCCCTTGGGCTGACCCAGTTTATCAAGTTTTCACTTATCTGGTATACTCCAAGTGGCCTGGCCAACACGACTAAGCTTCTCACAGCGGCCCCCACGCCCCACCATCACATGCACTCTGCATTCTGTTGTTTGGCAAAAGTTTTTCCTCTTGTTGTGCCAACACACAAACGCCTTTTGGTCTGCCTGTCGACATCAATTTGCATCTGTGGTGTGTGTGTGTGAGATTTCCGCTCGATAAATTGTTTTAGCAAGAAACAAGAAAATGCAAATCAACCGCGAGACTGCGGTCTGGGTAAATAATATTTGTCACTGCCGCGCACTTCTTGGCACTTGATTGCTGAACGATATGAGACCCCCAACCAATTCAAATTTTTCTAAAATGATGCCTTTGATTGTTAATTTAACAAATGCTTGAGCTCATTAGTGAGTGCTTGAAATAGATATCGTTGAGATGGCAGCATCTTAAACGATGCGTGTAAACCTATTCTAGCTAATCCCTTTCTTGCTTATGTGTGTGCGTGTGTGTGTTGCCTGGTAACTAGATAAATCAGCTCGAACAAAAAATAAAAAGGTTCTGGGGATTTCAGCTTGATAGAAATTCAATATTCAAATCGGATATAAATTGTACAAAATTACACAAACAACAACTTCATCCCGGGCATAACAAGTGGTTGACAAGCAACACACACACTCGCAGAGCAGCAGTCCTTGTTTGCGTAAGCCTGTTTATTCAAATGTATTGCATTTATTTCCGTAGTTGTTGTAGCATTTGTTAAATATTCATGGCCAGAAAATATACACATAACACACACAAATGAGAGAGGATTTCATGTATAGGCCTTAAGCCTTATTTCATGCACGCATATTGTCTGTTGTCTATTTAAATGATTCATTCTAAAAAAATACAACTTAATGCGGTCTGTGTCGATACTCTTTACAGCGCTTTTATTTTGCATAGTTGAATGATGAATACTTCGAACAGTTTAAAATTGGACAGAGTTCCTTTATAATCGGTTAATTAATAATGATTTTTTGGTTTGATTAACTTAGTCCCGATTTTTAGTTATCACTCGTTATTACTTAAAAAACGAGAGCGTAAGTTAAAGTCGGGTCTAACCGACTTCGATAGACCCGTTACTCATGAAAAAACATGTTTAACAGAGTTCCTGCGTTCCGTAGAGTGACCATCCGAAAAGTATGCAACATTGTTTTATGGTGGGAGGTTGGTTAGCGGGGGGGCTTAGTTCACTTTGTTGCTCATAACTTGAGAACCTTTCATCCGATCTTTATCATTTCTTCGGCTAATCAATTCATTTCGAATTTCTATTTTGCTTCAAAAACTTAGGGATATAACAAAATTTTTTAAAACAAACTTGATCTGCGTGCAGATAAAAGAAGAATTTGTCCCATACATGTCAAACCTCTATCTCTTACCATCTCTGAGATCTAGGTCTTCATACAGACGAACGGACAGACGGACATGTCTTTATCGACTCGGCTGTTGATGCTGATCAAGAATATATTGTAACGAACTCTGGCCGGGGTAGGGCTCGCCGAGTCCAGGATTACAGAAATTTAGGATTTCTTTTAGTCGTGGTTGCTGTAAATAGAGTCCCTAAACAACAATACGAGATGTGTTCCCTTTTGGGCTTTATTTCAGAATGTCCTATATTGTAGTAGTAATTCTAGGGCTTAGGAGGGGTGTGCTGGATTACGCTGTCCGCTCGGTCTCCGGGTTGGTTCCAAACGTCTTGCTCCGTCTGTGGACGTCAGTACCTGGTTCCTTGTGTCTCGTTCCGCCTACTCTGTTCCGCGGGGTTGATGAAATTCGATGTCCGGCTCCGGTCGGGACTACCTACTCCACCGGTGGCGCGATATCTAAGAATAAGGGTGTAGAAGGGGCCCTGCTCCGTAGAGTGTTATAACTCTTGGGAGGATTGGCGCTCCAATAATATACAATAGCAATCTGGCTGTGCGCTGGCTCCGTAGAGTATTTTACCTCTGAGATGACCAGGTTTAGAAACACGAGGATGCATTACGGCTCCGTCGAGTATGGGAACTCTGGGGAGGATTGGCTATCCAAGGTTTAGAGACGAGTGGATGCACTGTAGTTCTGTAGAGTATTATAACTCTGGGGAGGATTGGCAATCCAAGATACGCAAGAGCTATGAGGATGCACGACGTCTCCGTAGAGTATGGGAACTCTGGGGAGGATTGGCGATCTAAGAATACTCAATAACAAGCGGGATGCACGACTGCTCCCGTAGAGTATAAGAACTCTGGGGAGGATTGGCTCTCCAAGATACACAAGAACGAGGTGGATGCACTACAGCTCCGTAGAATATTACAATTCTGGGGAGGATTGGCGGTCCAAGAATACACAGCAACAAACGGGACGCACGACTGCTCCGTAGAGTATTCCAACTCTGTGGAGGATTGGCTGTCCACTATACACAAGAACAAGATGGGAGCCCGCCTGCTCCATAACTACAGATGCTAACTCCTTTAGCTGGCTTACCTTTGCGCTTGGAGCACTGGCGCCGGACTTTTATTTACTTTGCTCACTATCGGCTCACGCCACTGTGAGTTCTTTGTAGGGTTGCTCTGGATTATTAATCGATATCGAACGAGGGCGCCGAAGCTGTCCGTTAGGTTCAAATTCAAATATCTATTTTTGTATTATTTTATTTGTGCGTGCTGGGACAGTGCGTCACAATATATACTTTATATGGTCGGAAATGATTCCTTCTGCCTGTTACATACATTTGCACGACTGAAGTATACCATTTTTATTCTACGAGTAACGGGTACAAAATGGTAGCCATGAAAAAAAACTATTCTTTCGAGCCGAGGATGGGTTCAGGGGTTCCGAGAAATAGTCCACGAACCGAACCTTAGACTTTACAATGGGTTCGAACCCCCAAACTGAACCTTCTGCAAAATTTGAGAGGTTTGCAGCTTTGTTTTTGTAATGTATATGTAATGTTTATCGATCATCAAAATTCGTGAATGATAAAATGGACAGTAGTAAGCGGAACAGTATAAATAGACTATGCGCAGCAACGGCCGCAACCGTGATGCGCTGCACTTCAGCTCAGTTTCAGTGAGGACTCATTTCAAAGATATTCCGATAGCCTTTTAGAAGTGAACAGCGCAGCATAGTAGAAATCGTACAGTATTATACGATTTAGTAAATATTTTTTACATATTGACTTGGTCATAATAAAAAAATATAAATTTATTTTCTTCTCCAATATATATACACTCAGCCTTGATATATGCCTGACAGTTTGTATGGCAGCTATACTATATAATGGTCCGATTTCGACAAATCTTGTTGAAATTATTAATAAAATTATTGTGTGGGTAATTTTAATTATCTTTTGTGAACTTATGTGAAATCATTGAAAACTTATAAATACGAGCGTTGGGAGCGATAACATTGAAAACAAAAAATTTTTTTTAGTAAGACTTTTTTAGACCACTAACTTTTTGTATGGCAGCTATACTATATAGTTGTCCGATTTCGACAAGCCTTGGTTAAATTATGTGAAATCATTGAAAACTTATAAATACGAGCGTTGAGAGCGATATTATTGAAAACAAAAAAAGTTTTTCTTACTAAAACTAGTTTTTCAACCGATCGTTCCTATGGGCAGCTATATGCTATAGTCATCCGATCCGGCCGGTTCCGACAAATGTGCAGCGTATTGGCACCAAAAGACTTCGTGCAAAGTTTGGTTGCGATAGCTTTAAAACTGACGGAGGAGATAGCATAGAAACAGACGGACGGACAGACGGACGGACAGACGGACGGACAGACGGACGGACAGACGGACAGACGGACATGGCTATATCAACTCAGCTCGTCATGCTGATCAAGAATATATATACTTTATGTGGTCGGAGATGCTTCCTTCCCTGCGTTACAAACATCCGGACAATTTCAATATACCCTCTCCAAGGGTATAAAAAATTATTCCTTGATCATGGCACCTTTTTGTCAAATGTTTGACTATTAACAAAGGCAACGCCAAAGACTTACAATTTTGATATGTAAGTAAGGGCAACAGTACGTATGAGTGATAAGCTTTTAATCCTGTTCGCAGACACTGAAACCTGTTAAACAATATTTTTTTGTTATGCCTTTTTTACTCTCAGGTCATCACTTTTAGGTTGCGATGATTTTTACGATCCATAGAGAAAGCATTGTAAATGAAAGTGAACAACAATCCCTCTTAATTATTCTCAGTTAGTATTGTACTTAGTATGCTTTGAGTGTGTGCGTTATGCTTTGCTTGTACTTTGGATCTTACCAAAACCGTATGTAGCGAAATTAAAGATACTTTCAGGGTTGAGTTTGAATTTTGATTCTAATCGCACTATTATATATTATGAGTGTTTTCGAGGCAAGTGTTTTAAATATTAAAGCTATAGAATAATTTCAAAGAATCACATGCACATAATTAATGTTGTAGGGTATATTGTAGTAGTGTGACATTTAACTGAAGCGTTCATAATTGCTTTTATTTATTTGTTGTGTATTTTTCACTTGTTTGGCATATTTTATTAATATTTGGTTAGTGTTTGGTCCTTTTTTTAATGAAAACCAGTTAAATGGTGGCTTAAACAAACAACTGCGTTGACCTCCGCTTAAACTTTAATAAAAAGTTTGGTATTGTTTCAACAAAATTTAAATTCCAGCCATCTTAGTAGATAGAATTGGTTTAAATTCAAGCAAATTCAAGCATTGCTTGAGAAACAGTTTAATGTTTTGATGAGGCAATTCGTTAATCATCCATTCGTTCATGGAACAATATTGACATATTGCCGAGGACAGGGTACATACATATACATAAATCATAAACTAAGCCCATTTCAATAGCTTTCTAGCTGGCCTAGTTCGAGCCTACATCGCTTGATTGATCGTGTGTGCTTATTTATGTACTTGGAGGAGGGAGTAAGTGAGCGAGTGGGTGGAGTTTACTAATTAGCACACGCACTTTGACCTCTTGACGGGCTTCTGGTAATTGCGTAATGAAAATTAATAGACTAACGACCCATTCAACCTTAAAGACAATGGCTCTAAGCTACGCTTTAAAATTTTGGAATACGTGGGCCAAGGTTGGCCCGGCCATAAAACCAAAACAAAGGCAAATAATGGCAGGCACAGCAGAACCCTTCAGGCGTCCTCTTTTATTGCCCCGAAAAGTGTATGACAAATGCGACGCATCGCTTCGCATCGGTCGTAAAATCGTCGACGCCTCCATTGTTAATCTCCACTCATGGATACGCGAGTCTGTTGGGCTTTTGTTTTATTGTCGCACTTATTTTTATTTGCACATCAAGTGATGATGCCCGGGACGTAGAGCCTTTCAACTTGATTAAATTATAAAAAATTGTATTATCATAATGCAAGGGCGCGAAAAGAGACAGAGAGAGAAAAAGCGAAATTCGTATTCAATTTCTGCGAACAAAAGTAGGCTTTAAATTGTTGGCAGGATCTGGTATTTGGGTCAGCAGATGCATCCACTTTGTACTCTGGTTGCCAGGGTATGAAATGTAATTTAAACTTTTGCCTATCTCCAGTAAACAAAATGAACATAAATAAGTGTGTATTTTAAGAAGAGCAACAAACAAGCACAGCAATGGCAGGCATTGTATGTCATGCACTTAGAAAAAAACAATGATTGTCAGAAGTGTTATAAAAATAAAAGGGGAAAAATTCTTAATTTTAAAAGAAAAACATCTAGAGTTTTGTAAGATTACATTTAGTCTGAAGAAATGCATGAATATACATTCCTAATTCAAAAACAAACTAAATTGCTTTGTTTAGTTTGTCAATAATGTAAAAAACTGTATCCTGTCGTTTTAACCGTGGTCGGCAATTTGAACAGAGAAGTTGCCACTGGCAGCAAACACACACGGACGCTACCGGCGCTGCCAAACACAGCCAACCTCAGCAAAAGCGAACTGTGCATAAAACATCAGACAAATGTACAAGTCGCGTTTTTGCCACTTATAATGAATTACGTATACTCACACGCTCGCATACACACTCACAAACAAACTTTTCAAGAAATTGTGAAACTTCGACGCAAACGTACGCATATAAACCCACACAGACGCCAACATAGAGGAGTGTGTACGTTCGCAAAAACGGCAACAGCTCGATGCTTTTAGTACGACAACGTGCAGTCCTCTGTGCCCCATGGGGTGCACACCTAATCCACGACAGCTGCTCCTCCAGCATAACCAGCTATGCTACGATACAATCAGCACATTCTCGCATCCAGTGAAGGATCAACAACAGTTCGACGGGTTCGTCGTCGGGAACATTGCCTGGCCAAGCCTCGTTTGAATGAGAAGCATTCGATCGACTAAACTAAGCGAGTCTCTACTCGGGGTACAATACTCCGTACTACAGACTCAGCCACCTCAACACGAGGCCCTCAACCAAAGGCAGAAGGAAGCCCTTAACTGGAGGCACAACGAAGTCCTCAACTGGAGGCACAACGAAGTCCTCGAGGCGAGGCAACATCACTTCAGCTCGAACGAACTTGCTTATCGAGGTTACTATCTACAAATTGCAGCTCCTGTCAAGAAGTCGTTGGAGAAACCCTGCACAGAGTTTTCACCGTTACCCTTGTCACGACAACGTGAGCAGTGGAGCCTAGACGCGAATTCGCAAGCGAAACTCAAAGCGAATAAAAAACGAACAAAATCTTCGCTTACGAGTTAGGGTTGTCGATATTTCTCAAAATATCAATATCGATTATATCAAATATCTACATTTTCAATATCGATATTTGATAGATGGCCTCAAAAAAACATCGATATATTGATATTATCGTTATTTTTTAAAGCTTAAGAAAACAGAAAAGCTTTTAAGGAACGTCTTCACCATAAAACTGCAAGTGAAGATTTCTAAAAACCGTTATATCTAATCTTCTCAACAGTTTCTAATAGTTTGCTGTACATTAATAGTGAGAGTTTCCATTTCTTTAACCCTTAAAAGCATGTGGTCAAAAAATATACAAATTTGGTTAGGCACATAACTTCGTATAAGTAAGTTCAACCGAGTTTTTTTCATGTGAAGTATTGTGTCGAGCTAAATTTTAATCTTATCTGAGTGAAGGCTCTAAGAACTTTCAGATTATACTTAGAAAAGAATTTCAAGCGAAGAAATTAAGAGTGAGTCCAGTCACTCTGCTGCGGGTGTTGTTACCTGATGCCCCCAGCGGCCGAAGACATTTCGCTATTAACACATTAACAAGTTAAAAGCTTGTCAAAGGGCAGCCCAAAAAAGTGAAGCAGCGATAGCCCCGGGAGCACGAACTTACTTGCCGAATGCTTCCCGATGACGTACTTTATTGTGTGTTAGAGAGAGACACAGTCACGTTTTAGCGTTCTCTTCTTGGGGAACCCTGAAGTTAAGGATCGAAATGCACTTTCACACAGCATGAACAATTTATCCGCAGCTCTCCAAAAAGCTATTGGGTGCAAGACGATATCTTCAATATATTCTAGCACTGACCCCCAATATTGCAGTATATTGCAGCATCCATACGTGTATGATTAGTTCCTTAATGAGATTTTAAGTTGTATTATCAGGCTGGCCATATAATTTGAGCCTATTACCATAGTACCTTTTTTGATAAATCGTTTATAAAAATATCGATAATCGCCAATATCGGAATGCAAAATATCGTATCGGAATAATCGTACAACAAAAATATTGATTTATCGATCAAATATTGACAACCCTATTACGAGTTTGCCAAACGTTCATTTATTATACTTGTGTAGCTCAGTTTGTGGCAGGCGAACACTCGTACGAACTTTTGCATACGATTTCGCAACTCACTTGAATCCAGTAAATCTCGCAGAAGTGCAAAGAAACATGATCGTCGGACTTGTCTGGTGGAATCAGAAGCAGGACTTTTAGCACTTACGAACCAGGAATGGAACTTTCACTTTTGCTGCTGCACGTCTGAATGGCTTCGTTTCTGTCTGGTGGTTGAGTAAAGTCAAATTGTGCTCATTTCAAGCACTTTTAAAACATTTGTACTCACAATTTGAGAAAGTTTCGAACTTAATTTAAATTGCAGACTGTTAAGCCAAAAAAGTTTTTTCGGTTCAAGAATTTTTTAAACTTAATCAAAAAATAATTGGAAATTCTTATTTCTGATTTGAGATTGTTAAATTCAACCTTGAAAATAGTTAAAATAGAGCCTACTATAGTTTGCCTTGTACTAAATATATCCCAATAAGGTCTCGGATCGAGTATTTTGGGAATAAAATATTCTTACACAAACCTACGCACTTTGAACTTGATTGGCGTATCGAATTTAATAAACTCTAAAAAATGTTACAATAATTTACGTGTATAAATATTTTAAATCTTATTCTTGCGCTTAAACTTATTATTTTCTTTCTGTACATTGATTAAAGTTTATTCTTAATATTTTTTTCTAAGTGTACACGTATGTTCATCTGCTGTTTCTCTCTACTTTCATTGAAATGGTCTTGCAACTTGCATAATAACTCAATTAAATTCCAAAGGCAGGCCAGCAACAGCAACAACCACAATAATGAATGACTAAAACTAAAATTAAAATGTCTGCGGCCAAAGCATTCTGCCCCTCCCTCCACACATTGCTCGACTCAAAAGTCTTTTAAAAAAGACTTTGATGGCGCCTTTGGTTGTTCGCTTTTGCGGCTGTATGCTGCAATTGATTAAAATGCTTTCAAATGAACTGCAAATAGTCCTTCGGGCAAAAAGAGGCAAACAAAGCAAACAAAAGTCCTGGCCAGGACTCATTGCACTTGCCTCCTCCGGCTGTGGCTGATGAAAATGTTTGTGTGTGTGTCTATTGTGCACCGGGCAGCGAGGTGTTTGTTGAAATCTTAAGCATAAGTCCATCTAAATGCAGGGGCAGTGGGAAGGCAACCGCATTCCAATCTGCCTGAGTGCTCCCTTTTGAGTCTCAAGTGCCCGCATTCGTCCTTCGCAAGTCTCTGGCAAAAACTCCTAAGCAATTATTTAATTAAATTAATTTAGGGCCAGATCAAAGTCCCCTCATGTCTCAGGCACTTGCTTTGTCTAGGCCTCACTGGAAAAAACCACACACACACTTCAAACAGTCCTTAGAGGCCGGTCATTAAGGACTTGCTGCAGCCAAGTTTTGAAGGCTGCTTAAAGTTTGTGCTCAAGTTGGCTCCACTCTCAGTCGAAGACCTTGGCCCAGTCTCTAAACGCTTTAAACTCGCCTAATAAACTCGCTGATAAGCTTAATAAACTAAGTATCGTTCTCTTGGCCAGTAATTTAGAGGCGCCGGCCAACTCAAGCGGAAGCGGAAATTGTCGCCAGCAACAAAAAAAAAACAACTTTCATTTTTTTTTTGAGGCTTAGCTGCTGTCGGGCCAGAAATTGGATTTATCTGCTTCGTTAGTAAATTGGTTGTGATAGGCGCGACATCACGTCCCGCCTTGACCACCCAACCAGCCAAGCAGCCTTAAGCCAACTTTGTCCGGCTGCAAAACCAACTCGGAGCTCATGCCAGAGCCAAGTAGTGCAAGCGAATGGGGCGACGTCTAAATCAGGCTGGGACAATGGGCGGAAAGTCACAGAAAATTGGACGCATTTTAGCATGGACATGCAAGAGTCACTTGCAACCAGATAAGATTGATAAATGTTAAGTTTTGGGAAATGGATTAACTTTCTTACGGCTGATCATTTCTGTCCTCTGCATTTGGCCGGCCCTGATTGTAACGATGAAGCTCCACCCAGACAAAGCCATACAACATGGATTCGTGTTGCTTATTTCCCTGGAAGAAAGCCAGAATCTACCTCATATATAAGAGCGGAACCTCGCTCCTGTCTTGAAGCGATTAGCTTCCACTCTTGGAAAGGTCTTCAAGCTCTATATCCTTCGAAGAATGCTCGATGTACGATATGCTTGTTAAGCTATTCCCGAAATCCAGTTTGGCTCACGACAGAACCATGAAAACTTCAGACTAACTAGGAGGCCTGTAATAGAGTGTGGCGTGAAGGTCTTCTCTAGAAGATTAAGAAGCTTTTTTCGCCCCAACTGTACTTTGGTCGAAAACACCATAAGCGACCTTTCAGGAGCAAATCATTCGTGTTGGTTTTCCATAGGGTAGCGTGTTATGTCCTACGCTATAATTCCTATGCACTCACAATATGCCGCGAGCCAATAACACACAAGATGTCAATTAGAAACAAAGTCTTAATATAAAAGATCATTCTGGCTCCGGTATGGCGGTAAGGCCAATCGCGGCAAAACTCATCTCAGCAAAATCAGTGGAGGAGATAGCATAGAAACCCAGACGGATGGTTATTTTTGTTTCAGACGGACGGACGGACAAAAGAAAACTAGACGGAACGGAATTAGAGTACGGACCTTTTTTTTCCATTGGCTATTAGATCGAACTCAGCTCGTTCATTGCTGATGCAAGAATAGGGTAGATAGCTTTATGTGGTCGGAGATGCTTCCTTCTATGCGTTACAAACATCCGGATAATTTTAATATACCCTCTCCAAGGGTATAAAAATGTTATAGAATATTGACAATCCGATTCTTGCATACCAGTACCATATAACTTAAACAAATTATTTTTCTATGTCTAATATTAACCCAAACTGATACTGACTTAGACTGCCCACAATATCGAGGATTATCAGTCAGACTGACTACGCTCACCGAATGCTTCATCTATTTTAGCTGCTCTTAAGATTCAATACTTAAAACAACAAAATGAAAATAAAAATTTAATTAATTAAACCTTCAGTGCTCGTAAAAGTCTGCTACACTTTTTAACACATTCGAACAGGATTCGTTTGAAAATGGCTTACGTCAGAGTGCATGGGCTAAATTCATAAGTTTAGAAAAAAAATCAACCTTTTCGGCTGACTGATTAAAAAAGATCTAATTACATGCTCGATATCAAATGAGAATATAATTTTAAAATGCGATTCTATGAAAACTTAAAGAAAATAATAACCCAAATTGCAAAAAAAATTAAGAGACGTACTTTTGGGAACTCTTAACGCAAAGTTGCCAATAGTAAAAAAACTTAAAAGTTTTTAGATTTGTGCCATTTTTTATGTAAGCGCTTACGACTGGAAACTTCTTTGTATTTATTTATGGCGTTCTGTCTGAAATCGAAAAGGAGAAATCGAATTGCGGCAGCTGTTGCTTTCCTTATTTAGAAAATATTTTTTATACCCTTGGAGAGGGTATATTGAAATTGTCCGGATGTTTGTAACGGACAGAAGGAAGCATCTCCGACCCCATAAAGTAAGCTGAGTTGATATAGCCATGTCCGTCTGTGCGTCTGTCCGTCCGTCTGTTTCTATGCTATCTCCTTCGTCAGCTTTAAAGCTATCTTAACCAAACTTTTCACAAAGTCTTTTGGTACAAATACGCTGCACATTTGTCGGAACCGGCCGGATTGGATGACTATAGCGTATAGCTGCCATAGGAACGATCGGTTGAAAAACTAGTTTTAGTAAAAAAAACTTTTTTGTTTTTAGTGCTATCGCTCCCAACGCTCGTATTTATAAGTTTTTAATGATTTCACATAATTTCACCAAAACTTGTCGAAATCGGACAACTGTATAGCATAGCTGCCATACAAAAGTTAGGTCTGAAAAAAAGTCTTAGTGAGAAAAACTATTTTGGTTTTCAATGTTATCGCTCCCAACGCTCGTATTTATAAGTTTTCAATGATTTTACATAATTTCAACAAGATTTGTCGATATCGAACCTATATAGTATAGCTGCCTTACAAACTGTCAGGCTTATATCAAGCTCCAAGGGTATATAAACTTCGGTCGAGCCGAAGTTAGCTTGCCTCTGTTTTTTTTTTGTTTTTGCAGCAATTTTAAGAAAAGTATACTTCAAAAACTATTTTGTAAAAAGTTTCCAAATTTTGCCATGAAATAGCTATATGTATTTAAAATCGTTTTCGACAGTCATTTTATCCAGTTTCCGAATCAAAAAATTGGTACTTTTCTAAACATCTAAACATTAATCGCTTCGATAAATTGTTTGTTAATAATTTTGCAAATTTCGTGATTTCTTGAACTTTTGAAATAAGATCTATATAGCACATGTTCAACTTCAGTTTATCAACTATTTTTGCGTGAAAGCGCTCTCATCAATACTCTTATAATAATTTAACTAATTTCGCTGTTTTTTGGACCATTCAAATACTTTAGATGTAACCTATGAATTTTTCCTAATCAAATATATTGTGAAAATTTCGTGAATATCGTTTCAGCGGTTTATACGTCTTTAAGGAAACACACCTTCACTTTTCTAAGTATGTTCAGATGTATAGATGAACAGATTAAAATATCCTAAAACTTATTCACCATCTTAGAAAGCTTGTAAACTAAATGTTTATCAAAATTATATTTTTCCTCTCTTATTTTGACATTAAATATAACCCACCCACGTTATTTGGGCAAAGAAATGGTTTCTAGTTAGTTACTTTAAAAATGATATCCCCTTGAATAATGCGCAAATTTAGGGGCGAAAAAAATCTGTGCAATTTTTGATTCTTACAGAAATTTCCATAATTCGCGACATTTTTTCATCAAGAAGTTCGCATTTTTCCCGCATACCCATGGTGCGGCTGTCCACTCCCACAGAACATTGCTGCGCTGTTTGGTGTTCCGGAAGTTGCATAACATTTAAAGCATCTTGCCACCGTTTGTATATTCACTCATTTTGTCTCTTCTCTGGCCAAGTTGAAGCTGGCGAAATATTTTTATGCGAATTTTATTACATTTGGCATAGCTGGAGGCGGCTTAAAGCTGCGACCACTGAAATATTCGCTATTGACTTTCAGCTGTCAGCTGCTTAAATAAGCCAGAGGCATTTCAATTTCAGCAATGTTTAAGTTTGTCCGCTGCGTTGAGTTTTGGTGTTTATAATTTGCGTAGCAAATTGAGCGACTGAAATTGTGACATTCATGGGCCAGGGCAACTAATTTCAGATACCAGATGGGAATGAGCCTAACGATGGTGCGGCTGCTGCTGATGTAGATGATGATGATGAACTGCCCGCAGGCGGCTGATTTATGAGGCTGGCCAAAACCGAAACAAAGCGGGCTACGTGGTGGTCGGGCGGCCATTCAACTGCATGGATTAATGAGACACAGCGGCCATCGCATTGGCATTTTTGTACTGCCTGATGCTTCGGTTGACTTCGTTCCCCACAGACAATGGCTGCAGCACGGCCCCGGATGAAGGTACATCCTGTGTGTCTGTGTGGTTCACTTTGGATCCCTCTGGCCGGTGGTAAAAATTAAATTATGACAGCAAATGAACAGCCGCCGCAGGTAAGCGCAGGACGAACAGTCGAGTCGAGCCGGAAAGGCTGAGTCGTTGCTGGGCTCAGGCTAATAATGAAATACATGAATTTTTTAGACAATAATCACAGCAGCTTAGCTGAGATTAGAATGGGCAGAAGGAATGGCGAAGGGCATAACGAGAATTGTGGCTAGTTTTGGCATGCAAATGGGGACCGAGCACATTAAAATTGTACCAAATTATTTAACAGGCTGAAGGAACTTTACTATTTCACGCCCATCGGAATGTTGTTTTTGCTATCTAATTCGATTAAATATTTTCAATTATACCATCTGCATTTTTAATTATCCACATTTGTTGTCATAGTTTTCTAATCGAT
The DNA here is from genome assembly GCA_018904275.1 of Lordiphosa clarofinis. Lineage (NCBI taxonomy): Eukaryota > Metazoa > Arthropoda > Insecta > Diptera > Drosophilidae > Lordiphosa > Lordiphosa clarofinis. Next base: position 777,769 of record JAEIGQ010000112.1, read on the forward strand.
TATTGTTTGTGCGAAATTCCAATAAATAAACATTTCAATGCAATTAGTTGGGCCTAATGACCCACATATTTGTTTTGGCACTCAGCAATTAAGTGAAAAACAAAAACGATTTACGACCAGCACAAACATGGAAATTTCCCTAAGGATTCATTTGCATTGTGGAGCTTTTTTTTTAATATAAAATATTTTAAATGTCAAAGCCAGTCAATGTCTACAGAGAATTGCCAGTAAAATTGAATTCACTTTTTGCCATAATTAGAAATTTTACTAAATTCAACCTTACACTAAACGAATATCCATTTGGGTCTTGTTGTTTTTGTTTGTGCTGCCACTGTTTCTTAAAATTCAATTAAACTTGTAACACAATTAATTCGATATGCAGTGCCAGCGACAGAAGCAACGACAACAGCTTTGGCTCCAGCTAGGAAAAGCCACCCAAGTGGAAAATTTGTGTAAAAAGCGTTAAATATTATTTGCAACATTTTTGTGCATAGAACAAAAAAACCCACCACACACACACACGTACAAGTAAAGGATGTGCAACAATAGAACAATATTAGTATGTAGCTGAAATTGTTTTCATGAACAGTTTGTTTCGGGCTGGTTCAAACAAGAGAAGGCAGGTTCAAACTATGCAAAATTGATATTCTTAACACAATTCACATGAGTTTCAAAAACACAAAGGTGTTACTAGTCAACTATGAGCTAAATTAATTGTTCTATTCAGAGGTTTAATTAAAATTGAGAAAAAGCTTGAAATATTTGTACAAAGACGTTTCAAAAGTTGTTACAGGATTGACACCATTTTAAAGTCAACTATCGATTAAACTTCACTAAAAATATTTTTACAAATACTTTTACCACATGATATTCCTCAAATTCAGGTGATTGAAGCTCAAAATGCCGCAAAAGACATCTTATCTTATATCGTTGTGGTGGAAAGTGGTAGAAAGTGGCGGAAGAGGGGGCGTGACTCAACAGTGACGTGACAGCGAATAAACAGTGACTAAAAAAAACTTGACAGTGACTATTCACTAACTTGACTTGACTTGACTAAACTGACTTACCAAATAGTGACTTAAGAGTGACCAATCAGTGACTAAACTGTGACTTGGCAGTGACTAAAAATTGACTTGGCAATGGCTAATCATTAACTTGAAAGTGACTAAACAATAACAAAATAGTAACTTAACAATTAGTAAACAGTGACTTGACAGTGTCACTGCTTCGTCACAATTAAGCCAAAACCAAGTCACTTTTTAATCACTGTCAAGTCACTGTTAAGTCACCTCCAGTTTCCCCCCTACTTTCACTCCTCTCCCCCTAGCACACTCCGCTAGAGCAATAACACAAAATAAGCATGACGTCAGCGTCACGTGACTCTGAAATTAAATTGTTCTCCTTCTAAAATCTTTCGTCCGAAATTAAAGATGTTTCACATCAAAAACATTCAGAGCAGACAGACAGATTAGAACTGTTTGCTCTACTAGATCCACTTAACAAACGACACCAAACATTTCTGTAGTGCACAGGCCGACTCCGGTTCCATGTTCATTTTTTGGTCTTTGATGTGTGCAGAGCTGAGTGAAAATATATATATGTATAGGCAGACCCTTCCTACACAGGTTTGGCTAATTTTGAATTGTTTTCTGTTGGCTTTAAATGAAGAAAGACGCACCATCAATGGGAAGAGGAGTGCTATATCTCAACTAAACACTATTTTTGGCTTTTTAGCTTTTAAAAAGCCTGTCACCTTCACCAGCTATTGGCGCCAGCTGTAAAGTAACTAGCCATTAAAAAGTGTCTTTGCTGATCGAATTGGGCGTTAAACTGTATTTCCCTTTCTCTTGCGCAAAAAATTATAAACACACACGCTAAGTTATTGAGAGAAGCTTGCTTTTGCCCTTTGGGTTTGCCAATTTGCAAGCAAAACAAGTTTAGGGACCCTTTTTATGCTGAATTTTCAATTAAAATACCATAAAATAAACCATAAATTATGTAAACTTTGCTTATTTTTTCATAATTATATTTGGTTCACTTCACAAAGGTGTTTTAATAAGCTCTTAATGAACTAAATAGTTTAGTGGGAAAAAATTACTTTCGTATTTACATTATTATTATAATTATATTATTTTTGTAATTTTCTCTTCAACTGATAACCATTTGGTTTGGTTTACATCCAGCTAAAACTAAGTCCATAATTTGCTTTTAGTTGGCGCACTAAAAACTGTAAATATAAGCTGCTGTGGCAACACATTGCGGCATTTGTTTAGCGCTTTTGTTTAGTTTGCTAAACAAACTCAGAAAATTACACACCGACAAACACATAGTCAATAATGCGGCACTATTTGACTTCAGCAGCGCGCAGAAACCGTATAACCCGATATTGTCACTAAATATGCCATCAAAATAAGCAGCAAAGAGCTGTCAAATATTTATGTCCTGGCCAGAAAATGTTGAAAAGCAAAAACCTAGGCAAATAAATTCAAAATTCAAACTGCAAGCGACATGCTGGCGCCCTTTTTCCGTATGGCAATTTGTTGGGCCATTGTTCTGCCGGTGACACTTTTAATTAATGCAAAAATATCCACAGCATTTTGTATCTTTACAACAATAGAAAATCCTGCATTCACCACATGCATATCAATTAGTTGGGCCAGTCAGAAAATGTACCCCAGGGCAAGATTCTCGATATTCTGGGGCAAAGAATCAAATCAAATTTTAATTATGAAACCGCAAAACCAAAGCCAGAACGATGAATCCCCATGAAATTTTAAATTATGGAAATGCAAAAATGAAAACAAAGAAAAAACAAACTGCAATTTAATATCAAATGTCCAATTGGCAGCAAACAATAAATGCATAAAATATGGGCAAACAATACTACCTAGAGTTGTGGATACTGTGAGTTTGTTGCAAAGAACAACTTCAGTAGTTCATATTGCATTTCGGTCACAGTGGGATTTTATACACATTATGTCTGTTCTATTATAGCGGACTATTAAGCTTCCTGATTTATATTCAAATAAACAAATTTACTTAAAATTCGTGTTGGAGTGTGTGTTGGGTTTTGCAACAACAAATCTTTTTAAAATTCAATGAAAGGAAACAAATTTTACTTGTTGGGTGCCGCAATTACTTACAATTGACCACAAATGATATCAGATGACCACCACTTCATAGAAGTCTTTTTAAAAATATTTCAAGAGTTTTCCCGATTTCACTTATTAATAGGGAATTGGATTCGTTTGACCATAGTAAAGAAATATTTTACAATTATTCCAAAAATTCTTCGAAACGATTGACATTAAAAAAAAGGTTTGTACAGATAAAGATACCTTTCTTTCTGGTTCTAACAAAGTTAATACTTGTTGTTGGGGAAATAGCTCACCGCGATTAGTCTATTGTGCCTCATACTGAGCTTACAACTTTTAAAGCAGCCCTTGTCCTGTACAAAGGTCGGAATTTTCGTGGGAAGGGATGGGATGAACCTCTTCGTTTCCAAACTCCTTCTTACCGCAGGAGCTCGATAAGGCCCCCTTGGTGGAATTTATTGGTCCATCTGCCTCTCCTGAAACTGTCTCGCAGCGGTTCAAGAGCGGTTGCAAGGATAACCAGATTATATTTAAATGCGATACTTCTTTCATGCTTGAACGTCCTTTTCTTGTGGCTTATGGATGGTGGACCACCGGCCAAGGCCCACCAGCGGCAAGGCTATTTAGAACAACCGGGCGCCCTTTTAGAGACAGTGGCTTATATCTTGCCGGGTGCACTCCCAGATTACGATAAGGAGATCGGAGTATTCAATGTTTTTGTGGAAAAACTGAATATATATAAGCCAACAACTTTTGTGAACTTGTTTCAATAGAGTTTTGATGTCGGAGTACTGAACTAATTCTTCGATGCGGCTTCAATGCAAATTCCTTATTACAGCAGGCTAGTATTTATTTTTATTAATTTTTATTAATTTTCTATCGATGAAACTTAGCCTTTAAATTATCTCTTATATCTCTTCCTACATCCTGGGCGCAGACCGGACTACAGTGGCAACTACTTCATAATATTGTATTGGTCGGCCAAATCCGCTCAGCAGCAGCAGAGAGAAATCTATCGATAGTTAATAGGTGTGTCCAGCTGCTCAAAGCACGAGTGAAGTTGACTGCTGTCTCCGCTTGCTGTTAAGCGTTCTCTCTTCTTTTGGCCTTGACTTCGAGCAGACGTACTCGTACTTAATCCTTACCTATAAAATCGTTTAGTGTTGAATATAGTAATCGACCAACTAACTAATAAGTGTCTATCGGGGGTGCCACAGAAACCTCTTCCAACCAAATTCCAACCCAATTCCAATTCTTAGGTGCCACAGAAATTCCGTTTGGTTGGTTTCAAACCTCCCGTGTTTTGTAAGGAGATTTAGCAAAATTCACCACCCAAACAATTTTAAAAAGCAAAATAAATTTTGGAAATGTAAACAACATTATTTTCTAGGATAGATTGCATTAAACGAATAAATTATTTAATTAGTTTAAACATTGAAATTAACGTTTCAATAATTATTGGGAAAAACAACCAAAGTCTTTCATGTTAATCAAAACCAACCACTACTGTGGCTCCTCCTATCGTTTGTCGCGAGTTTGTGTCGCCATCTGGTTGGCAGCCAGCGGATTAAGGGCTGGCAAGATATTCTTCATGTTTTGCGCCAACAAATTTTTAAATTTTGCATTTTATTTTTGGAGAATTTGACTTTAATTTAAATTATAATTTAAAAATGCATCATAAAACATATAACACAATCAAAAAATTTAATTTAAACTTCAATTTAACCTTTAATTACAAGAAGAAAAAATTTTTGGCCAGAAATTCAGCCCTGTTTTTAGAGATTGAACTTCAATTGGAACAGCTGGTGCTCTAACTACATTTTCTAATATGAAAATGAAATCTCTCGAAGTTCTGTGGCACCGACGGTTTTTTCGAGAGATTTACAAACCAACCGTCGGCAAAATCTCTAGAGATTTCTGTGGCACCCCCGTATAAGAGTATTTCCATTGTCACACAGGGCCATTCTCAACAAAGACAAATCTGTTGTCTTGCAGTATCTGTTAGCAAGGTACTAATTTAACTCCCTTCGCAGATATATAGCCCTACTACAGACCGTTGCCAAATGAAAATTTAATTAAACATTTACATCAAATCTTCACAGTATTAAGGAGAGCTCTCATCGTTCATCTGCGCCTTCTGTGCCTTCTGTGCCTTGTAATTGAATTTATCTGATAAATACAAATTTCAAGCGATCGAAGTAATCTTAAACCCAAACAAAAGCCAGCTGATCAATTCGTTCGTTTTCTGCTTATTTGTATCGATAGTGTTTATATCAGCGATGGCCAAAAAGCGAAATAGTATTGGAGTGCGAAAATAAAGCGTCGGGAATTTGCTTTGACCTAATCGCTTGGAACTTTGTCGAGCGAACGATGCCTTTCTGCTCTTTTGGTGTCAGCTTCGGCAAGCGTTCGGGTCATGTACGTGTGAATAGCGAAATGTTTTCGCCCCCGGGGAGGAACCAAGGGATATCGCTGGCTTATACTATTTAATGTATATGTGGCGGCTTACTATTTAATATTTAATATAAAATTCAAATTTCTAACTATCGCATAGCATTTAGTATTGTAAGCAAGTATTGTATTATCGATATTAATCGTATATTAACCACTAAGAAAGTAAAATACACATCACTACGTACGAAGACGCGGAAACGAGTGGATGAACGAAACACGCTCAAATATTTATTATTATTAATAAACATATTATATTGGCAAACATTTAATTACTCTACTGTCATTTCACACCGAGTAGCCAAATATAAAATGAAATGATAAAATCAAAATCAAATTTGACCAACAAAAATGAGAACCAATCGAAAAGTATTATTTTACAAGAAAATCAATCAAACCAAAGATATTTTTTTAAACCACGGACCGAAATCAATTGTTATTTTATAATAAAAATTCAAAGCGGTACAAATCGATTCATTTTGCGAATTACTAACTATCTCTAAAAGGTACGAACCGTCTATCTTCAAAACTGTAGGAAATATAGCGTTTTTTCAAAATTGCCGGGGCGAGAGGAGGCGGGCCAAAATTTGAAACAAACTTGTTCTGCCGGCAGGTAAAAGAAGCATTTGTCCCATACATGTCAAACCTCTATCTCTTGCCATCCCGAGATCTTGGTGTTCATACAGACAGACGGACGGACAGACGGACATATCTATATCGACTCCGCTGTTGATGCATACAAGAATACATATACTTTATATGGTCGGAAATGATTCCTTCTGCCTGTTACATACACTTGCACGACTTTAGTATAGCCTTTTACTCTACGAGTAACGGGTATAAAAAAGAATTCGAAAATCGGTCAACAGGTACTCTTTAAATCTTTGGAACTATTTTCGAAAAAGTGGTTCCGAGATAATTGCATTTAAAGTTTCGACATCTGTTTTCGATGAAATGAAAATTAGATTTGGTGCATTTGGGTGTTAGATTTTACCGGAAAAAATGATGAAAATCGGTTCTCCAGCCGTTCTAAAGAAATTTGGGTAAAAGTGCGTCAAGACATGGTAAAAAATCTCAAAAAATATTCAAGTAAAATTTTATTTTCAAAAATTTTTTTTTTTTTTTAACATCGCACATATTATAATATTTATAAAGTTTTTGACCAAAATAGTGAAAAAACTAAGAATTTCCAAAAATACAAGGGCCGATGAAAAAAATTTTCCTAAAATATAGTTGGGAAAAATAATTGTTTTTGTGGTGGGGAGGGTTTAAAAGCCAGCCTTGCGTCTCAAAATTGTGCAAGTGTCTATGATTTGACTAATATATTCGACAAACTTTTTGTTAATTCTGATGATAGTCAGGTTAAGTAGAGTCAGTAGTATCGTCAAGTAATGACAATGAGAGGATTTCAAGGATTGTATTGTAAGACTTTTATTTATTTTGCAGACATCCCCAAATTGTTGTTTTTGCAACCTTTGGGATTCAGAGTTTTGCTCTCGCTTTAACTCAAACGGTCTTACAAGACTCTTGAAGTGAGTGAGTAATACTCCTGAAATTATTTTATATACAAACAGCAGACAACAATTTCAGGTTTGATTAGTTTCAAAAACAATTTCCGCCTGTTGTATATTTTATAATTATTTAATGTTATGAAGGAAAAAGTTGCTGCTGTTCCTAAAGTTAATAAAAGAGTTTGCACACAAATTTCAAGTTTTGCCTAACACCAATCACAGAATTATAATTTAAACATAGTTTCTGCTTACTGTTCATCTCTGGCTCCCCCTGCTGGCCTGAGTCCTGAGTCCGAAACTAATTTGTGAAATTGTTTCTAGCTTCTGCCATAGCTGCCGGCAGTTCTCTGCCTTGAGCTTGGGCGCAATGAATCTAATAAAGAAATTACGCCAGACAGCAAAAAGCTGGCCAGGATGTCGCGTCGCGTCGCCTACACTATATAAAAATCACAGCAACAGCAACAGCAAAGCTCAGCACATTTCCCACTATGGTTGTTGTTGGTGGATGTCGCCAATTGTTTGGCATTGGTTGTAATGAGCCGAATATAAAGTGCGTGTGATAGCCCGAAATGGTTGTTTGCTTTTAGACGTCGCATGAATAATTTAAAAACCGAAAAAAATCGAAACGATTTGCGACGTGCGATGTCCAACGACTGTTAATACACTTAGGCAACTGTGTGAAATCGGAGTGTAAGGACATTGTAGTCTGCTAATAGCTGAGTTGGGGAGGGTGCAAAGGGAAAGGCAGGTAAAACACGTGCCAAATATTGTAGGCATAATAAATAAAAGTCATGGGGAAAGGGGTCATAATTCAGTCGGGAGTATGGGGTAAATGTGGCCAGTCTATTGATTTTATGAAGTTTCTCGAATGTCGGTTCCCATGTATTAACCCGCTTAAGTATTTTTCCCTAAGAATTCTCATTTTCTGGTAATTTAGCTATCACTTGTTTGCTGCTGAATTCGGAATTCGCCTTATCCTAGCCACTTTTGTAAATATCTGTGCTATCAGTTAATGTTAGCAATTTGAACACTTTCTTCATGCTTTTGAGCCAGCCAAGTACACTACACGCACACTTTGTTGTTTTGTTCTTCATTGTGGAACTTTAATTACAAAACATTTTGAAAAGTTTTTCATAAATTTCTCGCACTTAACGGAAACAACAAAGCAGCAAAAACACAAAACTCAAGTAAAAGTGAAAAGCAAAAGTGCATAATTTGGCATTGTTGTTGTTGTAGTTGTTGTAAGTGCAGTTGTGTACAGCAAACTTCTTGCTGTCACAGCCATAGCGGCAACAAGAACAACAATTGCCGCGCCATCAATAAAACGAAAATTGCAGGAAAATGGCGCACGAGAAGGCGGCTGCAGCTGCATCGCTTTTCATGCAGTGAAAACAATCGAAATTATAGCAAACAAGCGCGTAAACTTTTCACTTTCGTGTGTGTGAATGTGTGTGTGTGTGTTTTTATTGCCGCCGTGGCTCTGGCTGCGGCTGCTGCGCTGGTTGATGGCATTTAAATCCCTGACAAAAAGCGCCGCCAACTGCCAACCTAATGCCATTGCAGACAGCAACACACACACACGGACACAAAACGTTAATCGCCCTTGTTTGCCTCTGTCTGTGTGTGTGTGTTTGTGCACATATCTTTTATTTGGCCACACCATTTTTTTATTGTTCACGAGTGTATGGACAGAATGCACTCGCTTGCGTGTGCACCGCACAAAAGTGTGTCAACACATATTTCGATTCAACATAAAAATAACCAGTCCGCAATTAGAGAGTCAAGAGTCCAACCCCAGAAACCCTTTTCCGAGTAGCTGACAATATAACTAATGGTGGCAAACTGGTTGGGCTGTCAAAATTAAATGAAAATTATTACCCCAGGTACCACACACTCAGTTTATTTGCTAGTTAATTAGTTCGGGGAGCAAGTTCTCATTCTCCCTTTATTATATACATATTTTGTTTTGTACTTGAAATGTAATTATAATCATTACATCAGTTCACAAACATAAAAATAACAACACAAAGCGCTGAGAACTGTCACAGCAATTAGGAATGTACACGAAAAGTCTTGGTTGTACATGCCCAAATCTCATTATGATAGAAAATTATAAATATTATAAATAATTCTTTGTTTGTTTTATTTTCAATTTTAAAAATTATTCATGTGTTAATCAACGCTTAGAACAGCCTCCTGGGTAAACACCAAGGGAATGAGACAAGCTAAAGCATTAATAGTGAACCACGACCTCAAAAGGTTCCAAAAGTTAATCCAACAAAAAAGAATGCCCTCAGAATTCTGACAGGGCACTACACGGGTCACTGCAGACTGAGGAGCCACATTACAAGTTGGGAATAACAAACACCCTGCAGACACTGTGAAAGAAGGAGGAGTCCTCCGAGCATATACTAGCACACTGCGTGCCTAGCGAGACTCAGCAGATTTGGGAAACACATTCTACACCCAAGTGTAGTGTCAGTAAACTAGAGCTTACAAAAATCCTGGCTTTTGTACAGGAATTAGGGCTGCTAGGGGAGTTGTAAATTCAGTAGGGGGGCACAATAGACCAAAATTGGTCGCTGTGCACCACTCCCCAACCACAAATAATAATCAACGCAATAAGGAAAATATTCATATTAAACATTCATCATATTTGGACCGACTGAATTAAAGAAATTACTCCCGCTTCAGTAAACTTTAATGCAGAGTCTGGCGTGTCCCTATCTACTGTATGTACAAAATTGCTCTGCAGCAGCGACGTCGACACACCGACAGTATAAGCTCTTCACTGTGCTTTTTCGCCATAGCAACGGATTATGAAATAAACTTCATGTCAGTGGCTAAGCTGACACTCCTAACGCCGAAATGACATGTGTGTTTTGCCGGCCCCTGCCTTGATATTTTTCTTTAAACTGGCTGGAAATTGCTTAACTAAGCTGGTGCGGAACTGTTCTTATTTAAAGTTTATAGGACAAATCATACCTAATATATAGTTTTGAAAAAAAAAAAATTATATCCCTTAATCGGTTTCGGAATCAGTCTGTAACAATTCATAGCTTAATTACGTAAAGCAGTTGCAGTCGGCTATCGTCCCCTCAAACTCAAGTGTGCAACATCGAAACGACAAAATATTTTAGGCTACGCTACGATGACTATAAGAGCCACGTGCGGACGGCCTTAAGCTTTCTTTTTCATTCACATTCAGAGGATTGTATAGTAATTTAAAAAGGGCGATCGCGCAAAGAACAATTTCATACGAACAATTTGGGATTATAAACAAAGAGTAAGATGAGAAACAAAAAAGAACAACGCACGCAACTAAAATCTTTACCTTCTTCAGCTCTCTTTTAATTTGTTCCTCAAATAAATTGTATGTATATCAAAAATTTTACTGCTAGAGGAAAAACCAAATATAACCCATACGGATTTAGTCTCTGTTCAAAAGCCTATGACTACGTGATTCAACTTTTTCTTTTTACATAAGAATAGCTTCAACTTTATTATTTTCGAGCCAGACAAAGAAAATATTGAAAGAAATTGGGTTATATGGTTCATTTCTTTACAAATTAAAGGGTTTCCAAAATCATAATTTTTTATTTCAATAAGAAATAAGTAGAGGAAAGCTTACGTTGGCTCGGCCGATGTTTTACCCCCGCAGCTTGACAATTTTTTGAAAATAATGGTTTTAAATGGTTTTCGTTGAACATTCTTTGCTGAGATGTTTCACCAACTCAGCAATAGATGGCGCCACTACTTTGACCATGTCTCTATTATTTATAGCTGGGATTAATCATTAACAAGTTTGTCAGCGATTGCATTAAAATCAAACAAGTTTTTCTTACAAAGACTTTTTGCAGACCTATCTTCTGTATGGCATAAAACTTGAAAAATTATGTGAAAACAAGGAGAACTTATAAATACGACGTTATAATACTTTTTCGTTAAAGACAAACGAATTTTTCTCACAAAAACTATAGTCATCCGATCCGGCTAGTTCCGAGAAATGTACGGCGTATTTGTACCTGTACCTCTTTTGGTCATTGCTTGAGTATCGTTTTTCTTAGATGACCCCACTTCTTGTTTTGAACAATGTTTGGCGAGTTATTTTCAAAACTGACCAATAGATAGCGAATTATCTATTACAGTTTTAGTTATTATTTGTAGAGAGTCTCGTTGTTTAGTCGATTCTCTTGGTGTTGAGGTAGTCGATGAAAAGATTTGAAGGCTCCGGTGAGTGCGCCTTAGCGATGATGAATATACACTTAATAGAAAGCGTGCCAAAGGCTTCGATAGGCGTTTGATTTGCTGTGAACCGATGTAATTTTTTGACGCTGCCCTTAAATTTTATAAATGCACTTGAATACACAGATATTACAGAGCCAGAGTCAACCAACAATCTTATTGTCGAAGAGCGGCAAATTATGTAGAAGGGGCTGGGCCAGGCATTGGTCGCCCAACGATACACTTTTCGAATTGTTCCCGGTTTTCCTACAGCTGATTAGCTATTTAGTTTTATTTAGTTTGACTGCGTTCAGTACGGGCAGCAGCTATAGCTGATATGGGAAGGTTATGGTTCATTCAACTCCTTTACATTTAATCAGGCGAAAAAAGTTTACTAAGGACTGTTATTGCAATAGCTTTAAGCTGTTTACATCAATAAGATGACAAGATCATTGAAATATTTGTTTCATTCCACTTAAATCAATTTAGTCAATTTTGAAATAAAGGTTTTAATCGGATAGGTTTCTATAGCTTACTATGAACATCTTTCTCATATTTTTTATAAAAATACATCTTACTGTAGTGACAATATTAACTTTTAGTAAATCACCTTCTTTAATTTTGGTTCGAAACAGGTTGAGGCTTAGCTAGTTTCTCACGTATTGTTTCGTTTATGGCTCAAATTTTTACCCCCACCCTTTGTAATTATAATTAATACGTAAAAATCAATTCCTGAGAATGAGTTGCAAATTTGTGGCAAAACATTTTCATTTTTCTGCATTAAAAATTCCATTACTGGGAATTTCCGACTTACCGAATATGCGTCCTGCCTGACTGGACGACATTGAGGCTGTCGTCAGCAGCAGCACAAAGCCATAGCTGATGAGTCCTCGTTGATTGTTGTGTTTGGCCGATATGCGCAGCATCATTTTGTAGTTCTTGTTCTTTGGTTAATGGAAAGCAAATGTTGCGGTGGTTTGCGTTACGTTTGATTTAGTTTTTGTTTCAAATCAATTTGTATGTTTCATATTAGTTGTCAGTTAGTTTCTTAGGTGATCATTTTACGTGTGGTAGCTGCAAAATATAAAAGGAAAGAGGAAATTTGTAGTTAAAGAAGCAAATAAGATGGCAAAGAAGTTAAGTGCGGAGATGTCAGCGCTCAACAGCGGGTGTGTGTGGAGGGAAAATGAATTTGGCATTTTTATAACTACAAACGGAGCAACTCGGAAGTCTGACAACATAAAATGAAGTGAAATCTCTGCTGGTGGTACCCGCAGAGAGCTAATGTGGCGAAAGGGGTGGCCCTGCGCTCCTCCCCTGGGAGTGAGTATAAAAGTGAACATAAAAGTGAAATGCACCAGCAACAACAACAACTGCAACGGGAAGCTCAAACTGTGGGGACGGGCATGGGGCACATTTAATGCGGCAGCAGTTACAACATGTGGCAGCAAATGGAGACTGTTGTTCTTGTTGTTGTTTCTGCTGCTTAAAACATTTTGACTTTTGACTATAAAAAACTGCGAGTGCCAGTGGAGCAGGGCTTGCCTAAAGGTTGCCAATCTGTCTGTGTGTGTGTGTGTGTGCTTGGCTGAAGGTGGTTGCAGCTTGCAAGTTTGGCAACAACAACAAAAACAACAACTGACGCACATTGCACATGACGTAAATGTTGTGGTAAGGAAAAAAACAAAACAAACTTTGTTTTAATGTGTTTTGCCACCGGCTGCTGCTCTCTTTCTACTTTATATACCCTGTACCGAGTCAAAAAAAGGGAAAAAGGCTAACATGAGATTGCGCAAATGGGAAACATTTCCGGCCTTGTAAACTAAATAGTAGAAAATGAGGTTTAAAATGGGCCTAAAATAGGAAATCAGTGAAAATAATGTCAAATTTAGTAACCTAACTTACGTTAAACTACACAATCTTATTGAAGTGAACATTCACGGGCTCCCCTTGATTCGTAAGTTTATCTATTCTTATAAATGTGTAGGCCCAATGGACTGACATATTATCAACCCACAGCCACAACTGCTTATCCTAAAGAGTTATGACTACGCGCACTAAAAAAGAAAATTTGGAAAAATTTCACCGCAAAGTGGGTGAAAACGTCCTAGAAAAGTTTGTGTGCGGCTCAGAATTGGAACTGTGGCGCTTAGGCAATATTGTGGTCTTGGCTGTTTTACTAAGAACGAGAAAGAGAGTGATCATGCGAAGAATCGACTTACACTCAAACAAATTAGGTATGTGCCATGCATCTCTTGGCTCCCTGAGACACATGACAGCTACTATGAGAGAAATGTGTTAGAATGAGGGGCGAGGGAAACGAGTGGAGAGCGGTGAAAGATGGAAACAAAGGTGGGGAAAGAGTGGTGAGCGTGGAAAGAATGAAAGTGTTTTGATGCTGCTGTGAAATGCACCATTTTTACTAGCAATGGTAAATTGGGAGAAGTATGTATTAAGCATCCACTTGAAAGCTTTATATATAATTCCTGAATTTTCGAACCTTTAAAAAATTTGGTTAGGTTCTTTAGGACGGAATGGAACAAAATTTAACATGTGAGCTTCGTAAAATAATATTTCACGTAAAAAACTGAATAAGTTGAAAATGTTATGTTTAAATCAGGGACCGTAATCATTATAAGTTTTATTTTAAAAATCTCGAAATAATGATTATAAAAATATTTTTACGATTTTCTTAACCGATAATGATTAATTTTGAGTAATATAATAAAACTTAAATAATAATAATTATTTTTGATCAAAAAAAATAAAACTCAAAAATAATGATTAAAAATGATTTTTATTTTTTTTGCTCAAAATAAAACTCAACTCTTGTTTATGGCTTCTGTGTTAAACTTTTCGCGGATGTGATTAAATATTCTTGATCTATGATTGAATACCTTTCATATGATACACCAAATGTCCTTCAAGGACGAACATTAAGGATCTACGATTTTCTATTAAATTTCATTAATTCTTCTACTTTCTGGTGCAGTATGTATGTAGTATCAAAGATTTATAGATATTATACGCTTTTTTTATGAAAGATGACGCATGTGAAACAAAAAACTACTGTTTTTGGAAGCTGACATTGGATCTCAATTTTTGTTTCTCGCCGCCTTTACGAGGATACATTTATTGAACTTTAGCTGTACGTTTTCTAAATTAGCTATACGGCTGAGAGCAAAAATTTGTAGATATTATAGATGTCACATGTGACGCCAAACACTTATTGTCTTGGGATCTGACATTGGATCCCAAAAAAAAGGTTGTATGAGATGCGGTATCTATATATGTAGTGTCTTTGGTAGTATGGATTATTTTGGGTATAATATATAGAAATTTGGAAGCCATTGTTAAAATGCTTTTCTTAAGTTGAGAGTAGATTTGCATTAATAATTATTTATTAAGAATCATTCTTTTTTTTTTGGAGTGAAACTGTCTATGTTTGATTACAGAGCGCAAAAGTTGGTTGGCGGCTTGACGCATTTGGCCAGATACAACAATTATTCCTTAGTAGTTCAATAGTCTCGTTAAAACAGGAAGAAACCTGTGCCCTGAAAAAGGAAGACAAGATTAACACTGCCTTGACAAAGGCGGAGAACTCGCCCCTGCGAAGCGCAGACTCAGCAGATTTGGGAAACACACCCAAGCAATATCAGTAACTTAGAACCCAGAGAAATCCTGGCTTTTGTACAGGAAATATGGCTGCTAGGAGAGTTGTAAACTCAGTAGGGGGCACATAGACCAAAATTGGTCGCAGTGCACCACTTCCCCAACATCAAGTGGTAAAACCCAAAATAATACATACATACTGCAACAGAAAATAGAGGAATAAATGAAATTTAATAGAAAATAGTAGATCCTTAATATTTGTCCTTGAAGGACATGTGTCATATGAAAGGTATTCAATCATAGATCAAGAATATTTAATCACATCCGCGAAAAGTTTAACACAGAAGCCATAAACAAGCGAGAGTTTTATTTTGAGCAAAAAAATAAAAATCATTTTTAATCATTATTTTTGAGTTTTATTTTTTTTGATCAAAAATAATTATTATTATCTAAGTTTTATTATATTACTCAAAACTAATCATTTTCTTTGAAGAAATTCGTAAAAATCAAAAATTTAAAAATCATGGTGGATTTGCAGAGATTGTACAAAAATAAGAATTTTGGTGTAAACAGTTTTTGTCTAGGTCAATTAGAAGTGGTATTACTTGAAAAAATAAAATAATCATTATTTACGGTCCCTGGTTTAAATGGTTCCCTTTACGTTCAATATTGGCAAATTTCGGTATCAAGATCGCTTTAGTTTGACAAATTTTAAAAATTGAAAACCCAACGCATGTAGCACAGATTTCAGTGTTAAAATTTTAATGTAGCTTAAGGCGTATGTGTAACTTTTACTTTAAACTTTGTGGCCTCGGCGCTCTCATTCAAAATTTAAATTAAATTATTTTGTTAAGAGTTTTATTATCTACAATATAAAAGGAATACGTTAAGGAGGCTCTATCTCTGAATTTTCAAGAGCACCCTAATGTATATATATGTATGTACCTTTCATTTTTATGGGCCGGTTAAGGCCAATTTAAAAAAACACATTGCTTGATTTTTCGCCGACTTGATAAAAAGAGTCGATAAGCAAAACATGAACCAAGCACTGGAAAAGAAAACTACTAGATCCGGGTGCATTGATGAATTGTCTAAGCCTAGCATTAGGGTCCCATTTAACAAACACTATTTGAATCGTGTGTGTTTCTTTGTGCTCGGATTCTGTCAAATTCTACTGGGTTTTCAATTTTATTATCCCGCAATCTGTATCTTGATCTTGATCTGATCAATCGAAAAGTTGAGCGTAAAGGGTATCTTTTTTCATAGTTTTCCCAGAATATGATATTCACAAACGGAAAATTCGATTTTACGAACATATTGTCTATGTATTCTCTAGCTTCTTGCTTTTTTTACAACTTTTATGCATTTTGGGATGGAGAATACGATCAGGTTCCGAATATTCCATGAATATAGTCCCCAGTGAATCATTTCATCGCTTTCTTAAACTGCTGGGTATTTTGTAGTCGGGTCAATTGACTGTAGCGCTCTTCCTTTTATATTATTCGTTTGCCATATTTCGCACACTTTCATGGTGTTGGATGTAAAGCATTTAAACTTGAAATTTGTGCAAATATCCCTAGGCCTGAAGGCAACCACTCGTATAAATTGTCTTCATGTGGCTGGGCCACATTTTTGCATTTGTATTTAACTTTTACTATTTAATATTTTGGTCACTGGAGATATCCGCACACCTGCATTCTGACCCTGCTGTGGTATGTGCCAGCCATTGCAATTTTGTATACAACTCCCCGACTCCCTTCGTGTGTGTGTTCGTAGGTGAGTGTGATGTGCGGTTTTGTAGCTCTTTCGGGTTTATGCTTTAATTTCAACAAGTTTTACTACACAAAAGCAAAAAAGAAACATGTGAGCGAAATTGTTGTTGCCACTGTTGGCCCGGCCTGAAGCTGGGTAATTGAAGTTATTTTACATATTACAAGAGTCCTTGGTTTCACGTGTGGAAAAACACGTTGAGTTTTTGACTGTCGGTGGGCCAAGTACGCTGAGTGTATGCACAAAACTGGTTTTGTATTTAAGTTTGGCAAAAAGTTTGTGTGTGGAATTGTTGTTGTTGACTTAAAAATGGCATTAACCTAAGTTGTGTGTTCTCTCTGCTAGAAATATATTTTTGCACTTTATGTTGGGCTGAACTTTTGTTTCCTTTATGAAAAGTTTTTTTAGAATTTCTGAATAAAAAATATGTAGACCCTTATTTTATGTAAATAAATTGCCAAAGCGACGACAACTTCTAGCGGTCAGCTGAGGCTTTAAATACTTTAAAATCAATAGTCCTGCAACATGTTTCTTGCCCTTAAAGCCTTGAAAGTTAGCCTTATTCTACACTTTAACCAGTCCTACTGAATCCTTACTTCACTTCGTTATGTGCCTGAAACTAATGACCTCAAACGAAACTTGACTTCCAGGTAACCTCTATCATTAGCTTTCATCTAATGGCCAGTCAAATAAAGACATTGTCCAACAAAAGCCCATTAATAGCCTTAGAGCTACGCGCCCTCAAAAAAGTCAACGCCTTACACTAAGCACCTTAACGACAATTGCCTCCACCCAACGCCACCTTCACCGCCTTCACCTCAAGCTGCCAGCGAGTCCATCAACACGACAAAAGTGCCAAGTAACAGGCAACCCGGTACGAACAACTGGCGCATGGTGACCACTCAACAAGTACCCCTTGCCCAGGCCACCCCTAATGACCAGTTGCAGTTTTGTTAGTGTGGAATGTGCCACGGGCAATTAAAGTGCCTTGACTTGGCAACATTTTCTCAATTTTCCACAACCGTTCGGGGTTCGAGTTCGGGGCGGGGGCAAGTGCGTTTCCATTAGCCTTTCATAGACAATTCCGAGCCGCTTTCATGCGCGAATGCCTACAAAACGGGACAGCGTTAAGTAGCTAAATGTCAGTAGCCGATTTGCAGTTATGACAACGCCAACTTTAAATTAAACAGTAGCCCAAGGGGCAAGTGCAGCGAGCAGAAATTTGGACCAACAGCCGGGGAATAGCAAAAAGCACACAAATATGCACAGAACAGGAGCAGGTTGTGCAATGGCGAGGCGACAGTTGTAATTTACTGCTCTTTACGTTGAAATAAAAAATGAATTAAGACAACGGCAACAACACAACGGTAACCGTGCCAGCAGCTTTTCCGGGATACCTAGTTAGGAAGACGGAAGGAAGGTTGGTAAAAGCATAAATAAATAACGAAAATGCAAAAGCAAAATGGGAAACAGCATGAGGCAAACGAGAAACCAGTAGAAAAATTAAACGCTTTGACATGTAATAAATGCAACTCGAATGAAAACTGTGTTAAAGTTGGACACGGGCTTTCCTCATTTTCTGAAAATCTACAACTTTAATTCTTTGACATCGAACTTCAAAAAGAACTTAGGAAACCTATTTTTAAACACAAAAATTCCTCATTTTTAAGGGGTTTACAACGTGGTTGACAAGTAATCTGTTTAAAAATTTAACTCCAACAACAAAGTGTACTGGGAAAAAATAAGCTGACAAATCCAGTCCAGACCCAGGTCATGAGATTAATTTTCATTGTTGATAAGAACTTCGTTATCTTTTAGAAAAGATTTAATATAAAATTGAAAATATATTTTTGAGTTAATTAAATGTGCCACATTTCGCTATTTTCTCTGTCTTGGTTGCTGTGGTGTAGTGGGTAAGGTATGAGAGGCTGAAAGTCAAACAGACCCACGGACAAAAGACCCATATTCAAACACCAAGGAGAAGTTTAACTCAGATATGGTGTCCACGCCCTACAACGTGAAGTGCAGTATTCAGCCTATTCGGCATGGCTGGACTTAGATTTGACTGCCCATGGCGACCAACGCAAGTTGAAACGCAATGGTCCAGGCACAGTTGTGCTTCGGATTGTTCAGTAATTTCGATTTCAGTTACAAAACCAGGGAGTCGGACCTTAAACTGGTACATCCCATCCGTGATGGTCTACTGTTCGCATCTGCTCTTCGTAACGAGGACGTACTCTTTGCTCAGAGGCGTGGCTGAGGTGGTAATCAAAGTGGAGAACAAAATGGAGGCACCGCATCGCAACTTCATCTGCTCAGTTTGAACCTTGACACTTGTGTGGGATATGTGAAGGCGATTGGAGTCAATTAATATTCAAATAAAGTTTCACTTCTCATTCATTTCCAAAAGACACCAATTTTGAATTTTATTTGTAATGATGCATAGAAACCCGCCATTGATTGCATTTTTGGTTATAGCCGTGGCCTCCCAGATACTTTGCTATGTTTCCTTGTCAGTCAGATTTTCGTTCACATTAACAGCTGTTCACGAGTCTCAAAAATTCTGAGTTATATTTAAAAAGTAGTGATTGAAATTTTTCATTTGGGCCTTATGTCTGTGGGCGTTTTGTCATGTCACCACATTTAATGACCAAATTTTCTTTGCGGAATTCGTTCTTAAGAAGTGGTCTCATGTTTTTAGGCAGATGGTGGATTCAATTCTAAGCAAGTACTATACGCTTTTAGATCGCGAAATAACTCGCGAAATAACTTAACCGGTGCGGAGATACGGCATTTCAATTGTGTTCAGACCAATGACTCCGAGTTCGAATCCCAGCAGAGTTAAGTGAACATTTTCAAACTATTTTACAGTACAACACTAAAAAAAACCCGGTATAAGACCCTCAAATTATGATAAAAGGGACGTCGGTAAGCATCGCCTCATACCCAGTTTTTCAATAATTATTTAATATAAATCATTGCTCTCCAAAACTCAACTGGTGGTGACAGTTATAATAGGATTTCTGCTCTCGATTCAGAAAAAACTAATTGAATATAAATATCACATTAAAAAACATTTAAGTGGGTGATTTTTTAAGAGCTATAGGAAAGCTTTAAAAAAAAACACATAAAATTCAGAAAAATGCATGAAACCTTTATTTGAATCGATAGTACGGTCCATATAATTTAATGTTTGAAGATTATTTCATGCAAATGTTGACCGTGACTGTGCCTCAAATGGTCCATCGCTTAGTCCACTTTGGGCATACTTTTTCCAACATTTCAGCCGGTATTTCACGAATAAATGCTTCAATGTTGTCTTCCAATGCGTCAATTGAAGCGGGCTTGTCTGTATAGACATGTGCTTTAACACAGCCCCACAAAAAATAGTCTAAAGGCGTTAAATCGATGACCGATCCCGAAAGTGAAATAAAATGTTCACCGAACTCGCCTCTCAATAAGTTCATTGTTGCGCGTGCTGTGTGGCATGTGGCACCGCCTTGTTGAAACCACATGTCATGAGAGTCAAGCTCTTGCATTTTGGGCAAAAATAAGTTGGATATCATCTCACGGTAGCGCTCACCATTCAAAGTAACGTTACGATTCGCATCATCTTTGAAGAAGTACGGTCTAATGATGCCACCATTCCGTAAACACCCTACGTAAGCGTGTTGGTGGTTTAATGACCAACAATGTAAATTTGGTGCGAAATTTAGTCACAATAGTCCGAATAGCTGCTTCAGTGGGTCGATTAAACTGACCATAAAATGGAAGAAGCACGCAATGATCTTTCTTTACAGAGCACGCATTTTGATAATAAAATTCAATAATTTGCAAGCGTGGTTCGTTTGTAAGACGATTCATGGTTAAACTATAGACCAAACTGAAGATGTTTGACAGTGAAACAAAACACGAAACGTGCTTGAGCTGTTTAAACCAGTGTTGCCAAAAAGATAATAGCTAAAAAATCACCCTTTATATGAATTCCATATTTAACGCTGAATAAATAATGAAAATATTAAATTCAAATTGAAATTTATAAATTTCAAAACATTTTTCCCTCAGTGTTGTTAGATCAATAATATAGAAGATCTATAGAAGATCTCGCATTTCGAGCAAACTACTGAACCGACTTAAAAACAATGTTCTACTCGATTACTGTCAGCGCAACTACCTTTCGATTCTTATCTGGTTTGACTCTATCTGACAGTTGTACAGTGAGATATGGCTTAAAATGTACGTGCACCCACCAAACAAACAAAAACTAAACCATATTGCGAAAACGGAGCAACGAAAAAATTTTTGAAATTGATTTTTGAGATCACCATTCCAACTTACACTAAAAAATGTATTTAGTAGAAATGGATATTTTTTGGCTTTAAACTAGTGTTATTAATTAAAAAACAACAAATCACAAAATAATGGTTAACTTTTTTTTATTAGAATTTCACGAATCCTCGTTTTTTTTCGCTCAGCAATATTTATTCACGAGTTCTTTAGAACCAATCATAATATAATCATTACCAATGAGGAATTCACGTTTGCACAAAAATTTGTAAATCGAAACAGAACCTCACTGGTACAATTTTATATTTTTTTTAATTAGTCATTATTTATTGTCTCTGAAGCAAACTCAAAGTCAAACCTACATATATGCTTTTGCAAAGCATTTAACTTAACCAATCGGCCGATTCAAAAAATATTTGGCTTATTCAACTTTAACACTTCAAAATAGGACACCGGCTTACGGAATTCAATAAGATTACAAATTTTTACAAGTGAACAAGAACAGAAGACTGCCAGCTAACTGAGAAAAAGGATATAACTGGAGACAAAAACGAAAACTAAACTAAGTTGCGAAAAAAAAATAAAATAAGTTGTTAACTTCTTCCGTTTGTGGAAATAGAATTCGAACAATAACTAATAAAGCACGCATGCTTATTTAGTAAGTTGATCTACTTGGCGCTGGTCGACAAATAATTTCTTTAGAACTTTGAATTAAATGTCGTTTATTTACCCCCGTTGCATGGCTTTATTAAAAAAGCTAAAATCGTCTTCATTATGCTTAAAATAAATCAAATTGATATTGAAAATAATAAATAAATAAATTTATTTTGACACTAATTTGAGCGCCAGCAGAAAGAGCGGCGAAATAAAAGTAGTCAATCAATGAGCAACCAAATTAAATTAAATCGAGAATGATGTAAGAACCGATTATGATGAGCAAATCGCCAATGTCATTCTGAACTAATGAGGAATCACACAATCTCTTTTTAATTAATAGAACTGAGGCGTTTGTTGAATAAGATGAAGATTTTGGTAGTTTATAATGATTTGAAATTATGTAGGTATTTCCCACATAGACCTTAGTGAGGCCGGGTGCTTTTCTGAGGTACCATTTCCATAAGAAATCCTGGAGGATTTTTGACGTTTTGGCAGAACTCTTGACCGCCTCTTCCGGAGAGGTGTAACTTGGGAAGTGCAGATGTTTTTGATTTGAAATTTAGAAAAACCATTTTGCTTCTACTTTTGGTGGTAGAGTATTCAGTTTATGGTAGCAGCCTTCCCGCTAACCTGTTCTTTTTTACTTCTCTTAAGTTGGTTATACTTGCACGGAGTGACCACTTTTGGAGCAAACGCTTCAAAAAGGATATTTTTCTCATTGGAGCACTGAAGTCTCTTTTTTAGTCAAAAAAAAACCTATTTTAAGTAAGGCAATTGGTTGAGAGAAGCTTGGCTTGGCCCTTTTGGAGCTGTTTAGCCAATTGTACATTTACAATGTATTTTCAGTTATGTTTTCAATTAATGAAATTTCATTCAATTGCCTAAGCTTTTTGTGCTTAATTTTCAGGGGAGCCTATTTATTTTGACTTCTCGCTGCTGGCGAGATTTGGGGGCGTTAAAGTCTACAACTTTCTTTGAACTATCCATGTATGCAGAAATGTCAATTTAATATTGTGAATATTTCATACATTTTGGAGCAAGCTACAAATACTATTTACATGAATCTTGCGACCTAAGGCAGATAAGGCAAAGTACACAAATACGTAAAGGAAAATGTAATTATTTCCATATTCAAGTAAAGGGCTATCTCCGCAACGCCAGAGTAAGTGGCGTGGTTTAATTAATTATTTAATAGATTCCCCAAAAATTGAAAATTAGTCAAAAAAATCTCTAAATTTGTGCCGAAAATGTTTGTTAATTCATTTTGTGTCATTCTGTAGAACAAAACATTTTATGATAGATTTTTTCTGTATACCTTACTGTGTGAAAAATTCTTTTCTGAAAAAATTGCAATTTTTGTAGGGGAAGGGGGTTTTGAGCCACGCGTGTATTGACCACAAAAAAAAATTACAGCTTTTTGTTTATTTCTTGTGTCTCCCTTCGAATTACCGAACTTTTGACAAGCAACCGATCAGTCAACATGTTCATTAAGTTTGTGCACCAGAACTCGATTTTTTTTTTCAAATTCCAAAGTTTTTGTTTCCATTTTTGACTTGTGAATATTAATAAAATTTTTTTCGAATGCCGAAAGTAAGTGTGAAAGAATTTTTTTTTTTGGTCTATTGCCTTTTTGATAGAAATATGAATTTAAAAAAAAATACGGCCCTTTTCCCAATTTCGACTCGATTTTCTTGTATACTTTAGTATTTTGCAGTCAAATTTAAAAACGGTGAATAGAAGGCAACAAATATACCCGCGGATAACAAAACTCGGAATTGTGGGAGCAGCTGAAATTGATTGCTTAATCCCAAATTATTTCAAATAGAGAGAAACTTGCGACAGGATCTAGAAGACTTACGTTTAAATTTATATAAATTAAATTCGAAGTTCACATGCTTACACGAAAATCGAGTCGGAATTCGGAACAGGGCCCAAAGTCTTTTGGTTATGTGAGCCACTTTGCCAAAAAGTCGGTTTTGACTTCCAAAGAGAATGTTGCAATGGTGCACTATAAGGCAGACGTATAACGCTCCAAATAGATCAAAAAAATCATACAAAAAGGCCAAAGAACACCCAGTAGCAAAATGTGTTTGTAAATAAAAGAAAGCAAGCGGACTGCCGTCAATCAATTTTCACTTTCTATTGATACTTCTCAATTCAGAATATGAGAATATTTTTTAAATTTTCACTCAATAAGGAATAATTGTTTAAAAACATGAATTTTAAACTGTTAAATGGGTAGCTCACAACTTTTAACTTTTTTCCAATATGAAATGAAAATACCCCAAAAAGTTGTGGCTTCGAGAAGCATTGAAAGTAGCCAAGCAGGCAATATACATCGTACGAACAGCAAGGTCCCGTTTAGATCAACATAAAAATGATGCAACAACAACTGCAAATGAACGTTGTGATATACAAAATCTACAAGGTGTTGCGTGCCCGTACAATAGTGTCACCGATTACGCTTGAACGAACGTAATTGCCATTGTCAGGCTTATAAATTTAAAGGTGAAGCGAATGGGATGTGCTGTGAGAGTGGTATAGTGAAATTGCCTGAATTTGGGAGCCCACCTCAACCATTGAGAACATTATTTAATGGACTGACACCTGAGTCTAATCATTTATTGAACAATATTCGAAAGTATTAAATTCATTCAGTAAGCAGCGAAGAGCGCGGGTCTGCTTATTAGTCTAATTCCGAAATTTCGTATTTCTTAGACCAACAAAAACTAAAAACCTTTAAGTTATGTTAATTTATAACAAAGTAGGTGAGTAAGTTAAGTACATCCCATTTTAAAGCTTAATTAAAGCTATAAATAAGAATGTGAGAGTGGGTTTGTTCGCACAATAGTAAATGGAAAGCTCAAACGACCGCGTTTGATTTAGCTCCCATATGACAGAGAGAGAGCAACAAAACACATAGTTATTTAAAATGAGGACAGCAAAATGTTTAAACAAAACTCTGAACAAAGCCTTCCAATTAGGTATGGAAATGATAATTGACAATGCAAACACACAGAGCTCACAAAAGATTTTGGGGAAAATATTGTTAAACTAAATTTAATTATTTAATGAAAAGAGAGTCAATACATATTATGATAATAGCTAAATTGATTGATATTTGAATCAACAATTCAAAATATTTTTCACATAACACTTTCTAAAAAAAAAACCACATATTTTTATTAGGAAAAATGTTAAAATTTAAAAAATTCTAGCCGTCTCAAGGTTTTGTAGGTTGTCTGATTTTCTATTTATTTAATAATATTTTTTTTCATCATTATAAAATTAAGCTAACAGGTTTTTTTTCGGCTAATGAATTTATCCATTCAATGAATTTATCGGTCTAAATCTGAGTTAAGTACTGAAATTCATGTCTACAAGAAGCGAAGGACGTAAAGTGGAAGGCCCTCTAAAATTTCGCAAAGATAGTTGCAAAGAATTGTTTTGCCTTCTCACAAAATGAATGGGACTCGTCAAAAACCTCCTCACTGGCACTTTTGTTTCTAGTTACTCCGCAGCACATCACACTGTGTATAACAAAACGTCCAGCGACTGCAGCAACTCAAGTGCAGCTGCAGTTTTGCCATGCAGCTCAAGTGTTTGCCTTTGTAGCATATGAAAGAATACCACAAAATTGCAGCACAAAACACACAAGTGGGGCAACTAAGTATGTACGATTCTGACAACATCAAATTATTTGAACGCCCCCATTTCTCAGCTAGATTTTATGGCATGCCACTCACATCCTCTAATGGCTGCCTAATCAGTTTGTAAACTGAGACTAAACTGAGTGAGCCAGCCCCAAAACCAGATTAGTTGGTGGAATGTGGAGCATATTTTGGTGCAGCTTACAATGAATTTATTATTTGCTGATGTTTGCAATTTGGACACGTGCCGCAAATTTTAAAATAGTTGTGCAGGCCAGCACCCAACGTGGCACACTTGAAGGTTGTGCAAACACACACACACACACACACACAGAAACACACGCCAGCCTGGTCACAAGTTCGTGTTGGTTCAACTTTGAACCATTTGTGCGCTTCGTTGCGTTTGTTGACAAACATTTCTGAGTAGGGCCAATCCCGGCTGGGGCCGCCAGGCAACAACAAAAATCAGCGCAAATTTAGTGGCAAAGTAAATAAATTTATTTTTAGTTTTCTTTCACTTGAGCCGGACTGTGGGTGAGTGTTGGGGCCATTGTTGGCCATTTAGGAGCCAAGGAAATGTCTTAAGCCGCTGGCTGCCTTTATTGCCCCAGCAAATGGCAGCTGGCAATTGAATGGAGATGGCGAATGAAAATTAAGAAAAATGGCTCAAAGGGTTCGCTGGTGCGCTTAGTGTTTGTTTAATGGCACATGCAGTTGATCGAGGTCCCTTTTGTGTGTGTTTGTGCCATTAGCCGGAGCCTGGGGTCAGCAAAATTTGTAAACTTCGAAAGGCTTTTAAGCAAAATGCCCAAAACGATTCTTCGCTAATTAAACTAATTAACCGAGTGTTGGCTCGAAAAGGGATCAATTTTAGGCCACACAAAGCATAGAAAAAGCGGATGCCCCTCCAAAGTGGGTCAAAGCGAGCGGAATGGTAAAACTTAGCCCTAGGCAAAAATGCAAAATATGTTCGAGGAGTACAAGTCGGGAATTCCATTACACCAGCCACAAGAGAGCATTAAGGACTGTGATAGGCACCTTTATCTTTCTTTTGACTGCTGCTTCATCCAAACTGGGCCGCTTCCTGACTGTTTGAACAACACAAATAAAAATCAAACACTGAATTCACTTGCACATACATTTTTACTTTTTACTTTTTTGGATACACAATGCACACTCTTGTTATCATTCACTTAAAACACTTGGCCCGAGGCCTTTGGCTGTGGCTTGATTTTGATTGCTTGACTTGCTCGCCTTTCACTTCGGCTGTGGCACACAAAATTTGCTCAACGTTCACGCGACGCGACGGCACGAGGCCCAGCGGCAGCGGACACATCCTTACGAGCGCACATCAAACACGAAACTGAAGCGACATTTTTTAGCTCATCCGGCGGCAGGCAGTCCGCTACTTTGTTGTTCGTCTCGTGCCTCGTGCGGTTAGCAGTTTTCACCCCGACAAGCGGTGTTGCCGATGTGTTTGTGTTGCCTAGATTTGAGCGCGGGTGGACGCTTCGTAAGTGGAGAGAGCGCTCGTGGTTCGTTTCTGAGGACATTGCAATGAACTCCGAAACTCACCACGCACTCCGAATGGAGTTGGTCTTATCACTCGACACTGATAAGAGAGCGCCGTAAGCCATGAGCAGCCTTGAGAGAGCACACGGAGAATGAAACAATTTGAAACAACTCCGGAACGTTTAAGGCTATGGAACGGTTAATGTATGTTTGGGTTTTATTTGAAATGTCAAATATTTTACGAAAATCTAGTAAATGAGGAGTTTGGTATTAAAATGTTGTAAATGATGCGAAAAATGTGCAATAAATCTTTTTTAACTTTTTTCATGCATTATTATAAAAATATCATTTATATTAAAACAATACAAAATTTTAGTCTCGGATTTTTATACCCGTTACTCGTAGAGTAAAAAGGGTATACTAAAGTCGTGCAAATGTATGTAACAGGCAGAAGGAA
This sequence comes from Lordiphosa clarofinis, assembly GCA_018904275.1. Classification (NCBI taxonomy): domain Eukaryota; kingdom Metazoa; phylum Arthropoda; class Insecta; order Diptera; family Drosophilidae; genus Lordiphosa; species Lordiphosa clarofinis. The sequence continues at coordinate 804,995 of JAEIGQ010000112.1, forward strand.
TCATTTCCGACCATCTAAAGTATATATATTCTTGATCAGCCGAGTCGATATAGACTTGTCCGTCTGTCCGCCGGTCCGTCTGTATGAACACCTAGATCTCAGAGATGGTAAGAGATTGAGGTTTGACATGTATGGGACAAATGCTTCTTTTATCTGCACGCAGATCAAGTTTGTTTCAAATTTCGGCCACGCCCCCTACCGCCCCCGCAATTTGGAAAAAAATGTTATATCTCCTACAATTCTGAAGATAGACGATTTGTACCTTTAAGAGAAGAAATGATAAGGATCGGATGAACGGTTCTCAAGTTATGAGCAAAAAAATGAATCACCCTCCCCCACCCCCTCCACCCACAATAACACCCTACGCAGTTTTGCTTTAAAGATCATTGGCCTGACCCCAACTGCTTCTCTTAATTGGGGAAATTCTTTTAACAATGTGCTAACTTACTTCTGATTTTGATAAACAAATCTTTAGCCGATGCCAAACCAAACCAACACAATAATATCATAAGCTCGAAAAATAAATCGGCTCTATTAAGAAAGCAAGGGCTACTGGGATCTCCAATCTAGAAGGCCTAGCCCTGGGGGTTTAATAGAAGAAAATAAAATAACAGAAAATGGTATAAAGTATTTGTTTAGAAAAATGAAGGAGCTCGGGGAATCAAATCTTTATCTCGAATATCATTCAGGAATTTATTGACCCACCCACGTTTACTTATATTTTGACCGTATAGAGAAATTGGATGAGGTGTGCTTTGAAAGAAGTTTGAAATAATATTTTTAAGTCTTTTACTTAAGTACCTTACCATGCATTTTTTTAGGAAGATAAAAACTAAAGAACGGATTGAAACCAAGATGAAACCCATTGATTAATATTGAACGGGGGAGATAAAAGGCCAAGGGTAAATAAAGTGCAATTAGCCTTGCTTCTGACAATATATAATAAAGTCTGAACAAATTTTGAAAAATATGTTCACGCCAATGCCGATTCGTTACAGCTTTAAGCAATTGAACCTGAATCTCAAGTAGCTTGACTACTTCGAAGGCCAATTTGACGCCGAACTGAATTTAGCGAACTTATACCTATAAATCTAAATGGGTCATTCTTTTTCGAATCGAACGGTCTCAAAATTCAACATTTTTAAATCCAATAAATTGTTTCTAAATAAAAACAAGTCAAAACATCGATATTTGTCAAGCATCGGAAACATCGATACTTGCGAACATCGATGTTTTAGGGCAGTGCGGTATGATGTCATGCCAATTTTTGACGAGCAAGTGACGTCAAGTTCGATCTCCAGTCAAGCCGAGGGGTCAAGAAATTATAAATTCGTTCTTTTCAAGTTTCGATAAAACAATTATTAATACTATTTAGTAAATAACTTCTTTTTTTTCACTTGTGTGATAATGAAACATTTTGATATGGAAAAGTTTACTTTGATATATTCGAACAGGTTAATTTCAAGTTTGTCATATCAGCTTTTTATTGATATGAAAAATAAAGTATTGAGCTCCAGATAATATCATTTCAAATCATTTTAGTGTAGACATTTTTGTCATGTAATCCGAAGAATTTCAAAATGGAAAATTTTCCAAAAATTCCAAATAAATTTTATTTTTGGATCTTAATTTGCTAACGTTCAATGGTCAACATTTTGAGAATTGTTAACGGATGGGTTGTTTTTTCCTAGACTAAATTCATTTTTTTTTTCAAAAAACGCCGCATGTAAAAATCAGAAGATTAAACACGGCATGCAAAAAAGCTACACAATAGTAGGTAATAGGTTGAAAATCCCGGTCAAAACGTGTAGAAATCATACAGATTTTTGTAGATTTTCGCAAAAGAGAAACCACCTACGCCCACCATACCAAGTTTAGTTCTTAAAAACACTTCATGATTAGTTTGTTATTAATTTATTAAAATTAATTTATATTTTTTACGTATTTTACTTACTCTGGAAGATTTGAACTTCTGGTCCCTTGGACTAAAACACGGTTGGAATGATGATTAAGACGGCTCCGCCACGGCACGCGTGTCAGGCAAGGCCTCTAAGACATTACTTGTATTGAATCTGCCTAAAGGAACAATCTAATATTTGCTCGCTTGTTATTCTCAAGTTTGAATTCATCGCTCTAGTTTTTTATACACGGGCAACAGAAATCCAATTTAAAATCTCCTTAAATTTGAATAAAGATCGGATAATAAATGGCCGAGTTACAAAAATGTTGTACACCTTTTGGGTTTGTCCCCTCATGCTAACTTTACCTTCGCTCTCGTTTTTTTTTAGCATTGAATATTAAAACATTTATGTTTTGTGCCAGTTTTAGTAACAAAAGAATTTTTTTGAACATGTGATAGTTTCCGTGAATGAATATTTGCAATAAGCGGGATAGAGAAAGGCAACTATCTAACAAAGTAGTGCCATGCATAAAAAACATAACTCCTGGAACACCCTTTTCTCCTTCAGGCTATGTGGCAATCACTCTGAGTTAAGGCTGAATAATCATCTTGTTAAAGTTCGTTTTATCACCTTGTAGAACCAAATAATAGGTATCCACATAAAAACGAGAGCTTAAGTTAAAGTCGGCTCTAATTGACTTCGATATACCCGTTACTCATGAAAATCCATGTTTAACAGTGTTCCTGCGTTCCTTACGGTGACCATCCGAAAAGTATGCAACATTTTTTTAGGGTGGAAGGGGAGGTAGCGGGGAGGGCTTGGTTCACTTATTTGCTCATAACCGTTCATCCGATTTTTATCATTTCTTCGGAAAAATTCATTTTGCTAATTACTAACTATCTCTAACAGAAACAAGTTGTCTATCTTCAAAACTGTAGAAGATGAAACGTTTTTTTCAAATTGCGGGGGCGAGAGGGGGCGTGGCCAAAATTTGAAACAAACTTGATCTGCGTGCAGATAAAAAAAGCATTTGTACCATACATGTCAAACTTCTGTCTCTTACCATCTCTGAGATCTAGCTGCTGATCAGATATCTTATATGGTCGGAAATGATTCCTTCTGCCTGTTACATAATTGACACGTTTATACCCTTTTTACTTTACGGTAACAGGTAAAATTCAACATTATCAATTTCTTCCATCGAGAACCGTCACTTTTTTAGCCCACTGACGAATCAGAAAAATACAAAAGCACTCGGTCTCTCCCTTCTTCTGTTTTCTGGTTCGTTATTTTTGGTTGATCAAAACAACACCGACTGTCTGCATATAACTACTGAGAGAGCAAAAACACAATAAGTAATCGCGTAGAGTGTAGTTTGGTATGGAATGATGGTATGTCAAATGTTCATAATTAAATAAATATGTATTTTTATGCTTTAAGCTAAATTAAAAATAAATATATTCTGCATTTCATTTGATACACTGGCTTCACTCAACAACTAGCAGCAGTGTTAATACTCCTGCTAATAGACACAACTGCAAATGCCTCACAAAACAGAACAGAAGCAACAGATGAAACTTCATACACGCAGCTAACATAATGTATACAACTGTTAAGTTCAGCAAACGACCAACTGATTCTTAACATTTCACGACTTTATATATAATTAATTCGAATAAAGCTTCAAAATGTCAATTCCTCAATTAATCTTCAGAACTTGTTGGCTTATATCAGTGCAACTTAACATATAAACCAAACAAATGCTAAAAATCAATTTGGATAAATTCAAAGCAAAATTTATCACACAATTATTGCTTAACACGCAGTTATTAATTTAAATTTAACACACAAATTTCACTTGGTTTTTTCAACCTTAGTAACAATAATAAACAACAATTTCACAGATTCATGAGATGATCTCTTGCTTGCTGTGACACCACATGACAACCGCAGATGCTGTAGCAAGCCTGATTAATCTCCAGTATGTCTATCTTTGGACGAATCTAACAAGTAACGCTAAGCAAATACACATACTGGCGATTGACCATCAAACAAGCTCTGCTGTAGATTAGAGTTCTTAAAGATGTTAAAATAAAAGTAAAAATTCGGTAGAATCTAAGATTAAGGTCCGCTTCTGGACTTTCTAGTCTGGCCCGCTGAATTTTATCTGTTTCTATTATTGAATTTGTGAAAAAAATGTTTTTTGTATTTGTTTGGGTACAATGGTTAAGTTGTTTAGGAGAGAGTTTATTTTCCGAGCGGCTTCACGCTTTGTTCCGAAGAAAGAGATCTCATCAATTTGATAATCATAATCTGACCCGAAATGTCGGAAAAAGAGCATAAAACTGTTGCGTGAAACTCTTTTGGTTTTCATCAGATTTAACATGATATTTAAAAGAAATTTCATAAAAATATCGTTCAATACTCATTTTGTTTGGAAAAGCGAAGATGGCGGGTATAATTTTGTATTTAAAATAAATTTCGCATGTAGTTTAGAGGATAGCTTAACTTACCAACCTTTTTCCCCTTGATTAAAGCGCTTCCATTTGGGTTTTATTTGCTTTTTTAATCTATTTATCACAATTTTTAGTACGCAGTTTTATTAATTTTTTCTTATTTTTTAGTGGCAATTAATAATATGATCCATTGCACCTACGGGATACGGCATTAGTTTTCAGCCTCTACGGAATCTTCATATTTATAATAAACCGAAGGAGCGATTCTGCTAAATATGACGTTAAACATGCTCCAAAACGATCACACTCGAAACAAATTTTTTATAGGCGTGAAAATTCGACAGAAGTTTACTCTTCTATGAATGCCTAGGGATATGAAAGGTACCCAGAGTCACTGAAGGACTACAACTGCCTAAAATTGAAGGACTTTTACAGCGATAAAATTTACTTTGCACTTGCACTTGTTACTTCAACCGCGATTTGAATCAAACAGATACCTAAGCTAGTGCGAGCCCTCTCTTAAATAGCCGTGTCTGGGGGGAAAATTCCAACCCACCCTGACCCCATTTTCTTTGATGAGCTAGCCACTCTCTGAATGCTATTAATCGCAAATCAAAGTTGGCAGCATCGGAACAGGTGGTGATCGGCTTTACTTGTAAGCCAAGCCGCCGAGCATTTAATTTAACATTTGTAAATGTTAAAGGATACTATTAACATAATGCTTCCTGGACATTTGGTGAAATTATGTTAGCAAAATTTAACAGCTGTAAAAAGGGACTGCTTGCTTGAAAACCTCTTCTTAAAGGACATTTTCGCAGTCTGTGCTTAACATGGCTTTGTAAGTCCTTCGAACTCATCCCCTCGCTACATACGAAATGTTATATACTTAACATTACTCTAAGAATCCTTCGACCTCTGGTAGAGTTTTCGAATGTTAACTCACCAGGCAGCAACCCCTAATTCGAAACGTAAACTGTCGCGAACCAAATGTTATGTGCTTCACATAAGTCTGTTAATTCTTCGAACACAGCTTTAGAGCAAATAACACCCCTTTAATACCAGCAAAATGTTACACACTTTGTATTGCCCAGAAATGCTACAAGCTATGTGGGGTTGTACTCGAATGTTAGCTTTTTCGACTGCATAAATTACGAATTTATTTGTGCAGTTCGACTGTATGTTAGGTGTGCACAGATAACAGTCAGCTGAAAAGTAGCAGAATGTTTGGCTGTCCATTTGCAATGGAATATAAGCAAATGCAAAAAGAAGCATTAAGAGGCATTTTTATAAAATTGTACATATTATAAATAAGAGGAAAATAGTTACAACATTTACAAATATAAACAGCGTTTACTGTTGATCAATGTGTGGAATTTAGATATAATACTTACAAATATAACTTTTCTATGTTCATGTTTTGACCGATAGAACCCGAAAGGGAGAAGCAGGTTGACAATAACTTTTGGTGGGAAGCTCTGTATAGCTTAAATTTGGTTTCCAACGATTGCACTAAATACCTGATGGACAGACTTTCCTTAATTCTGGAACTTCCTTGTCTTTTGCCATTCTCCTCGAAGTTTAGGCACAGGAAACACCCAGATGTAACAGATATAAAAAGATCAGCAATCCTCCAGCAGTAAGCAACAGCCATTTTATTATTTATACGTTGTTTTACACACCGGCCGGTGTGCGCTTAAGACTGTTTGTTGCTTGTTTTTGCGTTTATTTATTCGGGAACAAAGTTTAAATTGCTGCTCACTTTACTGAGCCACCAAACCAAATCCATTTAAAATTAATAACAACAATATCAACAACTTTAGTGCCTGCTCGGGCGCCATGAACTAGTTTTTCACAAAAGCTTTTATAAAATGTTGACTTTTAAAGTGTTTGGGATGTTAATATGTTTTCAAAAGAATTTACAATTTATTATAACTTTTCGTTTCCTCAACAGAACGTGCGCTTTCAATAATGACCTTTGAAAGGTCTCTGTTAAAAGCGAGGAGCAAAAAAATTATTAGATTGGCAAATACATTACCCATTACATACTTCTCCGCTGTCTTCAAACAGGCGGCTTGACATTGCTGTTAGCTCTGGATGTAAATATTTATTTGTCATCCTTTTAAATTGGGTTAACAGTCCGGCTGCAGACACTGGTTTCACTCAACATTAAGCAGCAGTATTAATCCCCCTTTTCATAAACAGAACTGCAAACGTTTTGCCTCTTGTAACATAACGGAAGCAACAGATGAACTTTTAAACACTTTAAGCACAGCTAACATAATGTACACAATATAAATACAGCTGGTAAGTTCAGTGGACGACCAACTGATTCTTAACATTTCATGACTTTAAATATAAACAGTTCGATTAATGCTTTAGGAAGTCAATTCCTTAAATAATCTTCAGCAAGTGTCAGTGCAAATGAGTTCAACTTAACATTTAACCCGAACAAGTGCTGAAAATCTATTTGGACGTATTAAAAGTTGTATTTATTTCACAATAATAATTTTTTTTAATTTATCACACAAATTTCAGTTGCTTTCTTTAAACTTAGTAACAATAATAAACTTTAATTTCACTGATTTATGGGATGATCTCTTGCTTGCTTAGTTAGCAGTAGTCAAATTTGCTTTTGAATAACATTAATAGCAATAAATGGCTACTGTAACCAAATCAATCAAAATAATGTTCACAAAACAACACTTACAGATGAAATAGCAAGCCTGATCAATCTCAAGAATTGCTCTTTTTAGGCGAATCTAAAAAATATCAAACAGATTCGATGATGCTGTAGACTAGAGTTCTTAGAGATGAAGTTAGATGTCGTTAATGTAAATTGTCGGTAGAGTTTAAGCTTATCGGTAAAAACACTTTTTCAGCAAAACTTGGGCATCTTTTAGCCTAAATCTCATTAAGTTCTAGAATTCTCTTTAACCGATAGCTTGGTTTAGTGATATGATCGAACTTCTCTATTACAAACTTCCGTTGAACGCAGTTCGCTATATAACAAATTGATTTCCTGAACACAGTAAATTACTTTAAAGTTTAAACGAACAATCAAAAAATCCCGATAGTTTAGATATATGAAGGCGAATATGATTGGGATATATTATATGAAGGCGCTTATTAAACAGTCCAAAATTGCAAATTTTATGTATGCCCAAAGATTATTATAAAGATTTTATAACTGGCCAATAAACTGAAGACATTTATACCCTTGAGACTTATAAAAGACGAGCTGAGGTGAGATGAGCATGTCCCTCCCCTCCCTTTTTGATCTCCTCCGTTTTTAGCCCTCTACACTAAGTCTTTACAACGATACCGACAGACTATAAAAGCTGCCATAGAACATCGGTTGAAAACTAGTTTTAGTGAGAAAACTTTGTTGTTAGTGCTATCGCCAACGCGTATTTATAATTTTTAATGATTCTAATTTAAGGATGGGAGGGATTTTTTTTCAGTTATCGCTGCCAAAGCTATTAGTTTTGATTAATTCAACGTTCTCGATTAATAGCTGCCAACAAACTTAGTAGACGAGAGTTAATTTGCATATGGGAAGTTGTAGATGACACTGCTGTCAACAAAACACGAAATTTCAAAAGTTATTATTTGAGCTTAGATTTTTAAAGATTTAGTGAAGATTTAATAGTTGGCAATTAAAGACGGGTAAATAGGAAATGTCGGTCCATCGGCTTAAGGAAATGTTAGAATTTACAAAGTTTATATGACACTAAGACGGGTTAATCGATGGGTTAATTGGAGGTGTTTAAATTTAAAAAAAAGAAAAAACAAGTAGGAGCGTTGTAGTCGAGTGACCTGACTCCTAAACACCCTGTACAATTGAGACACACATACAAACACACCATCTCTTATTGTCTCTAAGATCGACGCGTTCATACAGAGGGACAGACGGACATCGCTTAATCGACTCGGCTGTTGTGTGTAAAAGTTTCCTTCTTCATTTTTTATACATTGGCACAACTTCAGCATCTTCTTTTACCCATTTTCAATGGGTATAAAAATATAAAAACTGTCTTTCAAGCTTCACTTCTTCGATTTGTGCTTTCAAGTCTAAAGGGACGTTAATATATATTTCAAAACAGTTTGATGGCAAATCTTTTAGCCATTTGGAAAATTTTTTTCAGCGGACCTAAATCTTTTTTAATGTAAATAAGATGTGTGCAATTAGAACTTGAGTCGGACACGCGCTTCAAAATATGTCAAATCCGCTGTCTAGTTATTACACAATGTCTGATATTGCGACAAATTTTCAGTAAATATACTTGTGATGAATATGTAAAATAACATTTAACTAGCATCTTTACCGAAAATTCAGTTGCGGGATTTTTGAAAACTAACAACTCCATAGCTCACAATAGACAGTTGGATCCTGGTAAATCTCCAGGAAGGATAATATAAAATGAATTTGTAAAGCAACATTAAATAAATATCTTTACTGGGGATCCACTTTGGATATTAATTGGACTTTCGTTTCCCTTCAGTATCGCTCAGTACCGAATCAAAGCTGAATCAGAACTGGTTTGGAAGGGTGCAGTACAGAGGTAGAGAACTTCTGGTTTGTTTTGCTTGTTGAGGAGAAAAGTACTAAAAACGAACTAAGACCAAACTTCTGGAAAGTTTTATAAGACCCTTTGCAACCGAAAATTCATTTGCTGGATTTTTGAAAACTAACTACTCCATATTTCACAAAAGACAGTTGGATCCTGGTAAATCTCCAGGAAGGATAGTATTAAATGAATTTGTAAAGCAACATTAAATAAATATCTTTACTGGGGATCCACTTTGGATATTAATTGGACTTTCGTGTTCCTTCAGTATCGCTCAGTACCGAATCAAAGCTGAATCAGAACTGGTTTGGAAGGGTGCAGTACAGAGGTAGAGAACTTCTGGTTTGTTTTGCTTGTTGAGGGGAAAAGTACTAAAAACGAACTAAGACCAAACTTCTGGAAAGTTTTATAAGACCCTTTGCAACCGAAAATTCATTTACTGGATTTTTTAAAACTAACTACTCCATATTTCACAAAAGACAGTTGGATCCTGGTAAATCTCCAGGAAGGATAATATACAATGAATTTGTAAAGCAACATTAAATAAATATCTTTACTGGGGATCCACTTTGGATATTAATTGGACTTTCGTTTCCCTTCAGTATCGCTCAGTACCGAATCAAAGCTGAATCAGAACTGGTTTGGAAGAGGTGGACCTCTTCAGGGTTGTTTTGCTTGTTGAGGAGAAAAAGTACTAAAAAAGAACGAAGTCCAAACTTCTGGAAAATATTATAAAACTCTTTGCAAAGGTATACAAATTTTTTGTTAAGTATAGACTTATAAGATGATCTCTTGCTTGCTTCGTTTGCAGTTGTCAAAGTTGCTTTTGAATATCATAAATAGCAATAATTGGCTACTGCAACCAAATCAAGCAAAATAATGCTCACAAAACGACATTCACAAAAGAAATAGTAAGCCTGATAATCGCCAGTATGGATACACTTAAGCGAATTTAAAATAAGACGCTTAGGAAATATACATACTAGCGACTAACCTTTAAAGAGACTCGACGGAGTACAGCTCTCAGAAATTTTCTATAAATATTTTTATTTCGTTGCATAAATCTTCTACTGGAAAAGTAATACTGGTAATAGATCCATAAGGTCCCCTTTGTCTTTGCCTTTGTTTGATTTGCCGACAAATTTTCAGTAAATATTTTTGTGATGAATATGTAAAATAACATTTAGCAAACATCTCGACCGAAAATTGATTTGCCTACTTTTTCGAAGTTAAACTTTCTAAGATCTTCGCAAAATACTAACTTCACGGGAAAGCAAAGCTAACGTTGTCTGTGCCGAAGTTTTGATACAGCTAAATAGGCTCGTTCCAACGGTTAGCAATTTCGAGAGGTTTGAGAGGTCAAAGACAATTAGGTCCTAATAAATCTCCAGAAGAGATAAAATTTAATGAATTTTTAAAGCGACATTAAAGAATTATCCCTACTAAGGATATACTTAGGATATTTCATGGAGACTTTCGCTTGCTTTGCTTGTTGACGAGAAATTATAAGGAACGAGAACGCTAAGCTAACTTTGTCAGTGTCGAACGTATAAAAACATTGACGAATGCTGGTTACGAAATATCAGAACTTAAGAACGCTAGCTTCAAAATCAGAAATTGATTATAGCTAAAATCGGATGCCGATTTCGACCAAATTTTACGAATCTGTTAGAGAACAGGTTAAATGATTAAATTGGAAACTAAAAAAGTTTTTGCGATCGACCGAACTCTTCAAGAGACTCGCATCTTAAGATTGGTTCGATACAGTACAGACCATCTCCTTTCCGCATTTAGAAATGTGCACTTAAAAATTTAACATAAATTTTTTAGCAAAACCGCAAGTCACAATTTGGTGGGAGAGTCGAGAACTAATTTCGGTTTTTTTTGTGTTGTTAAAAAAACATTTTAATTTTGAGAACTTACAAAGCTTTCTATCAATTTGGAGTTGTCTGTTCTTGCAGATGTGCTGCCTTTGGAATTCACAAACAGACATATGCTGAAATTAGATGGTCTCTGAATACATGCCGGCGATAGGCAAAGCCTAGTAATGATAAACCGGGAGGTTCTTGAAACAGCTGTAAGGTCGACCATCCTCCCTTGTGGTGTGTGTGTCTTGTTTTAAATTTAGAATATTAACCCCAAAACCTCAAAGAACCTCAATGCGCTTTACACTGCTCCAAAGTGAGCAGATAAAAATTTGATCTCTAATACACATTGCTCCATTGACTAATTGTATTATCAAGCATCTAAACTTTTGTGTGTTTTAATTTGATGTTTTCTGAACAATATTATTCCTGAACTCCGGTTAGAACCCGACCTAAGCCCACTCCGTGAACCCGAACCTTAAAAAGTTTCGTGAGTTCGAGCTCCGGAGTAAACCCCTGACGATTTTAAATGTCAACTGAAATACATAAGAAAAAAACGTCGAAAACAACAAGAAGTATTGTAAACGTTAACTGAAATAAGTAAGAGCCAAACCAAGTACGAGCGAACCAACCCATCAAAAAGTCGATGAAAGCAGAACAACGAAGGCGCTAAGACGGGTGGTGAGCTAAAAGCAGAGAGCGGGCCTTAGACGCAGTTAAGTCCGATCGTTTCCTGAAGGAAGACGTGTGCCGCAGAGGAGTAAGTGATTTTGAAATCCAACGAAGTGTGAAAGTCAAGCCAAAATTAAGTCGGGCTAAATTTTTGTCTTCAAGTTGTTATTAAATCGAACTAAAGCTAAGGTCCCACAGGCAAACAAAATTTGAACACATTGTGCAAACAAAGTTAGCCTTGAACTGTAAATGTTTGTTGTTTTTTTTTTTTCCCTTTTTCTAATTAAAACAAGTATTTGTTTGGCAAACATATAATTTTTGTTACCCATAATGAGAGCAAAAATAACTGCAATGATTTTATGCTGCGACTTTAAGACTTGCGCGAGCAGAGAACCAAGCTACTTTCCGTTTTCCTCCGTAAAGTCTTAAATGATTGCGTTGAGCTCCAGATCTTTATAAATTTTTCGATGAAAGCACACTTGTTTTTTGGGGAACATTTTATTATACATTTCTTTTTGCCCATATATCTACTAAATTTAAAAATTGTTTTATGCTCATTTAAGTTCTCCTTGTTATTAAGAGTTTTTGTTTTTAGTTTCCGTCAAATCAAAGAGAATGGGAAAAAATTGCAGAAGAATTTTATTTATTATGGAACTTTCCGAACTGTGTGGGCGCAATTGATGGAAAACATATTGTCATGAACACTCCGCCAAATTCGGGTAGCATTTTTGATAGGTATATATTCTCGTGAAATATTAATTAGTATAGGTACTTATTAACTATAGTAACTTTTTTATTGTTTAGGTCACACAGCATTGTGTTAATGGCAGTGGCGGATGCAAAGTACAAAATTTTGTATTTTGACGTCGGAACAAATGATCGCGTCTCTGATGGAGGAGTTTTTCGTCAAACTTCTTTATATGAGGCCCTAGTCCCTAACAGGTTATACATTCCCGACGACGCACCCTTGCCACAGCGTGAGATTGCTGTTCCATTCGTAATGGTGGCCGATGATGCTTTTGCTATAAGCAGAAGACTTTTGAAACCGAAGTCGAAAGGGTATTTAATTACCGACTATCAAGAGCTCGACGTGTTATAGAAAACACTTTTGGCATTCTTTCAGCGCGATTTCGCGTGATGCGCAAGCCAATTGCCGTGTGTCCAGAAAAAACTCGCGTAGTGAATTCAGCAAGTTGTGCTCTTCATAACTTCTTGATCATGAGAAAATCTACGTACCTTTCACCAACCCTGATTGACAGAGAAACACCAAATGGGACAATAGTTCCAGGAGAATGGCGTTCAAATACTAACTCTGAAACATTTCTAGATATTGGGACACACTGTTCGTATTTAATATTATATTTATGTTTATATAGAAAAAATAACTAATACCGTATATAATAAAATACTTTTTTAATTACGAACTTATTTTATTTCGTGGTGTTGTGATTTATTTGAATTTTACTTGCTGCTACAGTTTCAATTTTGTGTTGCCTAAGCCAAAAAAAAATATATTTTTTTAATATTTGCCTTGTTTGCTCTTACAATTTGCTTGTAAGACCAAACTCGCGAACCCGCAAACAAAATTTGCCGAGGGTGTTCCCACGTGTTCCCATTAGGCAAATATTTGCTTAAAATTATTGGTGCACAAACATAGGCAAAGGCTACTTGGCAAATGTTTGCGAGCAAACTATTTGGTGTTCCCGCTAAGGGCAAACAAAATGGGCAAATATTTTAAAATATTTGCGCAAATTATTTGCCTGTGGGACATTAGCTTAAGAAATCTTTATAATACTTTTTATAACCATTAAGTGTCAACAACTAATTGAATAAATAATTAAAATCCTACATGTATGTACAGGAACATTAAACATTCACTTAAATTGGCTGATTAATATCTTTACCTTTCTCATTTTTCCCTTTCTTTCTTAATACTCTAGCATTTTGTTTATATGAAAGCGTAAGTATAAGACATGTTTTTGTTTGCGCGATCGCCTTTTCAAGATACCTTCTTCCTCTGAATGGAAACGAAAAATAAAGTAACCCAACGACAACTTAAAGCCAGATTACATTTTAGAAATCTCTCAAATATTCATCCTGAAACTCCACTCGCACCAAAGCAAATAAACTGTCCCATTGTTTATGCACCTGACATTTGACTGCCTCCCTAGAAACCAATGTCTAGCATCGTTAATTGCAGTGCGCTTCCCGAATAAATGCCAAATGTATTATATGTATTTACGCCTACCCCGAGCCAATTCCACCCCTAAGATGTCATGTTGGCAGTCATGTTAATCGCAGGCCGTTGTCAACGCCTTTTGGCTGGAGAGTCAACCCCCGTACACCCAAATCCCCCACCCTACACACTTATAACAAATTTTAAATTGCACGAAATTGCAACAAGACAACGAAACCGAAACTAATTCGCAACAAGCGCAATAAAAATTATGAACAATAGCGGAAATTAGTCATGGCAGTGGCAGATCGGTAAGGGAGGGAGGGAGGGAGGGAATCTGCTCTGCGGTTATGACATTGACAGCGTAACGAAATGTTAACCAAAGCATGACGAATGCGAGCATGCATCTCCCCGGCTGGCAAAGGGGGTGGCGGAGGGCGGATGAGAAGACAACACTTTCGCGCTGTGGGGAAACAGTGCCATGTCCATGGGGTCTAAGTTCACAGGCTCCCGGCAAGCACAAAGTTTAATTAGCAACTTTTCTTCCTTGCTGGTTTTTCTATGTTGTCGAACTCGTTGAGTGGCTGCTGCAGCTTCCGGTGTTGCACCTTTTCGCTCCCGGGCACATGTTCGTGGAAAGTTGATGCCTTTCCCCATACACATGTGTGCGAGTATGAAAAGTTAGCTCCGCATCGCTGTCGAGCGAGCAAGGATAAAGGATGCTGCTGCCGCTTCGAGGGCGAATGACACTTGACAGTGATTTATGGTCGCGGCCACTGATAACCCAAAGCCAAAGCTTGGGCGACCAGTGCAAATCTAGAGCAGAACTCACCCCTCCCTTTGTTAGGAATTTGTTGAGTTTTCTTTCAGTCCGTGAAATATTTTCATGCCGCAAATGTTGCAATGCTGAGCCAAAAACTCTCACATGTGCAATCATTTTTTATCGCAAATCTCTCTTTTGCCTAAGCGGCTGTTCCGAATCGCTGTCATGTGGTGCACAGTCCCTGCCCCTGCCCGACGGGGTGTTAAATTGCCAACGTCGCGATATTGCCAGCCTCATTAACCTTCTGTCAATTTCAATAAGGCTGCGCACAAAAAAAAATGTGTTTAGTTTCCGGGAATCGACGAAATCTGTTGCAATTGACGCACAAAATGCATTATGAAGTGAATGGAAAATATAAAGATAAACATCCAACTGGACCTGGCCGAGCGAAATGGACCATAAGTACTTCATATTAGATGCAAGTTCAAACCACAAGGGAGTTAATGTAGAAGCAGAGGGGAAGGACAAGTGAGACTAGGCCATGGCCAAAGGTGCACAAAAATCTGTGAGTGCAACACATGCTCGCACACTTCGTCGTCAACAGAAAAACATTGTTCAATATTTGTCACTCATTTCGAATGGTTGGCCAATCATTTACTATTCTAATTTCGCTCAGCAACACATAGGGGTGGTTATTTGGGCCGTCGAACGTATGTCGAAAAATTTCATGAAATAAATAAAATTATTCGAGTCAGATCGTAGCAACTGCGTTCTTTTCAATCACAATGGGCACGAGCTCTCCGAAGTCAACAACAACAACAACTGGAGCAGATACAAGTACGCCGGACATCAAGCATTTACATCTGCTTCGGTCAGATATCGATTACACCGCTGATCTGATATTCCTGATTGGTACTATGGACAAAGAATGTCCCAACTGTCAAGCATGAACGAGTCAGCCGGGATGCGTTGCACATCTGGAAAAGTGCAACTACCGAAAATTGAGACGCCCCGCAGGAACCGTTGAACGGATTGCTCATGGGCACGAATACAGACTAAAACCTGTTTCTGTGGTCCATTAGTAGATTTAATTCATGCTTTCAAATGACTTCTTTCAGAGCAACAGAAATAGTGCAGAATACAGCGGCTAATGGTCAGCAAACTAATTCAACCTTCAAACCATAAAGTAGGGACAATGCTGCCAATGCCAAACGAACCACATAAACTTTTACAAAATCTACTTTGTGGGCAGTAAGGACGTCAATAGTGTGGGCTACACTTAATTTGGCTTACGCCAGATCGGTGCCGTGCTGGACTCCCTTTTTAATAAGCACAAAAAACTATTGAAATCTTTAAATCACACATTCACGATTTGAAGTCAATCCTCCTATCAATCCTGATAAAACCCAGCTTGGAAGCATGTTGATGTATGTTGACGACGTTGCGGGAATAATGGTAAAAGTCGACCACACTGATGTGAGAGATATTGTGGCTTATAGAAGAATAAACAATAACTTGGAGTACAACGCCGAAACACACCCTTTATATGTCGGTCTCCAATATCCGCTAATTTTCTGAAAAGTATAAGATGGATATTACATAAACATTGAAAAAAGTGAACATTACGAACATTATTACTCATTTTAGTAAATGTTAATAAATATGTTTTTACAGAAGACAAGAAAGTGAGCCTAATTTTTTGGGTATTCATTCTAGGATGTCGTGAACTATGCCAACAATTCATTATCGATATGTACGCGAAGGTAGAGAATTAACGACTGCGATTCCTTCGACTGCGATAATGATTATGGCAGGACATTCCGGGTCAGCTAGTCTATATATAAATCTCTTGTCACATGTTAGTTAGAAAACTTTTCCTCAACGACTTGGCCTAATTCAATGGAATTTTTAAAAATTTTTTTTTGCAGGTGTAGAATAGGCTTTTAACTATATTAACACGTGTGTGCTTTAACGACCTTTATGATAATCAAACCATTAATATCAAGCTGGCTGGAGGTCTTTTTCTGCTTTCACATAACTTCAAAAAGCAGGAACATTACACACCACAAAAGACGATAGTTGATGGTACAGCTGTTTTATTGCACAGAGAAAAAAACGATCCCCGAAGAATGGATACTCAAATATCCACTTTAAGATCCATTTTTTTCATATCCTTTTTACATTGTTCAGCTCCTTTGAATGATGAATAAAGATCAATGAAATATTTTTTTCTGATATATCCGTTTTTAGCGAAAATAAATGGACTTTGGAAATATCCGTTGGATTCCAAAAAAGGATAGTTAAATATCCAGACCAAATGGATACCGAAATATCCTAAGGATCATCAAAAACTATCCTTTTTATACACTTGAAAAGTGTACTTTGCAACGCATAGAAGGAATCATCTCCGACCACATTAAGTATATATATTCTTGATCAGCATGACGAGCTGAGTCGATTAAGCTTTGAACCGACCGGATCGGATGTCTACTTCTTGTAGCTGTCATACGAATGATCGGTCGGAAAATGGATTTTAATGAGAAAAACTGAATTTTCCTCAATATTACCGCTCTCAATCACGGCTAAAATTAAATGTTTTTAAGCTGATCTGCGAAGTTTGGTCGAAGTGGCTAACCGTTGAGACAAGCGTTTTCAAGTGTATCAAAACTTCGGCACAGACGTAGTTAGCTTTGCCTTTCTCGGTTTCAGTGCTGCCATAATGTCTGTGCGTGTCCCCAATTTGCCCATGCCATATTAGTGAGAGACATTTCTGTTGCTATAAATGATACTTTATGTGTTTAGTTTCAGCGCCAACGCCGTGACTGGCGGTGTTTACACACTTATCGTAACGCTAGGTGATTTCAGTATCGCTTTGCAGAGCATTCTTTTGAATTGATCATCTTCGTCAAGAAAAAATATCATACTTTTCGTATCTAAATTAAAAATTTTCAGCTTCAAAACTTCAATAAGTCAGAATGTTCTTGAATTAAGTACGGAATTTCTTGATACAAGGGCGTTTTTAAAAATCCCCAAATTCTTGAATTTTCTTCATTCGGGATTTTTTGTAAGAATTAATAAGGCTCAAAGTAAGCATGACCTATACTTATTTATTTTATCTAAGAGCGATTTGTACTTAATATAAGAGCTTGACTTTTTATCAAGATCGAAATGACTTTAATTAAAACTTTATTTACTTGAATTAAGAATTTTATTTCTATTTTGTAATTTTTAATTGGCGATTTTGAAATAGATTCGTGCTTAAAGTAAACATTTTCAAGGGCTAATCGTTCTTAACAAATTCTATACCGAAATAGGATGAATTCAAGAGCAAAAATCGAACGAATGAGATCTTTAGGATTCCATTTCTATCATTCTAAAATCCGAAAGTTTTTCTGAAGCTTTTGTTGATAACGAAACACCACAAATAAATGCTCCAGTTTTTTAGGCTAAACCTTTAGAAATAAAAATTAAGAACCTCAACGCAATCGCTTTAGATTTCGAAATTGAATTGAAAGAAAATAAAAAATCGTAATTTTTGGATATGTCCCTCCAACATTGTCCTAAAGAGCATGAATTCGGCATCATTCTGCATGTATTCTGATATAAATACAAAAATTGACAAATATCTTTGTCATTATGTTGACACTATACTCCAGCCCGTTGAGTACGGTAGGTGACCGGTTTTGGTATAATCTCATCTTGCGTCCTTGGTGTGAACCACTGTGCGATCGCCAATTTTCAATTGAACTCCTCACATTAAAGCTGGGTTTCCCCAGAAGAGAGCACGAAAATGTGACTGTTTCTTACTCTAACCCACAGCGAAGCATAACTTCCTGTTTGACTTAAAAGCATTAAAGTCATGTTGCCATTCCTCCTGGCAACATTTTTTTTTGCACTGAGATACTCTAATAAAAATAATGTTGATTTATTTAACGGTGAATTTCAATAAGTTGGCATAATAAATATTAATCAATTTGGTTTTTTGTTTCAATAACCAAACTATGATTTGACCATCCGCTGGCTGGTACAGTTGGTGCACACCTTTGCTGACCGCATTCCCCAGTGTACAACATCCATGCGGTGGCTGAGCTTGTTGCCATTTCCGTTTCCGTTTGCCCCTGTCGTCGTTGTCATGTCCTGCATGTCCTGTGTGGTGCCGTGTCCTGTTGTCCCGTTGGCTGCTCTGCTGCCGTGTTGCACATAAATCGTTTAAAATAAAGTGATAATTGCATTTGTGTTTCAACTGTCAAAGTGACATCAGTTCAGGGGACTGCGCGAAAATGCCAATGTATGCGTCTGCCTGCGCGCGTGTGTGTGTGTGTGTGTCGAGTATCTGCGTTACTTCCCAACATTTTATGAATGTCGCCGCAGTATGAATAATTGCGATAGCAGCCAATTTGAATGGCCCATCCGCGATTCTCTGTGCCTTTGACGCAACATTTTCGAGGGTTGTTCACTTCCCTCTCTGTGTGTGGCTTAATTTCAGTGTCAGTGTGAAGTGGATTAAAGTATTTGCAGCCTAAAAACGAGTTCAACCCCTCAGCAAGGCAGCCCGCCCAGAGTGCACTCGATCTGCCCGACCAGATGGATGGGATGGGCCAAAGTCAATACCGTCCAGCTTCAGCTCTGATTAATATGCGACGTCCCGTTGTTGCTGTCTGGCGTGTGAATCAGCCAAGTGTTGCTCCATACTCTTTACCCTCTCCTTCCCAATTGAATTGTTAAGCAAATAGCATTAATATTTATATACTTTTATTTTCCTTTCGCCACGGGTGGTGGTGATGCAGTGCAGCCAACTTCACAGCCAAACCAATGCACAGAAGAGGGACTGCAAGTGCCAAGTGCGGCGCTGCATGCGGCAAATTAGGCTGTCATTGATGCATGATTATGACCCAAAATATTAAAACATTTAAAAAACGCAATGGTTTAACTTTTTCTGCCTCTTGGGACTTTCGTCCCATTTTGTCATGGGGCTAAAAACCGGGCACAAACTTTGCGTGCAGGCCAGAGGCAATGGGGGGAAACCTCTCAAAAAACGTGTCGATTTGATGAATGGCGTTTATTAAGCAAACAATTTCGAGCTATTTGCCGCCTAATTGGCTGCCATGCATCAACTTGTTGTGGCAGTTAAATGGCTTATTAATATTTAATGGCCAGCACAAGAACAAAACAAAAATGCAAAACGTAAAAGGAATCACATGTTTAATTGTTGCTCATTTGCCTAATTTCGTGTGCAAGTCAATTTTGATGGGGCTGGTCATGCAAAAGAAAATCCGGAACATGAGGAATAACTGCACTTGTACGGGCTTTTAAGTGCCGCGGTGCAAGGGAAATGAGTTTTGCATGCAGCACGCGCGCGGTTTTTCATTTCACTGTCGACGACGAGGAGCAAATGCTTTCATATTAAAAAGGAAGTGGCAGGAGAAGGTATGCGAATACCTCTCACGGATGCATTCACGGTCGGAAGTTTGCTTTGCGGGCATATTATATTCATGAACTTATGAGAGCCTAGCAACAAGGAGCTACGATTTCTTGGCTATTAAAAATTAGCTAAAGTTTAAGCAGAAGGTAATCAAAATTAATCGACCCAACTATCTGGAAGCCTTACAGTTCAGTCAGTCTCAGTGCAGAGTAAATTCGAAGCCAAAATAACGGAATTTGATTTTGAACAGAATACGTTGTAGGGGCCGATTTTCCACGCTATTACAAGGGCAATGAAATAAAGAAATGTTAAGCTTAGTACTTGGTCATGCCCGACTGTAATATACTCTGTTTCTTTTTATTTATTAAAGTTCCAAATCGATTCGCGGAACTCCAATCGCTTAAGCAGAAGCAAACATTGAATAAGCTACACGAACTGGCAACACATCGAGGAACATAGGCTACTAAAATCCCATCTCAGCGCCTCCTCTTCCCATGACCGTGATCGCCGACGAAATGCATATAATGAAACGCATCGTCAAGTCAGGAAGAATGTCAAGAAGAACAAACGTTCCTTCGCGGAAAGTACAGCCAACCATGCGGAAGAATGTGCAAGAAGTGGCAATCTTCGTGGTGTCTACAAAGCCAACAAGAAGTCAGGGAAGTCACAAAAAGGTGACTTAAGTCCGGGTAACGACATAGCTCCGACGTCATTTCTCCGCCGCATTTCAATCGACATATCTCCGCGCGGAGATATGACGCTTTAAAACGACATAACTCCGCGCGGAGATATGTCGTTGAGAAAGCGGCGGAGATATGACGCTATCAATGGCGGAAGTATGACGTTTGAAAGCGCACGGAGATATGTCGTTTGCAACACGGCGGAGATATGTCGTTTTCAAACGACATAATTCCGCGCGGAGATATGTCGTTTGAACGCGGCGGAGATATGATCACGTCGGAGGTATGTCGTTTCAAAACGACATATCTCCGCCGGCAAAATGTATTGGGCGGAGATATGTCGTCGGAGATATGACGCTATGGCACTTAAGTCACTGTAGAAACTGGCGAGGTAGACTAAGCTGATGCGGACGTAAACCCTCAAACGTGGCAGTTAATAGCAGTTTTGGAAACATTGACGATGTCAAAAAACTCTGCTATCTGGTAAGTGACATGGGGGTGATGGCGTGGGAAAGGTACACAAAGCGCTGAAAACGAAACTTATTATATAGCTCAAGCAATGTTTGACGCGATTTCTGGCAGCTTAATCATCTTTCGATTCATATCTTGCTTGATTCTATCTGACAGTTATGAAGTGAGATATGGCTTAAAATGTAAGTGCTTCTACACACAGAAAAAAGATCCCGTTGCATGTTTTATGGAAATATCCACTTTAAGATCCCATATATTAAAAATCCTCTTCACATTTTTCAGCTCTTTTGGAAGAAGAACAAAGATTAATGAAATATATTTTTTTTTCTAATATATCCTTTTAAAGCGCAAATAAACCGACTTCGAAAATATCCAATGCATCCCAGAAAAGAATAGTTAACTATCCAGTCCAAATGGATACCTTAAATATCCTAAGGATCTTCAAAAACTATGAACTAAAAAAATAAAAATAATACATAATTTAAAAACTTTTCTTTTTTCTTTTGGCTGTAACTAGTTTACATTATTATTAGCCAAACAAAGCTATTGAATATTACTTTTACCATTACACTGAGTTCAATCTATTGATTAGATATTTATTTAATGGTAATTAAAAGTAATGGAAGTCATTTCCGATGCAATTTTTAATCACATGCGGTTGAAAATGTAAATAATTATCATTTAAACGTCTTTAGTATTACTTGTTTCTAAAAACAT
Source organism: Lordiphosa clarofinis (assembly GCA_018904275.1). NCBI lineage: Eukaryota > Metazoa > Arthropoda > Insecta > Diptera > Drosophilidae > Lordiphosa > Lordiphosa clarofinis. Next base: position 826,686 of record JAEIGQ010000112.1, read on the forward strand.
CAGTCAGTATTAAAATACCGAAAAAAATTTTTATCGTTCCATCCGAGTGGCTACTTTAGGGTTTCAAAGTCAGTTTTCTCTGAAAAGCTTGTCACGTGGTTTGTTTGCCCGAAATAATTGGCTATGTTTAAAGCTGTGGCATTCTTTTAATTCTTTACGTACAAGGTCAAATACCTTGATCATCGATTACCATGTTGTATGTGTGCTTTTGTTTTGTAATTGTTACTTGTGTTGTTGTCGTGGTGTCTTTTTTGTACGACCTTACCTAAAATTTATTGTGTTTTGTGGAGCAGAAAAAGTGAATAAGATCCATTTAACTCCAGTTGAAAAAAGTCCAATTCATGCTTGACATGTATACAACGAGGTGGTATTAACAGTTTTTAATTAACAAGAATTAAATTAATTAAAATTAATTAAAGAGAAGAAAGACAGCGATTCGGCTAGAAGGCTATTTTCTAACGTAGAGTTGTTTAGCTCAATAGTGGAGTTTGATGCAAAAATCTTTCATAATTTCCACATTATTTTAATAGCTCTTTCCTGCGTATAAAATAAGTTCTGCAAAAATAAAGAGTTGTGTGGAAAAAACGGCTTCCATGTTAATGAACTGCTATCCTTGGTACCCCATGTAAGCGACGTGCATAAATTATTGGTTCATGGTTACCAAAACATCGAAAATGCAGTCCTTTCCGTTTAATGTGTCTTGGAGAAAACGCAATAAATTTTGACATGTCAGGCAAGACAGCCGTCTGAACAATATCGGTGACTTTTTTCACAGAGCTATGGACACATTAGATCATCTTTTATCAAGTGTCTTAATAAATAACAGGAACAAGGTCAAGAAGATACCACTTCCACAATACCTAATCGCAATTTTGGAACCTCCGTCTTCTGCGAACTTCAACTTTGCTGAAGAAGAAGATGACGAGTCCAATAATTATGATGAATTATAGTTAAAATTGATACAAAACAATAATTATCCAATATATTTTATTAAATTGTTTCTAAAAACAGTACAGAAAAATAATCATTTGAGAGGTTGGCGGATTTGTATGGCAGGTAGGTGAAGGTGTGGTCAAAACAAGACATAATTTTATTTGAAATTTATATTTGTTAGATCAAATACAAGTGCCAATTTGCAAAGCTGGATCTTTATTTTGGGACTTTTTGGCTAAAAAACAAGTGAGAAAGTCGGTCAAGCCCGACTATAACATACTCTGTACTTGGAGTAGAAGCTGAATGCAATGCTGGTGATGCGCTCATTTCTAAGTCTCTCTCTCTCCTCTCTCTCTCTCTCACTCTCACTCTCACTCCCTCTTTAAGATTGTGGGGTGGGGGAGGGTGATTTACTTTTTTGCTCATAACTTGAGAACCGCTCATCTGATCCTGATCATTTCTTCGGCTTATCGATACATTTTGCTAATTCCTAACTATCTCTTGAAGGTGCGAATCGTCTATCTTCAAAACTGTAGGAGATATAATGTTTGTTCCAAATTGCGGGGGCGGGAGGAGGCGTGTCAAAAATGGAAAATAAACTTAATCTGCCTGCAAGTATAAGAAGCATTTGTCCCGTACATGTCAAACCCCTATCTCTTACCATCTCAGAGATCTGTTTGTTCATACGGACGGACGGACAGACGGACATGGCTATATCGACTCGGCTGTTGATGCTGATCAAGAAATAGTCGAAAATGATTCCTTCTCCCTATTGCATACTTTTGCACAAACTTAATATTCTCTATGTACCTTTGGCACAAAGTATAAAAATGGCAATTGGGACCACTGTGCATTGATTGAATGACTTTAGTCCGGTTTTAGAGAGAAAAGTGTTGACAGTTCGAGAATGAACGAATGTTTTTTCAAGAGGGTTCGTACTTATTTTGTAGCTCTTATTAAACAACTTTATCAAACTTTTGGTCTTATTTAACTAGAATTGAAAAGAAAGCTATAGAGTTAACTACTCGGAATAAGTATGAAGGACTTACCTCAAGTACGATTCGAAGTCACTGTTTCAGTTTTTGAACACTTGGTTCAAGCTGTATTAAAGGAACTTATTTTAAGAAAGCTTCGAACTCATTTTCTAAGTTTAAAACATACTAGGCTCAAGTTCAAATATTCTTATTTTAAGGACGTTTTTTTACTTCTTTCTTAAGTCCGAAAATTCAATATTTAAGAATGCAGTACTTCACAAATAGTACTTGATATAAGTTTGGCATACTTGGTGGCAATAATTGCAGACTCAGTTGCAAGGCCGTTCAACTATTCTATAGTGTTTTCTTTGCGAGTTTTTCGAAACCCCTTGAATAATCTATCTCAAATCTAGAACCGTTGATCAAGTGCGTCTGGTGAACTCACCCATTGTTCCACACTCCACAACATTTTGGCAAACAAATTTTGATGATTTGATTTGCGAAACTTTCGATGATTTCAATTTGCCGGCGCTGCTAACCTGAGTTTGTGCCCAACACATTGGTAAAAACCTTCCATTCTCGGTTGGCATTTACATAACAATTGTATGCCACTTGACTGTTGGCAAACAATTTACAATTCGTAAAATGTTTCGCCCCCCTCCTCCCCTCTCCCTCTGTACCACTGTCCATCATATGCATATTTTGGGTCTGGTAACTCTCATAAAAATTAAATAAAATATGCATTACGTAGAAAAAGTTTAACCAAAAGTGCCACATTCGTAGTTGTTGCTGCTGTTGCCCTGACAAACTCATTTCAATGCAGCACACAAACACACACACATGTGTGTGTATGTATGTACAAGGTACATACGTATATGGGGAAAGAACTGGCAACTGTAGTTACAATAAATACATATGCAGGGCTGTCGACTGTTGCCAGCGTCGCTGGCATTATAGAAATCCCGTTAAACCCACTTAATTCAATAAAACACCTTTCACACACTTTGCGCTAAAGCCGACAACAAACTATAACGTTTAGTGTGTGGGTGAGTGTGCGAGTGTGTGGGTGTGTGAGTGTGTGGGTTGGTGCTTGAGAGCGTGCGCCAAAAGCTACTTCATGTCGGCAATTTACGTTTAAAGTTGCTTAAAGTTGCTAACGACAAAAGTTATAATTGCATAACGTGTGGCGGGGTGGTGGGGTGCAGGGTGGATGCACTTAGTAAACACACACAGTTGAAACTAAAACGCCGCCGAACTCGCTTGCCAGGCAGCATATGGCAGCCGGAAATGAAACGTAAATCAAATAAGTAAGAAGCGCAAATGCACACACACACACACACACACGCACACATTGACAGCCACTCTCCCCTTACCAACACAAGTGTATTGTCATTAGCGACAAGGACGAATCTCACCATTTTCCTTCTTTTTTTTTGCGTTTTCTCTTCTAAAATTGAAAAGTTTTCGGGAGTGCATTTTTGACTTCAAAAGAAAGCAGCAGCAACGGTCGAGGAAATTGTTCATATTGTAAATAAAAGCGGAAAGTGTTGCGAGCTGGAGCAGGGCAATGACGGAAGCAGCACGCCCATTGACGCATGTCCTGGTCGCTTCGACTGCTTTTGAGAAAGTGTCGCCGCTGCATGGGCGTGTCATTTCATTACATTGAAACGCCTGGCGCTGAATTAGAAACATTTCGTTCCTCCGCCAAAGAAGAAGGCGTTTCGCGCGAATAGGTGTTAAAAATCTTTTATGTCTTAATAGGTTTTTTGTGCTGCTTGCTTCAATTTAAAAACATTTTTTCCCGCCTTGGCACATGCTGTGCATTCCCTTATTTTCCTTTTTCTTTTCCCCCGTTTCTGCTGTGCGCTTTTCGTTTGACTTTCGGATGGAAAAGGTTGAGCTGTGTTTTAATGGGTTAACGAGTTGGCATTTTGATTGAGGAATCTTCAATTAACGCTGTGGGAGTTGTGAAATTTGATTTCATCTCATAATTGAGTTGGGCGTAATGAGAGTTAAGGTCTTTATTTCATAACGTAAAAAAAACTTGTTCTATGCAGATCTCCAGCGAGACACAAGATTCATTCAACCTTTTTGTTGGTTCAACCGAAAAATGTGCATGAAATTGGACAAAAAGTGGTCCCAGCGCGTATTACAAAGCGGTGGAAATTAGATAAATATTGCGCAATATTTCTTAAAGAATTGCCATTTGTGTCACTATGATACAAATAACCGAAGTGGAGTTAAGAGTCGTTCAGTTCAGAGAATGATTAGGCTTAAAGCCCTCGAAAATGCTACTGGATCAAATAAGAAGCAGTTCACTGGCCCTTATCTTACCCATCATTCATAGCCAACCACCCAGAAGCACCTAGATGAATCCGCTCTAAGCGAACTCACCATCACTCTGCTTGAATCTGGAACCCACAATGATGAGTAACGGCCAAACAAGGGAATTCATGGGAAATGACATAACGCTGAGGCCAACCCAATAGAAGCAGACCCCCATCTACGGATCCTACCAAGGACAGGTTCACTCCGGGAAGAGAAGGCAACTTAAATCTTCTGCCCCTATTAAATACCAAAATCACTGATCTCATCCCCTCAGAACTGGGGACCAATCTTGTGGAAAACCTGGAATTGCTTATCTTCTAGTTTAGAATAATCTTTCATCATTTGTTTCTTTACGTGTGAACCTTCGCAGACGTAACAGCAGCAACGAAACAAGTAAGAATATAATATCGTCTGTAATATATTTTGAATAACGAACTCACAGGTGACGAGTCATGGATCTTTGAGTATGATCCCAAAACAAAAAGGCCATCTTCCGAGTGGTACACGCCGACAAACGCTGAATTTTCGGCTTCACCACTCACAGAAACATGTCGCACCATAATGTCTGTCCTGTCTCTCCATATGTTCGGAGACAGCTGACCAGCCGCTCATTCGTTAGCAGTCTCTGAGCGCACGCTCCGAAGTACAGTCGTGGCAGAAGAGAATCAGTCCAATTACTCTCCGGACAAACTTTACATATTCTCTCAATATCTCTTATTAACTGTGCGAGGCCTTGTTTGTTGTTGGGATTGCTGAAATTTCCAAGAAATGAAGTGACAACACAACGAAACGAATTTCAAGCACCCTTCTCAATATTGGACAGAATTACACTGAATTGGGAGTCCTTCTGTTCACTGTCTTTTTTATACCCGTTACTCGTAGAGTAAAAAGGGTATACTAAAGTCGTGCAAATGTATGTAATAGGCAGAAGGAATCATCTCCGACCATATAAAGTATATATATTCTTGATCAGCATCAACAGCCGAGTCGATATAGCCATGTCCGTCTGTCCGTCTGTCCGTCCGTCCGTCTGTCCGTCTGTCCGTCTGTCTGTATGAACACCTAGATCTCAGAGATGGTAAGAGATAGAGGTTTGACATGTATGGGACAAATGCTTCTTTTATCTGCACGCAGATCAAGTTTGTTTCAAATTTTGGCCACGCCCCCTCCCGCCCCCGCAATTTGGAAAAAACGTAATATCTCCTACATTTTTAAAGATAGACGATTTGTTTCTTCTAGAGATAGTTAGTAATTAGCAAAATGAATCGATGATAAAATGATAAAGATCGGATGAACGGTTCTCAAGTTATGAGCAAAATAAAAAATGTTGCATACTTTTTGGATGGTCACCCTAGGGAACGCAGGAACACTGTTAATTATGTTTTCCATGAGAAACGGGTATTTCGAAGTCGGTTAGAGCCGACTTTAACTTACGCTGTCGTTTTTTTTTTTATTTTGACTTACAGGCCAAAAATGCTTCAGTGCTGTTTTTCCAAATTTAATTTTAAGATACATACGAGCACATCAATAGTTGTGTTGTTTTTCCATGTCAGTGTACTCAAAATTGTCTAACACATCTCAACTTGTGTTGTTTTTCCATGTTCGTATCAGAAGAATTTTGTTTATTTTTTTTTAATTGTGCGGTCTTTCCACAATATCTAAACTTTTACTGAATTTATAAACTTCACATTGTAATGTATAATATTTATTAATTAAACAATATGCAGCTATCTAGATTCTAGAATCATAAGATCAAAATGAATTTTTTCTTTAATGATTTTGGATGTATTTTGAATTAACAAAAGGCATTTTTGGCTGTTTTTTTTACTGATAGTAACAAAAATTCTAAAAATATTGCTCAAGACCACTGCTTGCCATGCACAAATCTGGATCAACGTTGGGAATGTCACCGATGTTCAAACTTTCGTATAAATGATTAAATCATGGATGAATAAGGTGTAGAATGCATAGGAGATCGCGTTTTTTTTCTTTGGAAATGAGTGACTCCGTAGCCCCTATTTTATCGTCACTCATTCCTTTCTTCACGACGTTTAAGACTTCGAACGGTTCTGTTTCGAGCAAAGAGGTTTTGTACTAAATTTTCCCAAAATCATTGCTTGTGCATCGCAGCTATTTGACATCCTTCCAAGCGAACGGCTGTCCGTTAGCATTTGTAAATGTAATGTAATGTAAAATTGGCTATAAAGCTCCAACAAGCCAAGCTTCTCTCAATCTCTTGGCGTGTGTGCTTTAAACTTCACAGGAGAAAGGGACCTACAGCTTAACTCCGAATCCGAACTGCAAAGTTTGAGAATTTGCTTTTTCATGGCTAGATACTTCACAGCTGGCGCCAATAGCTGGTAAAGGTTACCGACTGTGTAAAATCAATTTTTCTTAAGAAAGAAAAAAACTTTTCTTATTTATGTTTAGAAGCGGGATCGAACCCACAACCTCCTGCCCATCAGTCCAGCACACTAACCACTAGGCCACAGACGACCACGTTAGCATTTACCTTTCGGAAAAGAAGCTTCGTTTTCGCGAAGGAACTAGAAAGTGCTTTTTGTACCAACGGTTTGAACGAATTGGTACCAGTCACGTGATTGGTGGATTTCAACGCACGATTTCTTTTTCTTCCTTTCTATTACCGCATGGTCTACGTCGCATTTCATATGGGTATGGCCAGGCACCAAAAATTTGCGGATGACTTTGCAGGTAATATGAAATCATGGAGCTTACAAAGGAGTTTTTGTTTTGTCCGGCGCAGGAATCACTGTAGAAAATAAGCGAGTCTATGTCTCCGTTAATAACCTTGGAGTTTAAGTGCTTAAGTAAGCATGATAATAGTTCATTTGAATTTAATTGCCTTTGAAATTACAGCATAATTCAAGTTATGTATTAAACTTTCAGCAAACTGATTTTGGAACAATGACACAATTAAAGATGTGTATCTAAAAGTTTAAGAAGTATTTTGGAAAAAGGCACACTTAGAGTTATGATCCTTAAAATAAAAACATTTAATATGGAATAAAAGCTTAAGTCCAGATATGCCATCAAGTACACCAAAAAATCAATATGGAATAACAGCATAAGTCACAGTGTGTATTTTGGAATAAAAGCACATCTCAGATGTGTAATTTGTTTTGACTGAAAATAAAATAGCAATTCTGTCATAATGTAGATTCCGAATACGGAAAAATAACACAACTGAGATATGCTGTTTTGCTTATTATAAACTTAAGCAATCAAGACTTATGTTGTTTTGCTTTACTTTAATATCTTGGTAACCACTCACCCGATTGGCGTGAAATTTTGACACAACATAGAAAAGATCCCAAAGAAGCCATTGGTATTAATATCTCAATTTTGACATAACTCGAGATATGCTGTTACTCCTTATTGCCACAGATATATATTTTGGCATATTGCAGGCATGCCTTTTTTTGCCGTGAGCCCAATGCCGATTCTTTCTCTTTTTTCTTACAAATCTCACATACAATTTTACTATTTCTCTTAGATGACAATGGTAGGCTTCTTTTAAATTCTAAATCCAATTTTCAAAAATATCAACAAGACATTTACAGGACTAAATTTACATTAATTGCGACCTTATCTCCCTAGAAATTTTTTTCCATTATGTGTTGTCTGTTCTTTTGAGCGTAGCTGACATATGGGCATTTCCAAAAAAAGGTCCACCAAGGCCAAAAAAATTTAAGTGTTTAAAAATGCTATATTTATTCGAATTTTCATTGGGAAACAATCAAATTAAACTAATCTTACATTTACTAATAACCCAATTGGATATATTCGGTGTCACGGCCGTGTTAGCGCGATTTTTCTCATTTTGACATTAAATTTGCATAATTTTTTTGGAAAAAAGTGACTATAGATTACATGTACTTTCGCTATCTAAAATATTTGTGATGGTAAAAAGGGCATAACAAACCATGAGAAACTATGCCAAAGCAATTAACTGTAAGTTTTTACTTCGCATTATAGTAGAAACCTCATAAATATAATGATTTAAAAAAATGTCACGTTCGACTGAGATAAATATTTAAAAAAAAAAAATGTACTCAAGATTTTTAAATCAAAAAATATACATTTCAAGGAACTATTCATTCATAAGATATTAAAATTATTTGGGCTGCTCCCCAAAACCACGCATCCTGCACTGATCTCTTGTAAAATGGGACATTTCCTCAAGAAGTGCACTATATCCTCGAGTTTTTTAAGTTGCACAGTGTGCATTCGTTTGTGTGATTTTCCAGGTGTGGGCGGTAATTTAGGTTAAGCATCTCTACTCTTGCTCTGAAAATTTTCATTATTCTGTGGCAACCGATATCATCCTGGAAGTAATTGTTTTCATTTAAGTCGTATGTTAAAAGTTTGTAAATTTGCCTTCCAGAGCTCTCTCTTGCTTGATCCTCCCACATCCTCCTTGTCTTTATGCTTTGCTCCAATCTCCACACGCTTGGGTTTTCCAGTGTCAGCGGGGTTTCAGTCGCTTGCCATTTTGAGCCATTGGCTGAAGAACTGTGCTTCTGACTCCAGCAGGTATTCTGTGACAATTTTTGGATATCGTCGTTCCGGCGTGTTCAAGGTTTTCAGAACATATTTAAAGTGGATGTCCAATGGGTAGGTGAATAGTTTAGGCGTATTCTGCGGAAGGTGGAAGACTCTTTTAATAAAATACCGTTGACTCCGTTCGACATCCTCATAGCTATCAGAACCCCATACTTGAGCGGCGTAGCAAGTGATCACCCTCGCTGTCGCCTGGTGTATCTTATATTTCGTGCTCATGTTCACTTGCTTTTGGATTTAAAGGTATATATAATACAAGAACTTCCAACTGAATACCTGCTAGGCTCCAATTCTCGTTTCGCGCAAATCTTCCTCTTTCATTTCGAACTACGAGTACTTTCCATTTTTCGCTATTAATAGAAAGTTTCCAGGTGTTATGTAGTGTCTAGTATAGTGTCGGTGTATCTACGCGGCTGCTACAGAGGACAGAAGTCTCTGCCTGTATACACAGACAAGCGTGCCGAACTCTGCTATGGATGCGCTGTCAAGAAGTAATAATATTAGGAGTACTCTGTCACGCACACAAACCAGCTGCAGCTACTGCAAATGGTAAAAACGGCTGTTTTTGCAAAGACAAGTATCAAAAGAAGTAAATATTTTAGTTTACGCCTCGCAGTTTCGCGCAAACAATTCTTTTTTCAGGAACAGGAATCGAAATACGAATTCACTTACAGAGCGGTTTAAGGAACTTTATGATATATCTTAAACCACTTTGAAGTTATTTCCACATTTTTCTAGCTTGCTCACCTAAGGTCCATTTCATCCAATTGGTATGATTTATTTCCAGTTTGACTATTGAGAGTTGTTAATTTAATTAGGAAACGTGACTAATTACTTCGATGACTGTTCATTGATAGGACCGTTTGGTACCCAAACTGCATACATACATACATGAATGTTGCTAAATTCATTATTAAAATATTCCATTCAATAAACTCAAAACACAAATCCATTGATGTATACTATAAGCCTAATCGGCTTATGGCATATTAAGCCATTGGCAAACATGCATTTTCGACATTTGTCGCATGCAATTCAAATGCAATTTTCCTGCATTTTCACACAGGTTGTTTGTGTCGGGCCAGAAAATAAAACTTTCCCCATACCCACATCATCTAAATTGGCCACAAACCAAATGCAAAATGAGCCCAAGCAAAACATAATTTCAATTTCCGTTGCAATTATTTTGCCCAGCATTTGTTCGGGCATTATTATTAAGTAGTTTAAATAATTCAACTAACATGTAAAATCGTTTAGACGTTGACAGGGGGCGTGTGTTTTGGTCAGCCACCTTTCCAAACATTGCGTTGAACTTTAATGTATTTTCAGTTCCGTCTGCCAGTTCACATTATTTTTTAAAATATGTGGATGAAAAATTTATGCTGGAAATTAACGCCAGACATGCGACCTTTTTTGTGGTCATAAATTCGAAACGCATTAAAAGATTAGCTAATCCTAGTAATCGACAGTAAAAAGTCCATTTAACATTTGACAATATCTTTCCCATCTCGGCTTAATGAATCTTCTGCCTTTACATATGCCTTTACATGAATAATTAAAGCGAAAGAGGAAAAACTTTAGAGTGTGTCGGATTTGTGTGTCAGCCGTTTGTCACGCTGCCGGAGCTGACTGTCAAGGCTGACTGGCAAACAAAAAAGTTTTGCCAGCAAACTTTCGTCCTGGCAAGCATGCAAGCGTTTGTGAAATGCAGCTGTGCGATTAAATTAATAACTGCAAAAGGATTAAAAAAAAAAAAACTAACTGCCATGGCAAGGACATCAAGTCAAGCCAAGTTAAGGCACAGCCCAGCCAGGCAGCTGGCCCAACAGGCAGGTATGGCCCCCCGGGCACTCATTTGCATAATATTTACTTATGAGCTGACTTCCCTCCCCCTCCCCCACCCCATTCAGCAGCGTGGAAGAAAATAATTTGCTGAATTATGTCTTAAATAGTTAACCAAGTTTGCACAACATTGTGTGGCCCTTTTCTTGGTGGCAGTTCTGGCCATTAATGTTGTTGCAGCTAAGCTGCTTGTTAATTTGCCGGCACCTCCTCCGGGGCACAAGCCAAAATGCTCCTTGGACAATGGAAGGTAAGCAAACATCAAAGTTGTCTCAAAATTGCAAACGATGTGACAAGCAGCCAGAACTTGAACCAATTCACTTAAAGCCAGTCCCCTGTCTCCCCCTCCCCCCACTCGCTTATCTTCACATGACGCCGCCGGTTGCCATCGTAAATTTCGACCCCCAAAACTTTCCATTAAGAAGCTCAAAAACAGATACGATGCAAAGTTCCGAATGCGGGAGGGGGAGGGGGGGGCGCCGCAACAAATCACGCGACCGGGCATAATGGAAATCCCGTACCCCGAACTAGTTGCCCGGTGGAAGAGAAAAAAAGATGTGGCCAGGAAGTGTACGCAGTCTGTTAGGCGGGAAAACGAATATCATAATTTACTTTGTCACCCGCTGCGAATTAGCGTGTGTGGCCAGCCACGCCCCCCGCCCGACTCAGCAGGGCGAGACATTCTCAACAAAGCCGAGCTGGAGCTAAAGCCACTCGAACTTCAGCTCGGTGGAAACTTTTCACGAAAGCACTTAAAAATTTTGTGTGTGCGCCGACTTTAACATACGATAAAGAGACAGACAGACAGGCTGGCAGGAGGCGGCAGAGGCAGAGGCAGAGGCAGTTGGCAGCCCATCCAGACAAATAAGCGACGTGGCAGGCTCAGATTGCACTCTGCTCTCTCTCTTCTGCGAGTGTGTGTGTTGGCCACAATGCAAATTAATAAAAAACCATTTGAGGCTGGACCATTTTTACCAGCTTGGCTAATAAATAACGCAACGGCGACAGCTTCATTTATTTGAGTGCCCGACGCAGTGGCACGAGCTGGCTGCAAATGTGCACTTTTTAAAGACCGTCCTTTGGCCTCTACTCCAAGCCAGGCCATGCCCAAGTATACCATATTATCTCATTCCCGATACGATATCCGCTTTTTTTATGTTGTTAGCTTTCAATATGATTGCCTGACACACAAATACACAGACATACATTGAAACGGCATTTGCAATGTCATCACGTATACGCCATCCTTACACAAAACGAAAAAATATGGGAAAAGAGCCAGACGGTCCAACGAAGTGTTTATACTCTAACAGTTACTATTGAAATTAGGTGGAGAGGCCAGTAAGCTGGTCTGGTCTTAAGCTTATTGAAATATCCCAGCATGAATTACATGAATCCCAAACAAAAATTTGGCAGCACAATTATCTTCCACTTCCTGAAGAAAAAAAAGGCAGACTGGCAAATATTCTCCTGTTCAGCATCAACTGCCAAGTCGATATAGACATGTTCGTCCGATCTAGCCGACCTTTAAGACCTTTTTAGATATGACTTTAGTGTCATGGAATGGAAATAAAATAAACGGAAATTAAAAAGCGCAGTTTCAACGGCTTGAATGTAAAACAAAAAAATTTAAAATACAATGTACTAAATGAAAGGTATTTAGCCATATAACCTATATGCATTTAAATTTTAGTCCCAGAGAGTCAAAACAAAAGTATTGGAACCCCAAAAATCGGTCTAAATTAGAAGCAAACATGCATTTTTTCAACTTTAAACTCTAATTTCTAAAAATTTCGATGTGATGGATCATTTCTGTTAACTGATTCGTGCTCAACACACGAAAATCATCTATAATCCTCAACAACCCTTCAATATACTATAAAAGGTATAATTTTGTTGCCTTGTGTATTATTTCAATCGTAAATATAACAAGTAAGGGTGTTGCGGTCGAGTGGCCCGACAGTAAAATACCCTGTCCCAAGTAATGTAGTTCCTATAGCTTTGAATTACTTTTATTTTAAAATTTATTTAAGTAAATGGGCGGGCGCTTGCATATATTGGGTGTTTTTGCTCGGATCTTATTGTGGTATACAGAATAGATAGATGTTGGGCCCAACTGAATATATATTAAGTCACTAGGTTCAAACTTAACAAGAGCGTAAGTTAAAGTCGGCTCTAACCGACTTCGATCTACCCGTTACTCATGAAAAAACATGTTTAAAAAGTAGGCAACATTTTTTTAGGGTGGAAGAGGGGTAGGGGGGGCTTGGCTCACTTTTTTGCTCATACAAAAATGAGAACCGTTTACCCGATCTTTATCATTTCTTTCGCAAATCGATTTGTTTTGCTAATTACTAACTATCTCTAGAAGGTACAATTCGGATATCTTCAAAACTGTAGGTGATATAACGTTTTTTCCAAATTGCGGTGGCGGGAGGGGGCGTGGCCAAAATTTGAAATAAACTTGATCTGCGTGCAAATAAATAAGGCATTTGTCCCATACATGTCAAACCTCTATCTCTTACCATCTCTGAGATTTACGTGTTCATACAGACAGACGGACGGACGGACAGACGGACATGTCTATATCGACTCGGCTGTTGATGCTGATCAAGAATATATATACTTTATAGGATCGGAAATGTTTTCTTCTCCCTGTTACATACATTTGCACAACTTCATGATCAATGTAGACAGGGTATAAAAAGGTGTGATCCCCATGTGGGGGCTTTCAAGTGAAACATGATGCTTAATTTTAGTTTATTTTTTCAAAATCACAAGCTCTTTCAATCTAAAGCAACTTATGGTTGTATGTTTGTTTCTTATAGGAGCAAACCCAACCGATCTTCACGAAATTTTAACATACTGTTCTTACCGATAAGAAAGATACATAGGCTATACTTCAAGACTGTGAACCGGATCGAAAGCGGTCTGAAATTTCTCAAATATGGATCAAAGACATCTTTCAGAAATCGTTCTACATTATAATATGGAGTTCAAAATTTTACTGGATCAGGACAAGTATCAAACTGGTATTAAAACGGTTTCGAACTTGTTACAAAGTGTTGCAGAGCCATACCTCAGAAGTAATTAAAGCAATGAATTTAACATTTAGACTGCAGGTTGGTAAAATGCACTTGGATATTTTACTGGTTGAGGGCCGATATCGAACCGTGTTCCAATCGGTTCAAAAGTTGCACAGAGCCATATCTTAGAAGTTGTTTAAGATGTAAAAGTGAATTTGAGACTGAGTTGGATATTGCAATTGATGAGGTCCAGTATTTAATTAGTTCGAAGCCATATCTCAGAAATTTTTTGAGCTATGAATAGGAAACAAGTGTTAGACATTTAAAATTTCCTAGAAATTATTTAAGCTTAACTGTAACTTTGATCAGTGAATATAAACGCTCTCTTAGGAATAATATCCAGTAAATAAAAAGGACCCGATAAACGCCGGGTATACAGGGAGTTGAATATACTCTCAAAATAAAACAACTATGTTGAAGTGCCAAATAACTCCTTAATAAAAGTTTATTCACTGTTTAGTCACTGTTTTTTCTTTCCACCCATTTCCCCCTTTTGCCTTTCGTTTACTTCTCTTTGACAGCATCACGTGACGCTGAAATCAAGTTTTTCTCTTATTAAAATCTTTCGTACCGAAATAAAAGATGTTTCACATCAAAAATTGTAATCGTAACGATCTCAGATTTTTATCGCCTTTTCAAATTGTGTAGTACGAAAAATGCGAGCTTCTCTCACTCTTTGGCATATTGGCAGCTTATTGCCGAATCGAATATGGAGAATATCGTTCAGTAGATCAAATGGGATACTTACATAAATCAATTGGTAAATTTTCAATGAAGAGATGTTGTCTAATGAAAGGTATATTAAGAGGTCTGTGAACAAACAGGGCTACATCGATCTGGCATTGCTAAGGATTAATTCGGTCTTTGTACAGTTTAATCTAAGGACGCGCGCACACATGCTGCTAAAAGATGAACTTACGGCTATACCCCATGCAAAAGGGTATAAAACGAAATTCGAGTCAAATACGAGTTTCGCTCACTTATATGCGTTTATATTGCTCCGCTCACTTTCTGATTTCATTTTTCCATGAAGTCATTATTTCCGTTGTTATTTGCCATTATGACAATTCAGTTAGTAAAATTCGTTACGAGCTTAAAACTAATTTCAGATTAAGTTCAGAGATTTGCCACCGAGCCAGTTCAGCTTTTTCGCAAATTTCGCCCAACCACGCAGACGGAGCAGCACAGACAGAGCCAAGCACTGTGAGAGAGTTAGGGGAAGACAGACAGAAGGAAAGCGAAAATCTAATAAGTGATTTACATGACTCGAAGGAATTCCACCGCAAGGCCCATGAAATCGAGAAACGTCAGAAATCGATACTTCATTAAGATACAAAACGAAGGAAATGCCAATCTGCCTGCTTGTCTGTCTGCGAGTGTCCTGTTATGCGATTCCACTTTGCCAGCTTCCTTTTTGCGAGGCCTAACGACCAGCACGCAGCCGGCCTATCTAAATGACTAGATGACTGATATGATAGACCGTGGAATCATGCCATTTTGCTGACTTGGTATTTCCCTCGGCACATTCGTACATTAAAGTCGCATATTTTCGCTCAATTTGATTAGGCCATCAATGTTTTTGGCTTAGTCGAAGTGACAATCGTTTGAAATCTGGTAATTATGAGATGGGACTAGAATATAACTCCACTATTTTGTTGAAATAAATACTTCAGTTCTCAATGCAGTTAGAATGTTGTTCCGAAGTTGCTGCAAAAGAATGCACAGAAACAAGCCACGAATGGCCACACGACTAAGCAACACTCCAAGTGATACAAATACATTTTAAATCAAACTTATGCAATTTTAGTATTTGGGGAATTTTATTTAGTGACTAGCAGGTGGAATGTTAAACACAATACGAAGCAGTGAAGCTTACCTGACAATGGCTACCTTCATTTAGCACAAGTCGCAATTTTTGCACCCTTTAATCTACTCCATCCGTCTATTTACCCGTGTTCATGATAATTTATAATCGTTATAACAATTTACAAATTAAGAGATTTTTTGGTCCGTTTCATTAACACCACCCATTTACACGTCTTCTCATATACTTATTTAATTTCTTTAAATTGTACCGAAAATATTTTCATTGTACATAAGTAAACAATTTTCTATTTTTAAATTTTTCAAAAACTTTGGTCAATTCTCTATCACTGGCAATTTATTTCATGTCTCTAGCTTCTCTGGTTCCCGAGATATTTAAATTTAAAAAAGGAATTTTTGACGATATCTTAGGGACATGGCTTGACAATTTGGACTGTTCAATCTACCAGGGTTGTCGAATATTTAAAAAATATCTATATCGATATTTTTGGCGATATTGAAAAAGTATAATTTCGATATAAATATTTTGGTGTCGATATTTTTTAATAAAAACCCGGATCTTAACTACAAACAGGTCCAATTGAGAACAGTTCATAGGGTAAATAACACAGGAAGATTGTCCTTGCATTTCATACGTAGCACAGCTTCCGATATGTCACTTGATTTACCTCCACTATCTCCAGATAGACACAAGTACATTATTGTTAAAAAAAAATCAATTACTTAGTTTCCATATCTACTTTTAAGGGCTCCCAATTTCTTTATCGCATCCACTACTAATGTCTGCTTTGGTTGATTTTTCGGTTAAAAAAATCGAAGGTTTTTCACATAATTATAATTAATTTACATTAAAGCTTCCGGCGATTGAACAAGTCCGAGTCTTTTTATAGACTTGCAAACATTAATAGCCGCCAATTCAACACACAAATTCGCAGAGTTCAAAATCATTTATACTAAGATTTAAAGTTGATGAGCTGCATTTCAGCCAAGCATCTCCATGCATTCCTTTTAATTGCACTTTGGAAATTGTTGAGTTTCCACGAACGAATGCTAAAACAAAAATATCACTGTCAAATATCACCAAAATATATTCGATTTCCGATATATCGCCTTTAAAAAATATGCGATAATGAAATTCGTCATTTTGTTGAAAAATATCGATATATCGATAATATTTTCGACAACACTAATCTAAGCCTTTTATTTACCAAGTACAGTGCTTTTGAAAATACTCAAATGAAAATTTGCAAAATTTGCGGTTTTTGGTCTTCACTTCTTTTATGTTCGTCTTTAATTGCAATTTATCCAATCATTTTCCTATGAAAATGTTAAAAATTTCTCGATTTTTTGAACATTTATTTGGCCTCCGCGTTTGCCAAAGTAAACTCTATGTTGGTTTAGTATTAACTTATAATACATTTATTAAGTTTTTTTCACGAACGCTTTTCATGGGCTTGCGGCAGCCATCTTCCTTATGCGATAGATAAGTGTGACCAGAGCTGTCTCAGATAAGTGTGACCAGTGCTCAGACATTTAAATAAAATAAATAAATAAAAGTTATATAGCCCATGTTTAGCTCCAGGTAATCAATTATCTGTGTACCAAGTCCGTATCGTAATCGGAAAATGCGCAAATTTTGCGGTTTTTTCACCATTTCTTCAGATTGAAAACCTTCCAATCCCAAAAGCTTCATTACAATCGGATGAACGGCTTAGGCTTCGGTAGATTATGGTATTTGAAATAATTATTTGCTTCTTCTAGTTATTATTTATTTGCTTTAGTTTTGAATGAAATTAAACTTTCTCAAGTCTAGTATCTTTAACTTGTTACTGTCAAAGTATATATTAATAATTTTCATCTTTCTACTTCATTGTGGTTATTTTCAAGACTTTGTTCTAGTGTCATAATTCTTGTAATTTATCAATTGTAAATTTATAATGTATTTTATCTGTTTGCTGCAATGAATGCAATTTGTCTAAACACTTTTACTTGGACTTTGTTTGGTCATTTGTTATTGCTGCTGCCAGGGGCAACAAAATTCCATGAAGCCAATTATTTTGGGATTATTTTCGAGTCAAAAATGAGTCAAATTATTCAGTTTATGCATCAGCTAATTTGGACTTTAGTTGATGTGTGTGTGTGTACGAGTGTGGTTGCCAGAGAGCATTGGCCAAAGTATAAAGTAATTTTCGTTTAATTGACATAATTGGGTACACTTCACATATTTAATCAATTGTCAAAGCAACGACACACACACACACGTACAGAAGTTGGCAAAGTGACAAACAGCACACACACATAGACAGATGGCTGTTGCTCAATTTGCCGTTAAGCTGACAATGACAGCAATGGCAATTTTATTGGCAGGCTCTGGCTAAATGGCCACTGGCATAGATAAATATTTGTTGGCTTTGCCATTGCGCGCTCCACACGCACAGACACACATTTAGCCATACTCAAACACGTTCCCAGCGCTGAGCCAAAGCTTTCACTCAAATGTCAGTTATCGCCTCACCGACACCAACCAACACACACAAATACGAGTACTTCTCGAACTTTGCCATCTGTTTACCATATGTCCCATCCACATCCACATCCAGCTCCTTGTGGCTGGGTGAGTGTTTGTTTTCAGCATTTGTGATGTGGTCCGGCCACCGGATGGATCTGTCCAAATATAATGAGAGGTCATTGATTATGTATGCATAAAGAATAACATTCTGAAGTTTCTTAATTGTGACATAAGCCGGAGATGATTTTAATCAAAGATAATGAAATAAATAGATAGGACAATTTGTATACAAAATTGAGCTACTTTTGAAGCTAGAGCCTGTTATGCTTGAAATAAAATTCGAAATGAATAAAAGTGTCTTAAAAGACTTTAAATTGGGAGCCATGACATGTCCACCTCCCAACTCAAAGTCTCTGTAATCTTCACATAAATGGTCGTCCAGCAGCAGTTGGCCATAATTATGCATTAAGCTTAATTATTGGAACCGGATTAAGCCATCCATTCAAGACTCAATCAATGGCGGCGGGCCACAACAAAAGAGGACACAGCCCAACGAAAATCATTTAAATGACAATTAATTAATGGCTCTTTTTAAATGGCATGAAGTCCCGCCTCTGATCTTCATACAGTTTGCAATTTATTTCTGCATAATGGGAATGAGGAGAGGATGGGGATGTGGCGACTTTTTGGCTGTCACTGGCATATGCAAAACTTCAAGGCAAACTGTCCAAAACAGAAGCTGCCGGGTGACCCTTTGAAGAACCGAAAACTAACCGAAAACTAAATTTCAAGGCTCATTGCCTGCAAATAATGTGGCCAACTAGTCAGTCAAGTCTGAGGGCCATTCCGCCCACCGGCTTTGCTGTGCACTGAACCTCACTAAATGATGCGGTCACACACACACACACACACACACACACACACCCACACCCATTGGCAAAAGTTTGACTTTGTTTGGACTGCGGGAAGTCGGGGGGAGGAAAAGCTAAATTTGCCTAGACAATTTTTGCATATGAAATACAGAAACGTTAATGAGGCGTAAAATGATTTTGTTAGCTTGTAAAATTACATCGATATATGAAAAGTCGGAGCCATAAATGAATGAGCAGGGCCATCGGTTAGACAGTTGGCAAAGTTACTTGCTAACCTGTTGATAAATTTATATCTCATCAACCGCAAATTTCACACAGATTTGATTATCGATTTTGGTTCACACAATAAAATGAGAAAAAAAGAAACATGTAAAATTATGAAAAATGAGCATAAAACAAGAGCTCCCCAGGCATTTGACTTGGCAGGTAAACTGACTGCTGACTGCCTGGCAAGCATTCTGAAGCGTAACGTGAATGAGTCAGGCGGGAAACATAAATCATTCAAATGTGAAAATCAGTTAAAGCGTAATGCGGCCATAAGGACTGAAATGTGCTCTGAGCCCGGGATTGGTTTGCTCCTCTTCTTTGGATTGTCTACTGTTTATAAATTTATTCGTTTTAGCTTCAAAAAAGTTGAGATTATGATTAGCGTGTAACAAGGAATTACAAGAACTATACAATTTTATGAAACATAAAAAAGACGACCAACAATTTTAATGATGCCAATCAAACTCTACTCTCAACCAAGTGGAAAATCTTGCAAGGATCAATGCGTAAGCTCAATTCACAGATAAGGGATCTCCATGAACCATGGTAATAAAGTCGCTAAATACTGAAGAAAATATTTTTCAAGACCACAAATGATCACACATAACATTAAAATAATGATTATGACAATACTCAAGCGCGATATATTCTATGGATGACCATGCTGCCATTGAGCTAAGAGTTATTTTTTGGCAACAGGCGTCCTTCAGAAGCTTAAGAGAATTGGCCGACTTTGAGGTGCCGACACGCGCAATTCATAGAACTAAGTTAAATTAACAAAATTCACACGTATCAATGCACGGCGCCAGCTTGGCTCTGCTGTGTGTATCCTCTTGATTTTATTAGGTTGGTTTCTTCTATTTCTTCTAAAATTAAATTTCGTGCCCACCGTTGGTATAAAACATTGTCCACAAAGTAAATTACACTAGTTTACAAAATAATAAAAATTTCGCGATCCCGAACATTTGGTAGCAATTCCTTGTGTAAAGACTTGCCAAAGACTTGGCAGTCTCTTTGGTGGCAGTCCACACTTCCAACAAAAAGGCCTTGAATAAATACCGATAAAATACTAGATCCGTAGTTTTTGTATTCTTATCGATAGCTCCCTGAATAATTAATTTTAATTATTTCAAGAGGTATCGGACATTGTCGATACACAAATATGCGTAATCGGGTGAAATTTGAATAATTTTTCCATCAATGATTGATCGCAAATTTCAAAGCAAGCTACAAAACACCGTGAGATTTAAATCAAACTTAAACTGGGTAATAGATATGAATTTAATCATTGCTAAATAATCATATCTGCTCATCAGGCCCCGTAGCCAGGGGTGGGCCGTGAAAAACGCATGTTAATCATTTGTATTTATTGATTGTAAAACCTTTAATGTAAAATTAATCCAAGAGCTACGCTCTTGGCAATGTGACCATTTTGCATGCATACATCTTACAATCTGGTCACAGTGTCCCAAAACAAAAGAATTGTCACTGTTGGTATTTTTGTTTTGGCAAGTCTTTGGTGGAAGCGGCAACTTTGCATTAAATTTACCATTTATTTAAAGATAAATCTTTAGTGACCAGCAATAAAATAAATTTTACACAATTTTTTCCGTGGTGAAAATCGCACTTAAAATCTAACTTAACTTACTTAAACTTAAAAAAATTGATAAATTTAGTGCAAAGTTGCAGATAAAAGCCTTTTTAACGCCGAAGTCCAGCACCGGATTAAGAAGTGGTGTATGAATGAATGATAGGGCGTTCAACTACCTTCCAAGAGAGCATTACCAGTTCATAATGAAAGACACGAAACTGAAGATATACCCTTTTTTCTAAAGGTACTTTTTTCCCCAATCGAAAAACTAGCTTTTCCGCGATTTATCGATGTCGGCCCCATAAAAAAATTTGCGGATTGAATTTTTGGACTCAGCAAATGGACTTACATACGAAATGACTGCCAGATGTTCGGGATCGGAAATGCTGTAATCTAGTGTTATCATTACTCAACCTATAGAGAAATTCCACTTCTCTTTATTTCAGAGGTCGCATAAAATGGTCCTCCGTTTGCCTGTGTCAGAAAACAACCGCTTTCGCGCGAGCACATTCAATAAAGGTTTTTAACCAACCATCAACTACGCTCTCTGCTTCTTCTTGGTTGTGAGAGGAGAGAAACACTTTTTTTTTTATTTTTCTGTCAGGTCTGTCTCGGGCCCTTTTGCCAAAATTCACGAAAGCAAAAGGTCTTCTTCGTATGTATGCGTCTGTGTGTAAGCGTACAGCTTAGGCTCGGCTAACAATATGAATGTGTGCGAAAATCTGTATGCCTTCTACCGTTCTCTCTCACGCCGACTCGCTCTCTGTTTATGCTTAAATCTGGCGCTCTCCTGAGTCTGCAACCTTTTGAACTGAGATTTTTAAAGTTCGGTCTTTGTGAACACCGCATTTGATGAGTGATTGACCGTCTTGGGCACGGTATGGGGTTGCTCTAAGACCGATCAGTGCTGTGTGTTTAACGACAGCAAACGAGCGGTGAGCGAGGTTGCAGCTTAAATTCGGTTAAGGGAAGCCCGAGCCCGTTTTGTTTTTGTTCTTTTTGGTCAGTGACGTGAGCAGAGCGAACTGAACATTGGGTTGAGAGCAGACCCGTCCACCTAAGGCACGCACGGGCCGAAGTCTGTCGTATTTTTAAGCAAACGCGAGCCGAAGTTATGGTTGTGTGAATCGGTGAGCACTGCCTAGCAAGTAAAATGCGTGTTGTCTGGAGAGACCCAGTCGGACTTGGATGCATGACAGATGTCCATATTTCATGCCAACTTGGCACGTCAGAAGTCTTAAGAAACGCCGTGAAACTCAGGGGTTGTTGTTGTAACCGTTAACCGTTTGGGTGACGTCACGCACCAGCCTTCGGGTTCCGCCTTTCTCCTTACGAACTCAGTACTTCAGATGCACTGACTTTGTATATCGTAGGGAGGAAGACCTGGCCGTCAGCTTACGAATTCATGTTTTTTGCATGCCTTTTAGTAAAATGTCACCCCCATAATCAACTTAACTACATTTGAGTTTATTTGCAATTTTTATTAACAATAAATTTAATATACAAACCAACAACTATTTTTGTTTATTTCTCTTATTATTATTGATGTTCGCCATGGTGCCTTTGGTTGCTAATAGTAGGGAAGATTGTTAGTGAACTGGCCTTTAAAAGAGTTGTTGCTTATCGTTTCTGTAGGAATGACCTGTTTTAAGTAATAAAACTGATTAATAATGACAAATTAATGATAATTATATTACTTTAGTGCTATTGAGTCCGTAGATGTAACTAAATTCGATACTCACCAATAATGTATTGCGCATTTATAATTGAAAAAAAATTTTATATATTCTCTGGGAACACGTCTTTTTTCTGCATAAGCCGAAATCACACTGACTTAAGAATTTTTTCGCTTTTCTCTCTCTCGTTTGGTCAACGTACCCCAAGCGTTCGGAGCTGACTTCGTTTTTCTACTTCGTGCTCATCCCACGACTAAGGGAGACTTAACCGTTTCACGATAGGCCGACTTTTAGCCTTACGAATACCTGAGAAAAGAACGTGTGAGTTTTTCATGATGATAAATGCGCTAATGTCCTGCCTAAAAATTATGTAGTGACTATTTCCCTGAAATTTCATGCCACAAAATGTACTTATTTTGGGAAGCACATGCTGCAAAGTCCGACTGGGGAGCTCTCTTGTTTACTAACACAAGCTCACTTTTTTTTCCTCTCCATTTGGCCGCCTCTGGTTGAGAGTTATTTGCGAGCTATGCTTTACTTACATTCGTTTTTCTGTTGAGAGAAGCTTGGCTTGGCCCCGTTGGAGGAGCTGTATAGCCAATTTTACATTACATTTACTATAACAGTGTTCAAAAACACTTAAGGCCGATTTCACATCTTCCCCATAGAGCTATTTGTCACATAAACTAACAATTAATTAACAGTGTAAAATCTATGACAATCTGACACATAGCAGCTATATGAGAGAACAGAAGCCGGCCGTTAGAACATATATTTTTTTCACCTTGTTATTAAAAAAAATATATAATAATTTTTCTTCACATCAAGGCTGTTTTTTGGAAATTTAATAAAAAAATCATATAAACAGGTAAGAAAGTCGGGCTTGACCGTCAATAACATACTCTGTACCCGGAGTAGAAGCTGAAAGCAATGCTGGTGCTGCGCGCATCTCTAATTCTCTCTCTCTTTCTCTCTCTAAGATTGTGCGGTTTTGGTTGTGAAAGGGTGGGAGAGGGTGGGGGCTGGGTGTAAATTACTTATTTACTCAGAACTTGAGAGCTGCGCATCCGATCTTTATCATTTCTTCGGAAAATCGATACATTTTGCTAATTACTAACTATCTATAGAAGGTATGAATCATCTATCTTCAAAACTGTTGAAGATATAACGATTTTTTCAAATTGCGGGGGCTGGAGGGGGCGTGGCAAAAATTGAAAATAAACTTGATCTGCCTGCAAGTATAAGAAGCATTTGTCCCATACATGTGAAACCTCTATATCTTACCATCTCTGAGATCTGTTTGTTCATACGGACGGACGGACGGACGGACAGACAGGCGGACGGACAGACGGGCGGACAGACGAACGAACAGACGGACATGGCTATCTCGACTCGGCTGCTGCTACTTACTTTTGCCAAACTTAATATACTCTATGTACCTTCGGTGGAAGTCGACCTCACGAATTCCACGTCTTAATGCGGTGCTCTACCGTTTGCACCATTCAACTCGTCAACAGCTTATTTGACGCTGAGTTTCAGGAATCAACCGTAGTCGACGCCGGGAAGACCCGATCTCGAATCCCAGCAAAGTAAAGACAAGTTTTTATGTTTTTGAGAAACAAGAGTTTAGTTAACACAAATAACTCAACCAAAAAAGCATTATCTTCTTTGGTTTACTTACTTCTCTCTGTTGTTGATATAAATTGTCAAATTTGACTTTACACTTTTGAAAAAAAGTCCCAAAAACTAGGCAGTTTTTGCCTCTTATCAAGGCTAAAATGACCTTAAAAGTTAAGGTCATTTGGAACCTTAAGGTAAAGTTAAGATGTTTTTGGCACCATTATGAGGTCAAATGGTCCAAGCTTTAGACTATTTTCAGCGGTTTTTGGCAACTTATTTTTCTTCTTTTGCTTAACACAAATTGTTGCCAGAGAAGTAATTGTTGGCTTGTAGCAACATTTGAATAACATTACCATTAAATCTCAATCCGATATTATTTTTAAGTCTTTAAATTAGTTTTAACACAAATGCCCCATACTAAAATCTGTCCAGCAGTTTAGCTAATCGTTAATTCCTGAACTTGTTATGCATTTTGTTTAACAATTAACTGATAAAAACGAGATAACGATACACATGCCATGCTCGTGCTTTCACTCACTTCTGGGTGAGCTGCTGGCGCGTGTGTTAAATGGCAAAACGTTTAATGTTGCTGGTCACGTAATAAATCTAAATCTGTGCTCTGTGCGCTGTCACTTCCGTTTTATGATTTAATTTGTAATTTACTCGTAGGGCTTCTCATACACAGAATTTTGTTATTTTTTTGTTGTGTGGCAGTTTGTTGACTTGTTTTGTTATTTGGCGTACGTACTTATTTTTAGGACAATGATGCCTGAGGGCCTGCTTAGTACATGAAGAAGTATGAAATATGTTTTTTTTTTGAAGCTCAGTAGGCAATTCGATTATGAGAAACGTTGATTTTTGTTTGGGGAGTAATTTTTTGTTCTGGTTTTTTTTCTAAGCGAAATGAAATCTTAAGGAAAAAAACTGTCCTGGCCGTTCACAAAGGATTTGCCTTTTCGCCTTAAATTAACACCTTCAGGGAGTTTACTGACTTTTGTGTCTGCTATTTTGCATATTCAAGGTACAAACAGTTGGCAGTTTCCTGCCCAAAAGAGAAATTACCTTTTTTTGCGCGTGGCTCAGCCCCGCCCAAAGGTTGTCTTTTTACGCTCGAGGCGAAAATTTTACAAAATTTTAGACTTGCAACCGAGGCGGCTGTGTGTATGTGTGTGCATTTGTCTAAAACCCATTTGCTTTCAACACCTTGCCTCACTTCGTCTTGGCTTTTATTGTTGACCAGGACATGGGAAAGTGTTGGCCGTTGGTCGTTGCCAAGGCCCATGAACGTTTTGCTATCGTATCTTGGCTAGCCAGTCTTACGGTCTGACATATGGCAAGTGCCTGAATGGGCAGTAAGCTGCGATTATGTGCTACACACACACACATGATGCGATAAGAAGGTGAGGCAAGGGGGACCAGTTGAGATTTTATACAGCCTAAGATATGTCTACAGAAAACTCGCAGTGTTTCTATACCAGCGGTTGAAACTCTGCGCATATCTCTGCTCTGAAGTATTTTGGTATTACTCATACGCCGTGTTGAACGAGCGACTTGCGTGGACAATGCCAGACAGTTACAGTATCATTGCCTCACCTATTTATACGAAATATGGGTGAAACTCTAGCGCCGTGATTGCAAGTGCCGTTCCCTATCTCATTCTGTTTATGCCTGTGTGTGTGTGTGTTGCTTGGCAGCATTTCCGTTGCCTTTCACCAAACGGAAGCTAAGTGCACTAAACGATTTGCTTGTTTCGTGTGCTAAAATATTTAAACAGACCAGCTCGATAGGTACAACTGGATTTCACTTTAAAATTAAGAGATCTGCTGAAAGTTGCTTCCGTTTTTGATATATTGCACTCAAGTCGTATACAAATGGCCCGACCATTGATAACTCAAACTATTTGGTAGCCTCTTAGTTTACTTAATTTGGCGTATAAAGTGTTTTGTGGTTCTTCTTGCGTGTGTGCGCGCGTGTGTGTGTGTGTTATTAATGCCGCTGCCTGAAAGTATGCAGCACTTTCTCAACTGAAGGCTGAAGGGTCATTTTATTGCATTGTCAATTTAATGGTGTGGAAATGCTTTACACAGCCAAGCTGCTTCCCGCACACACATCGAGCCCAGCTAAGCCAAGTGCTAACTAAGGCAGTTCAATGCTGCCAGCTCTCTCTCTCTGGTCTGTCTCTGACCCACATCAGTTGCCTTTGCCTTCGCTTCCAAGTGAAATAAGGCAAACGTTTAATGCCTGCACAATATTTATTGCCATGTTTCATATTCCTATATACGTTTTTCCACAGACATGGCTACAAAGTAGCCTCCGACTTCAACTGCAACTCTGACGCTCACTTAGCCTGCATTGTTTAGTTTTATACTTTTCCTTGTTCTGTGTCTCGTTGCTGTTGTTGTTGCTGTGTCCAGCGATTTATAAAATGCCAAGTTGTAGCACCAGCAGAAGCAGCAGCAGCAGCCGTAACCAGGCCATAAAAACAACAAACGGAGACGCAGGCCGTTGCAAGTCCAAGAGATAAACGGAAATTATTAAAGTGCTGCCAGATTTATGAAAATGTATTTGCCCCTTGTCTGCCTCCATTCTTATCTGTGTGCGTGTCGGAGTGCATTTTCAAATTGTTGAAAGCCCAGCTGATATCTGTTTGGTTTTGCCTAACTGCATATTAGTCAGCCTTATGCCAAACGAGTCCTGGCGGGCAGAAAGAGAAGGAGAGGCAGAGGCATAAGTCTAACTTTTCTTGAGCCGGGTAATGTTAAACAAACACATTGCGCTTGTTGGTAAAGTAAATGCCCCGAAAGAGAATTAGAATCTATAAATTAGTTATTTTTAGCTCAGATTAATCTTTACATTTCTGGACTCTCGGAAAACAGTTGCTGCATTTTGTGTGTCAAATGGCCTAAACACTTGCCACAGATGATAAAGTTAATTCATTATTCTCAACGTAGTTTGTAGCTGTCAAACCTTCTTGGGTTTCAATTTATGGTTTAACACTGAAAAGCCTTTTTATTATTCAACCCAAGCCCTTACCTGGCCAGAGTATTTAAATATTCATCAAAAGAACGAAGCGATTTGGCTTTTACCGGAGCTACAAATCAAAATTATCATTCAAATTTTTGGGTTAATAAAAATGATATTTCCATTACAATTATATTATTTCTTAGTTTAAAATTTAATTACCAATTTTTAAATTATTAAATTACCCGAAAAATTTAAGTGGAAATTTTGAGTTACAATTCTTTTATCATTCACGCTTAATGTAATAAATTTATCCATTCTAAGTAATCTACTTTTTGTTGTGGACTTTTCATTAAATCATTCTTAAGTTCAATGTTTTAGCTTTAAAACATTACACAGTGGATCACTCAAAATAGCTTGGGATTGGGACCAATAAATTTTGAAAATAGAGGCATCTAGTAGCAACTTCTCATACTCAGTTTTTCTTGATCACGTCAAGTTCGCGTATAATAGGCACATTTATACTAGCAGCACACAGTTACAACAAATGTTGCTGATCAAATAAAGAAAACATCATCATTTATCTATGGATAAGCACAATAAACTTCCTGAAAAAATGAAAGAACAATGCATCGAGTGGTCTTGTTTCTGATATTTCTACTCCTCGTTACACTTCTTATTTCGAAAGAGTGCCCTTGCTGATTTCTATACCATTGAAAGAGCTTGTGATTTGAAAATAAGCTTTTAAAAAGATCATGTCTCACATCAAAGACTCGTGAGTGCTAGCGACACTCACACCTTTTTATACCCGTTACTCGTAGAGTAAAAAGGGTATACTAAAGTCGTGCAAATGTATGTAACAGGCAGAAGGAATCATTTCCGACCATATAAAGTATATATATTCTTGATCAGCATCAACAGCCGAATCGATTGCGGTGTATTGCGTTGTATTGCGTTGACGAACGCAAACTGAACAGAACTCATTTTGTGTTACAGTTACTTTTCTCGGGTTTTGTTTGTGTTTCGCTCTGTGCAAAGAACGAAACGAAACGATTCAGAAACGTTTCGTTTCGTTTGTTTGCCCGCTCTGATTATAAGATAAAAACCGCGATGGTGGGTTCCACATTTGACAGCACCCATTATCGAGACTATAAATGCCATAAACAAGAGATCAAAAAAGACCAAATCGCGTTTTCAGTTTTACCAACGAAGCCTTGGTTCGTGCTTCTTAGGCATTTATATACTAGCAATTGCCTCTGAACAACATTGACCATTTAAGCTTCACCAAAATTGTGGAACAGCAGAAAAACAGATCGGATCAATAAAATACATCAGTTCAAGGCATCTTAGCGTATCGCGGTTTGTCCACCAAAGACATTTTTAAACAAAATTTTAGTTTTTCTTAGTGGAAATGAGTCATTTCAAATGACGAATTTTATTCATAAGATTTTGGAGACGCTCTTGATACCCATATGGTCAATGTTGTTCTGAGGCAATTGCATGTACAAAGATACCCACAGACCGCGACTTAAGGGGCCAAGCCAACCCTGCAAACATTTTGTCGGGTTTCTTCTCTCCCTCGTCAGAATGTGAGTTTGGCGATAGTTTGAGTTCAGAGTCTGCTGATAGTTTGGCGATTTACAAAAACAAAACACATAAGGTATCGCATTTTTAACATAAAAGGGAGACATTGGCGATATGTGGTTTCAATATTAACTGCGCTATTTAAATCGATTGAATGTGGAATGAAGACTTGAGAATTACAAGCAACCATTTATGGGTGAATGTTTTCAGACAGAATTATTTCAAATAACCCTTTTGTTGCCCGGGCTGCGATGCAGAGCGTAGCACAGTCGTCTAAAACGTCAGTCCCCCATTGTGTTTTCAGTCCAAAAGAATGCAAAGTAAGTAAAAGTTTTTCATGTAATAAAATATATCTTTGATTAATTCGGCAACCAGCAGCAAGCTATCAGGGCAGCAGCAGCAGCAGCAAGGTAGCAGGGGAGCAGCAGCAGCTGCAAGCACAAATTTGAAATTTTTTGTGTGAAACGCTTTTTCATCCCTGAGAAGAGACTTTTTCGTAACTCCCAGAAGAAACGATTTCTTTCCTCCAAGAAGTGTCGCAGAGTGGCACATTTCTTCCCGAAGGAAGATGCAGAGCGGGCAAACAAACGAAACGAAACGTTTCTGAATCGTTTCGTTTCGTTCTTTGCACAGAGCGAAACACAAACAAAACCCGACAAAAGTAACTGTAACACAAAATGAGTTCTGTTCAGTTTGCGTTCGGGAACGCAAACTAAACGTAAAGCGAAATGCTCTCATCTTGATTTGCGGACAAAGGGAATCGGAACGATATGCAACGAGCGCGAATAGTTCGGAAACGTTTGCTGCTCTATTTGTATTTGTATTTGTATTGTTGTTGTTTTTTTCTGTTGCTTACTTCTTTGTTTCTCTCAGCTTTGTTGTTGTCGTTCCGAAACGTTTCAAGGCAGTGCAGCTTTCGGAAGAACAATATTCCAATCGAAAGTTTGCGTTCTTCGGCAATATAAAGTTAGTGGTTTCGTTTTCCCTCACTAGAGGTAACAGCTACAAAACAAATGAATCGTTCCTTGGCTTTCGCGAACGGTTCGTTAAACGTTTCGTTTGTTTGCCCGCTCTGGGAAGATGAGAATGCGATAAATATGCGATATCGCCAGAGTGAAGCGACACCTACTTGAAGAATCGCATTCTTATCTTCAGCTATAAAAAATGTTTGCTGGGAAATTTTAAATTAAATTTTATTTAAGTTTCCTTAAATTTTTCGCACAAGAGAAAGTGACCTACAGTTTAACGCCGGATCCGAACAGCAAAGTTTAAGAATTTGCTTTTTCATGGCTAGGTACTTCACAGCTGGCGCCAATAGCTGGTGAAGGTGATTGTATGTGTAAAAGCTATTTTCGAAAGAAAATCCTACTTGAAGAATCGCATTCTTATCTTCAGCTATAAAAAATGTTTGCTGGGAAATTTTAAATTAAATTTTATTTAAGTTTCCTTAAATTTTTCGCACAAGAGAAAAGGACCTACAGTTTAACGCCGGATCCGAACGGCAAAGTTTAAGAATTTGCTTTTTCATGGCTAGATACTGCACAGCAGGCGCCAATTGCTGGTGAAGGTGATGGTATGTGTAAAAGCTATTTTCGAAAGAAAGAAAAAAACTTTTATTAATAGATGTTCAGAGGCGGGATCGAACCCACGTCCTCCCGCCCAGCAGTCCAGCACACTAACCACTGGGCCACACATGGCCACAATTCCATACTTCTCTGCGAAATATAGCTTAAGTCGAAAAATTTAAAAAATAGAGGAAAGCAATACCATTGCAGCTTGTAAAATTTATATAAATTAAGGTTAATAAAGGTCTCGCTTTGAACCATGGCATCCGAATGATTCCGACTCTAAGCAATAGATGGCGCCACTACTTTGTCCATTTGACTGACCAGTTTATTATATGCAAGCTATACGATGTATTCATCCGATTTGTATAAAACTCGCCAAAAAAATAGTGTTGAAACAGATAATATTCATAACTGGAAAGTATAAAAACTCTTTCATTGCTTTATCGATCGACCGTTTCTATGACAGTTACATGCTATAGTCATCTGATTCGGCCGGTTTCGACAAATTTGTAAAATGCAAATGTAAATGTAATTTAAGATCTGTTATGTGGAAAGATTTTCTATGGGAAAACAAAATAAAACGAACTTTAATAAAATATTGAATATTAAATATATTACACCCTGATATAAGAAATATTTTTTAAAAATGATTACAATTCCCAAAGTCCACTACAACATTATGTATGCACCAAAACCAGATCTGTACTGCGGTATCTGACAATTGGATGGGTAAAGCTTCAGGAAGTTATTTGGGTCTGTGTTAAGGCATTTTCCATGTCACATGAATTTCCCAACCGAAGTTTAACGCACTTCTGTATACCTGATTAACAATCAGTTTGATCAAATTGATTTTTTTTTGTATCCCAAAAACGGACTCGAAACATGCGAATTCTATTGCAGTGCATGCCGAATATGCAGCGTTCTTTAGAGCAGAGTTACAGTGTCCGGAAAGTAATAGGACTGAGTTGACTTAAAAAAAATGTATTGAGCCAATCGATACAATTCTTTAAAAACTTTCAAAATGGGCTCCTTCTGCATTGAAGGCGCCATGGACGGAATAGCCTTTAGAGCATTTTTGACTTGCATCACTGACAGAAACACGTAGCGTGAAAATGCCTTTGCTGACTCTCCAGCCGCTCGTTCGTTAGCTAGGAACGCCCTCTACCGAATTTAGTCGGTGCGCGCACTATTTGAAGAACAGTCGCGGCGGAAGAAAATTAGTCCTGTTACTTTCCGGACATAGAAGGCTCAAGGCTAACCATTCTTGTATTATGCTCGAGTCAAATGCAAATTGATCATTAGCCTCAACTTTTTATGTCCTCCTTCTATCACTACATATTAGTTTCAGTTAATCCCATAAAATTCATCACGACTTACATTATAACTTCGCTAAGGGAGGGAGTGGGTGTACGGCGACACATAAATCATGACTGAAAAAAAATATATGGCTTATAAGGCTCGATTGTCCAATTGTTTTGCAGCTGCTGTCGCCTACGGAACCGGCGACATAATTTAATCGAAGGCAATAAATTGGCATTTAAATGTAATAAAGATGTGGAAAATAATTACAATTGTTGAAGCGCCAACGCTTCGTTATGTTATTAACATTACTTATTGTCGGCCGCGGCATCAGCATCGCCATTGGCCATATAATTTGTGTATTATGCGCATATTTGAGACTTCATTTTCTCGGATCCTGATGCTGCTGCTGCTGCTGAGGTTGATGTGACCAACGCATGACAGTTAAGTGACATTTAACGGTTAATAAGCCTGACAGATTTACAACTGTCAGCGACATTTAAAAATAATGAACATCAAGGACAAAAGAACGGTCAGCCTGAATAGCCATGCGATTTGGCCAAATTGACTGCGCAAAGTGAATTATTAATGTCATGTAAGCATGATGCTGCGGGATCGGAGGCGGAATGGAAGAGACTGGAGCGGCGGCTGCTGCTGCTGCCTATTGAGACGGCACTAAATGTGCGTCTATTTAGTTCCAAGTGCTGAAAATTTACTGTGCGTATTAAATAAATGCGATTTTCCGGCACGTGAATGCGCAACGAAAACCAAACTAAGATCCAGGAGCCCCCCAAACTCAGACTGGACTAGGCGGAGAGACAACAAAATGAAACAAAACAAAACCGAAAACACAGCACAAGACAACGACAAGGACAATGCTCATAAAACATAAATTTAATTTATGTGCAATTTTAGCAAGTCGTATAAATTTTCGCAACCAAGAAAAAATAATAACTATGTGTTTTGGTTTTTACGAATTTTTTATACCCTGTCAGCGGCTCTCCCGATGCCATATTTTCATGGAGAAGAAAGACTATTTATAGCAAGAGAATAGCAATTATTAAATTAAAGCATTGCCAATTCAAATGTAAATGACTTATATACACACAGACAGCGGAGCTTAAGCTTTGGACAATCAAGCTCACAGCAAAGAGCGAGCGCGCACAACAAAAGCTTAGCTGAGCTTAGCTCAAGCTAGCTCTGCTCCCCTCCACTGTTACAGCTTATCACATACAAACTCAGCTTTTGCACTCGGCGATGGGGCCGAACTTAAAACATACGCAAACACACTCTTTCGCTGTTGGATCAGCATTTTATTCGTGTTGAGGCCACCGCTATAAGTTATCGATAACAAAGAGTACTGATGGATAAAGCTTAGTATACGCCTCGAAAAAGGAACTGCCAAAACAAAAAACTCCATTAAAAAATAACTCAAGATTTTTGTTAAGGTAGTTCCATTTTATGTCTTAATGTTATGGCCAAAGTGTTCAGCTCAATTTCACATCACACATGTTGGGTTTCGGAATCAACCTCTTAGGGGCGTACCTTTCGGGACTCATAGCAGGATAAAGTACAATGGACAGTATATTGAATTTAACGGACATCTGCAAGTCTTATCTGAAGGATTGAAGCATTTGTCCCATACTACCAAGGAGTAAGCCAAACTATGCACTGCACATCGAAACAGGACTAGGCCCGTTGTATTTGGACACACTGCGATTGCACTTCAACTACATTCAAAGGGTGCTAAGCATGCCAGAGAGTCGACTTCCAAAAATTTTAACAAATTATCTCAATGAAAATAGGCTCCAGTTTTTCCAAGAGTGGGAAAGGATAGGCACTAGGGTTGTCGAATATTTTTAAAATGTCGTCTCGATAATATTTTCTGATTTGAAAAAATATCAAACAATTTAATATATCACTTTGAAAATATCGATATATCGATAAAATTTTTTCCGTTTTTCCCAAAGGAAGGTAATATTCTGCTTCAAAATAAAAAGATATAATCTATATAGAGTAATCATGACAATATTTTTTATGAGAGTCTTATTTGTATTATACATATTAAATACTTTTAATTCCAATATTTGGATATAAAAGACTTTCAAAACTCGCGTTGCGTTACGCGTAAGTCCGTTATAAGGCTACGGAAGTTGCAAATGACGCATTTTATAGCAGAAGCAAGTCGCTCCGATGGCACTGAACTACCAGGGCTAATAAGATACATTAGGGCTAGTCTGCATAGTCCCGTCATGGCCGCCTTATGCAAGTTCCAGAAGATTAAGGGATTACTTTGCCATGATGTTTGTGACAACCTAAAGTATAACTTCAGCCCACTATTTAGCGACTTTGGCATTGAAATGTCTTTTTTAAAATCACAATCAAAAATGGTCTTCCATAAAGTCAACACACGGGTCATTTGGTCGTGATAACGCCTGTTTTAATAACTTTTCCACACAAATTACAATTGGCTGCGCCTTTTCTTATGTCGCTGTAATTTGCTTTTATCAAATTTGAATCCATTTCCTCTTTGCGTCTCTTAAATGCGTGTTGCGCTTGCTACCCAAATGATAGAGTGACCAAAGCACAATTATCATAAAATATCCAAAAAAAAAAGATCAATATTCGATATATGGGCATACAAAATATTCCGATATAAATATATCAGTTTTATAAAATATTATCAATATATTGCTATGATATATCAACCGAACGAGCTACCGAAAACTAAATTTAAGCCTATGGGATAAAAACTATTTTAGCAATTAAAATAAATACAAATATAACAGCTCGTTTAAAAATGTTACCACTTAACCAAATGGGAATGTCAAATACGCAGTGCACCTATTGCAGCCTTGGAGCTGTCGAAGATGTGCTACACTTCATTGCCATGTCAGCGAAATTAGAAATCTGCACCTCAAACGCTTCGTGAATATTGAAGAAGTCAACGAATGGTTAAATGGAAAAGACTGGAAGACACTCGTAAACTTTCTTTGCCATGCTCTTAAATATTGAGGCCAAATATTAGCAGAATATTTCTAAATGAAAGAAAATGTAATAATACGAAATATTACGTACTTATAAATTACTAGCTGAACCCGTCGACTTCGTTCGAGTGCAATACTTGCAGTAAGACAGAGCGTCAAAACTCTTTATGTGCCCCATACAAACTTTCCTTTTTGATGTGAAACATCTTTAATTTCGGTACGGACGATTTTAGTAGGAGTAAAATTTGATTTGAGCGTCAGGTGACGCTGTCGTCATTCATATTTTGTGTTGTTTTGATTTGTGCAGTTTCCTGGCAAACGCACAAACAAGAGGATGGGCAGAGGGGGGAAGTGAAGAGGTAGGAAAGATGCTGAAGAGGGGCAACTGGGTGGGTTCTGGAAAAGATCTGCGTGTGATCTTGGTGGTATATGGGAGAGATTTGGGTGGAATCTTATCTGGGCGGGATCTGGGAGCGATATGGGTTGGATCTGTGTGGGATCTAGATGAGGATCTGGGTGGGATTTTGGTGGGATCTGGGTGGGAATGGGGGTAAGATCTGGGTGGGATATGAGTAGTATCTGGGTGGTTTCTGAGTGGGATCTGTGTGGGATCTGGATGAGGATCTGGGTGGCAGCTGGGCGAGATCTGACTGAGTTCTGGGTGAGATCTGGGAGGGATCAGGATGGAATCTGAATGGGATCTGGGCAAGACATGGGCGAGATCTGGGTGGGATCTGGAAGGGATCTGGGTCGGATCTGGTGGTATCTTGGGGGGTGAAACATCATCATTTATCTTTCGATCAGCGCATTAAACTTCCCGAAAAAATTAAAGAACTCTGCAGCAGGTGATCCTGTTTTTAGTATTACTACTCCCCGTTATTTGTCTTCCTTCGAAAGAGCGATCTTGCTGATTTGTATATCATTGAGAGAACTTGTGATTTAAAAATAAGCTCTTAATCTTATCATCATGTTTCACATCAAAGACTCATGAGTGCTACAATCACATCTTTTTTTCTATTTGCCAACTTATGTAACATCATTAGGGCGTGTTCACTTTGTTGCGCTCATAGGCTCTTGGTGAAAGGTGGAAAATAAAAGCATTCCAACAAAAAAGGTCGGTTCCGTCATATGTGCAGCGTGCAGACAATAGAAGACTCTGCGCAAAGTTTCATCTTGCTAGCTTCAAAACTGAGGGACTAGTTCGCGTAGAAACAGACAGACGGACGGACAAAGCTTAATCGACTCAGTTCGTCTTGTTGATCAAGAATATGGTCGGAGATGATTCCTTCTATGCGTTGCAAATTTCTAGGCAAAATTATAATACACTTTTCAAGTGTATTAAAAGTTTTAAATTGATGACTAAGTAGAATAAATGATATAATTATTTTGCGAGCTTGTATTTAGTCAAAACTGGACCAACGATCCTCTCTGGAAAAACTTTGCATACACCGTTGTCGTAGTACATTAATCTATGGAATAGAATGAAGCACAGCTTGAATCTTTCCCACAAAAAATACTGGGATAAGGACATTTAATGTCAAAAATGCTTCACAGACTCTTTATATGAGCTATAATAATGGTAACTCGACTCAGCGTAAGCTACAATTTATTGTTAATGCTGTGCAGAATCATTAAACGCTACCCTTGGCCATAATGAATATACCCTAGTTAGGGTATAAAATACAGGAACTCCATAAGCGGCACT
The DNA here is from genome assembly GCA_018904275.1 of Lordiphosa clarofinis. NCBI lineage: Eukaryota > Metazoa > Arthropoda > Insecta > Diptera > Drosophilidae > Lordiphosa > Lordiphosa clarofinis. The sequence goes on from JAEIGQ010000112.1 coordinate 862,893, forward strand.
GACCAGCTGGGTAGCTGGCAACGCACGAGTGCCTGTTCTCCGAACTGTTGTTGTTGCTGTTGAGAATGTCCTTGAAAATGCCAAGTTTGTTGTTCGCTGTTATCCCAGCGCTTATTTATAACCAAAAGCTGGATGCTGCTATGTTGAAAGGGTTTTCAGCTATAAATATATGCTCCTTCGTTTTTGCTGCTGCTGTTGTTGTTGCAGTATTATATATGCTTGGGGGCTACTTGAATGTTAATGAATTGTTACAAATTCATTTTGGTGTCAACGCTACAAAAAAAGGAAAGAAAAGAAAGCTTAAAGGCATTGCCACCATAGAGGAAAAATTATTAATTAAACTAAAATGGAACCAAAACTTTACAATATTCCACATAAGAGATGGCATTTCAGTTTTGTCCTTAGAGTTTATGTGTGGCCCTTGGCTGGAGTGCCATTTGTTAATAAAACAAATTAAATCTTCAATTGTGGATATGTGAGTCTACACTTTTAAACATACGAGACGAAATTCCCTTGACTTCTGTGTGTGTGTGTTGTTTAAACAAATTTTAAATTCAATTTACTTTACATTTAATTTAGACGCTGCAGTGCAGAAAGTTTTATCAACTCTGTTACAATAAAAGCTCTGACCGTAGAACAACAAAAACATCAACAGCAAACAAGAAGAATACGTTTACAAACGTTTGCAACAAGACTTTTATACTCTTATTGGTTGTAGACAAACTTTTATACTTTCAAATATTAACAAATTTCTAAAACTGTTTATTCTTTTTTTATGACAGGAACGGATGGTTGAAAAAATTTAGTTATTCTTGTTAATTTTATTGCTTATGTATTTGCTTTCTCATATCATGAAATTTTGGTTTAAAATTAAAATTAATTTGGTTTTAAATTAAATTCATTTGGGATTAAGCAATCGGTTTCAGCCTGCTCCCACAATTCCGAGTTTTGTTATAACTGATTTAGTAGCCGTAAGTATATTTGACTGCAAAATAATAAAGTTTACCCGAAAATCGAGTCGAAGCTCGAAACAGGGCCGATAGTATTTACTGAGTTTATTCTAGTAGGCGATTGCATCGCGGCTTGGGCTTGTTTAAAGGACAGCTTATGCTGTTTGATTTATCCCAGCTGAGCTTACAACTCACATTAGCATGCAATAAGTTCATCATCAGTTCATTTCTTAACCACATGTGTGCGCGCTCCCTATGGGATACAAAATATTAAAAATTCATTCAATTTGGCAGTTGGAAATTTGTAAAAATAGTCTTAATAAATTTGCGGAATATTTTACTTTTTCACAATTTGTAAACTATTTTGTCGAAGTACTGACTTTAGAAGCCTTAAGCCAGGTAAGCTGATCATGAATAAATGAATGCTTAAAATGTTGACTCGTAAATACAGCCTGCTTGTCGAGTGTATCAAAAAGTTTGTGGGTGAAGTTACTTTGCCTGATTTGTTTGCCTTTTTGTGCTGGCAATTTGTTAAAAATACTCACATGAGCAGCTTGTCCTTCTTTCGCACACAGATGAAGATGCATTACATGGACATGAGTAAATCTTTGCCTAGAAATTTATCATCAGCCTCATTGCTGTTGTTGTTATTATTTTGGTCCAGAAGTCCGCCCTGATTGGCAACTGGTCCAAGGACTTGTTAAATTGCAACAAATAAATGATTCTCTTATGTCAAAAAAAACGACAGTCACAAATTTTCTATTTGTGAGTCAAAATTTTAGATTTGCTTATGAAAATGCTGAATTTTTTGTGTCTTCATTCAAAGCTTGCTCAGATGGGTTCATTTTCCAAGATAATTTAAATATAAAATGAGAAATGACATTTGCAATTAAATAGAAAGCAAATGTGCAAAAGACAATTTACATTTGAAGACTCCTTAGTGAAATCTGCATGGCTTCTTTAACGTTGACATCTTATAAGGAGTAAAATGAAAATAAGAGAAGTTTTGCTTCTCTAAGGTCAGCAATTCATTCATTTTATTCCTATTTAAATGTTTTATGTATAGATGAAGCAAAGCAACGAAACACTGCCAATTTTAAATGTCATTCGATTTGGATGGCCTAAAGCTTATTAAACACATTGCCGTTTTCTGACATGATGTGAAACAATTAATTTGAATTACACTTTGCATATGGGTCATTCTTTTATAAACCGAACAGCAAAAATTTTTTTTGTTTTTCATTTTAATAAAAAAAAATCCGAAATTAGATCTCGACATGCCCACCAAAACGTAATTTGCGGTTTTGCACAAAAATTTTTTGTTAATTTTATAAACAATTTCAAAAATCGTCAAAAACGAAAAAAAGGAAAAAAAGGGTTTTTTAAAAACGTTATATCTCAGGATTGGTTTATCGGATAGGTCTCAAGTTGATATCGGAAAGAATTTTACTGTATCTACCAAATTATAATTTTATAGATTTGAAAATTATTTAATAATATTAAGTAAATGTTGCTAAAAATTACATATAATTTTCTCTCAGTGTTAACCACCATATTATAGCTTCTGGGGATATACAATCAAATGTTCTGAACATAACTTAAATTTTGGTGTTTTCAAAAAGATGGAGACTTTTATAGTTTAAAAGTTATGAATTTTTGAAGTTATAAACTAATTAAAAGATGCCCTTGAAAAAAGCTTCGCCATGCAGTCAGTTTTAAAGCTTTTTGATTGAAACTTGACAATTGTGCTTTATATTCATCAAGCTTTCCAAAAATGTCAACATCGCGCGGGTCGGATGACTATATCACATAGCTGCCATACGAATGTTATGATTAATTGAATTTTGTTGGGAATTTGGGTTACCAGAGCTTGCAAAGTAATTTATAACACTACTAAATTCAGCATTTGTATGGCAGCTATATGATATACTCATCCTATCCGCCTGATGTTAACATTTTTGAAAAGCTTGATGAATATAAAGCACAATTGTCAAGTTTCAATCAAAAAGCTTTAAAACTGACTGCATGGCGAAGCTTTTTTCAAGGGCATCTTTCAATTTGTTTATAACTTCAAAAATTCATAACTTTTAAACTATAAAAGTCTCCATCTTTTTGAAAACACCAAAATTTAAGTTATGTTCAGAACATTTGATTGTATATCCCCAGAAGCTATAATATGGTGGTTAACACTGAGAGAAAATTATATGTAATTTTTAGCAACATTTACTTAATATTATTAAATAATTTTCAAATCTATAAAATTATAATTTGAGTAGATACAGTAAAATTCTTTCCATCGATATCAACTTGAGACCTATCCGATAAACCAATCCTGAGATATAACGTTTTTAAAAAACCCTTTTTTTCCTTTTTTTCGTTTTTGACGATTTTTGAAATTGTTTATAAAATTAACAAAAAATTTTTGTGCAAAACCGCAAATTACGTTTTGGTGGGCATGTCGAGATCTAATTTCGGATTTTTTTTTATTAAAATGAAAAATAAAAAAAATTTTTGCTGTTCGGTTTATAAAAGAATGACCCATATCTAGGTTGATTGTATGATCATGCATCCTGTGCATTTAGTCTTTATTTATCTAAATAGATATCCAAAGAAATACTTGAAAGTAAACTAAAAAGCTAATAAAGAAATTCAAAACTAATAATTATTTCATAAACTGTTGTTCCTCAATGTGATTAAGACTCTGCCGTCATTATAACAGGAAGATGTTGAATTTCAAGATTCAGTATTTTATTACTACATTATATTTACTGAAAGAATTTTAGAAAGCTTACGAGTCGGTTGAAAGCGATGCAAGATCAGTAACATTCAATGGACATTTTTAGACCTTCTCTTTGACCTTATCAAAGATGTTCGGGATTCTATATCTTCCACTATTTCAACCTGCTTCATCCTATCACACGCTTCCAAGATGTTGATTATGTTATTAAGCGCGTATGCTTTGAAAATGTAATATGAAACAAAAGTTGAACCTTAATCCTTTACCAATTCTCGGTGACACAGAAATCTCTTTCGGTTGGTGGCAAATCTCTACACAGAGAAAACAAAGTTGGCTACACGGCGCGTTTAGAAACGTCAAACCTAAACGCTACGTATTTCGCCCTGTTAAATTGCACACGCGGCGTGTAGAATTCAGAAAGCCACACGGGACGTGTGCAAAAGTTACACGCGTCGTGTAGGAATTAAAAATCTAAATGCATATGTAGAAAAGTTAAATGCTGCGTGTGCAAAAGCAAAGTCTACACGACATTTGAAAATCAGCTTGTTTCCCTTAATATTTTTACATTTTTTATGCAGCAATCTGATTACCACACGGACGCTTAGGTTTTCAACATTTACGTTTAGATATTGAAATGCTACACGCGCGTGTGTTATTTCTAAACGAAAAATGTAGCTCTAAATCAGTACTAAATTCTTATATTTTTCGTTTAGCAAACTGGTTGCCACACGTGGCTTGTGGGATTTCTAAATGATCGTTTAGATTTACAAAATCTTAACGCTGCGTGTTAAATAATTACACGAATCGTGCGCGAATTTCTGTTGCCTTATATAAATAGCGATAGCGTTGAATTAGAACTTGAGAATTACAAGCAAGCAAATATTGGATTGTGCCTTTAGCAGATTCAATACAAGTAATGTCTTAGAGGCCTTCCCTTACACGCGTGACGTGGCGGAGACGTCTAAGCCATCACTACAATCGTGTTTCAGTCCAAGGGGCCGGGATTTCAAATCTACCAGAGTAAGTAAAAAAATATAAATTTGTTAAAAAAAAAAAAATTAAAAAGCTACACGAAAATGTGGGATTTCTACACGTTTCGACCGGGATTTTCAACCCATTACTCCAAGGGTATAAAAATAGAGGCAAGCTAACTTCGGCTCGACCGAAGTTTATATACCCTTGGAGCTTGATATGTGGCTGACAGTTTGTATGGCAGCTATACTATATAGAGGTCCGATATTGACAAGCCTTGGTGAAATTATGTGAAATCATTGAAAACTTATAAAAAGGAGCGTTGGGAGCGATAGCACTAAAAGCAAAAAGTTTTTCTCACTAAAACTAGTTTTTCAACCGATCGTTCCTATGGCAGCTATATGCAATAGTCATCCGATCCGGCCGGTTCCGACAAATGTGCAGCGTATTTATACCAAAAGACTTTGTGCAAAGTTTGGTTACGATAGCTTAAAAACTGACGGAGGAGATAGCATAGAAACAGACGGACGGACGGACAGACGGACGGACAGACGGACATGGCTATATCAACTCAGCTCGTCATGCTGATCAAGAATATATATACTTTATGTGGTCGTAGATGCTTCCTTCTATGCGTTACAAACATCCGGACAATTTTAATATACCCTCTCCAAGGGTATAAAAATTGCATTTCAATAATTGTTTGCAAAAAGCAGCTGAAGCCCTCAACATAAGGTGGCGCCCTTCCAACAAGCGGTAAGGGTTGCCAAGCTTTTCCGAGCTTTCGAACGTTTGGCTAGCCAACCGACGCCAAAATAGCTATCTGTGATTCTTAGTGCTTGATTTTTGGCAAATTTCTAAGTTCCGAAAGTTATGATTAATTGAATTTTGTTGTGGATTAGGGTGACCAGAGTCTGCAAAATTATAACACAACTAAATTCAACATTCGCATGGCAGCTATATGATATAGTCGTCCGATCCGCGTGATGTTGACATTTTTGAAAAGCTCGAAAAATATAAAACACACGTGCCAAATTTCAATCAAAAAGCTTTAAAACTGACTGCATGGCGAAAATTAATATCTTTTAAACTATAAAAGTCTTTATCTTTGTGAAAACTGCATAATTTAAGTTATGTTTAGAGTAATAAATTGTGCATTTTTAGAAGCTATATCAAGAAAAAATTATAAATAATTTTAAGCGACAATTACTTAATATTATTAAATTATTTAAAAATCTATAAAGTTATAATTTGAGTAGATCTAGTAAAATACTTTATGCCCATATCAAGTTGAAACCTGTCCGATGAACCAAACCTGAGATATCACGTTTTTAAAAAACCCTTTTTCCCATTTTTTCGTTTTTAACGAATTTTGGAACTGTTTATAAAATTAACAAAAAACATTTGTGCATTTGTGATGTTTTGCAGTCATTTTCGAATCTTATTCAATCAAAAAAACTTCACCAGATACAAGACAAATTTAGCTGGTCATAGTAGCCCTTAAATAGCAATAGTTTGAATCAGGGATGCGAACCTGTTCTGAACAGAACCAAACCGAACCGAACCGTAAACTGAACCGGTGCGTTCTCAAAAATACTGCACCCAACCAAAAACCGAAAAATAAAATGGTTCGGTTCGGTTTACTTCAGCTGGTATTGAGTTACTGGCGAATAGTAAGCAAAATCAGCAATTAGCTTCAAAATATTACGAATATACTTGGAAATATTGCTGAAGCTATGACCCAAAGAAAATTTGCTGTCTTAGCTAAGCAGCAGAATTGGGCTTGACCGACTTTTTTATTTGTTTCTTACTAAACTTTCATTAAGTTTTTAATTGCGCAGCTGTGACTTTTCAACCACACTGAGTCCCTAATTGCATAGCTTGAGCGATTTGTCACATTTGTTGAAATGTTCACTGAAGAACCCAAAAATGCTGACAAATATAAAATTTTCATATTCAAAAAGAACCTGCACACTTGTTATTTGTATGGCCTGGCCGAGCATGGAGTTAAATTGGCAAACAGCATCACTACTAAAGCCACAATCCCTTTCATCCCCCTCAACCGACTCAACTTGCCCAACTCCTTACGTTATCTATGCGCCGCCAGGCCCCACCACCCCCTCCAACTACATGTTTACCTTCCGTGGTCTCGGCAAAGAATGCTTTGCACTTAATTAATTGTAATCTTTGCATCTTGGAGTGAAGTTGCCTAGACAACCCGACAGGCACTTTATTATTTGCTTATTTGTTGAGCAGCGTCAGTTAATTAACATATGTAAATGAAAAATCAAAACCCATTCTTTGGGGCGGTGGCGGGTTGGCTCTTAAGCGTCTTTCCGGCGTGCAGCTCACGTTGCGGCAGTTAAGAAGGATCATAAAATAGTTGAACTTAAGAGTGGGAAGTCTTTTTAAATACAAATTTAATTTATTAATATTTATGCTCCGCTGCCTTCCGCCACTGGGAATTGTGCAATGCATTTCATATTTTTATTTTATTTTAATGCTTTCACCGTGTTTAATGCTATTTGCGTGTAAGAACTGAAAATGCCGCGTAATAAAATGCATTTGCATTTCCATTTCGACTTAACGCTTTTTAATTAATTTACCGTTCGGGCCACTTAAAAGGTTCATCAGTCGCGACCGAAGCGGTCTTTTGTTTACCTTCGTTCTTCATTGCGCATACGCAGCATGGGCCGGAGGAGTCGCCACATTAATTGCCCTCCCGATTGTTTGGGTCATGCGGACAATTGGCCAGCCTGCGGTTAGGCTTAATAACCAGTCGTGTTGGTCTGCAGAGTCAAATACGTTGAAGTGAAAGCAATCAGTTGACGATTTATTGATGGTTTCGTGGCCTGATTGACCTCAGCGGTTGTCTATGGATTTCAATCAATGTGGCCGAAACCGCAAAATCAGCGATAAATGAGGAACGAGCCAGGAATCGATGACAAGTGATTTGTCTTGACGTGCAGACTAAAAACTGAAGTTGACAACAAAGAGGGCAGTTTGAGAGAGGTAAATGCAATACTGTCATGGTCAACTATAATTATGAACGATTCTGATTGCCAAATCCCCTATGACCTATAAAACTGCCCTCGCACATCTATGTATTTGTGGGGGTTAAGCAATATTTGCGGTAAACTGTTGATGGTTTTATGCGGTGAGACAAAGTAGTTTTAGTTTACAAAGCCTAGTCCATTGAGAAGCAACAAAATCGAAAGGAAAACTTGTGAGTCAATTTTCAAGTGCGTGTGCGTCTATGTCGAACATTTGCGGTCAACTTGGTCAACAAAAACAAAAACAAAATTGCCATAAAAATGGACAACAGCCACGCGCAGATAAGCTGCAAATAATTTGTGAGTGCGAGAGGCAGACAGACGCGACGATAGCGCCAATTCAAGACCAGAAGAAACAACAAAACAAGTTGACCAAGTGTGCGTGTGCGTGTGTGTGCGTGTGTATTGTAAGGGCTTTATGTTATGGCATATCTGTTGAAGCCCAGATACTGCTCTTGCTCTACTCATCTTTCACTTGGCTGTTGATAGGCAGAGTGAAACAAAGAGCTGACCCCCAGCGCCCGTTTGTATGCCATACTTTTGTCATTGTCCTGTCGGTTCATTATTTGCCATATTTTCAGTTTACTTATTGTTCTGTGTTGTTTTTTGTGCTGAGTGTGGGAGATTGTTACTCTTAATTATGGAATTCTGTGCGCTGTCAAGCGTTATCTACACCCTCACCCCCACTCCTCGCAACATATATACACACACAGACAGCTAATCCAATTAGAATATGCGCATTCATTGTTGTGTAAATAAAATGTTACGCTTACACCAATCATTAGAAATTCACTTACAATTATCATTATTATGCCAATCCAAATGCTAATTAATTATATTTGCTTATAATATTCAAAGAAATGTGTGCGAAATTATGCAACCAAATTTGGAATTCATTTCATGCATAAATGCATACAATTTTGTTATGGAAATTTCATACCTTAAGAATAATCGGTGATGTTGAAAATGCACTTAACAGAAGATTTCAAATGAAAATAAAGAATTAATTACATATATTGGCTTTATGTGAATGTATAACTAAACACTATTTGTGGGAAACGCGAAAATAATAGCAGCACGTCGTCATTATAACTATACTGAATGATCCACTTCATAGAATGAGAATGGAAGAGATATAATGCAAATTAAGATTTTCTAAACAATTACAACGCATCAAAATAATCAGTTGGGTATTCAGTTGTGCAGAGTAAAATGTAAAGATTAAAAAGTCTTAGTTTACCGTCGTAAAATGGCAGCTAATGAGCGACCCATTCTAATACATCGCAGTAATTGCTGCGAGGACAGGCTGTGCATTTTGTTGTTGCTCAAGGGTCGCAGTTCTATACTTGAGTAAAATCCATAATAAAAATGCCAAGCCAGAGTGTACAAAGCGTGGCTTAAGCTAAAAATTCACACATAAAAGTATAAATCAAGCTAAATACGAGCACGATGATATATGAACACGTGGACCATGATGCAGAACTTAGATCCAAGATGGATAACCTTATTGAGGATCTAACTGCAGTCAGTCAACTGGAGAACCAATATGCTGTATTTTTTCCACAATGGTTGCTTTCTCCTAATGCTCCTTGTCCATAAGAGTCACTTTGCTTCAATTGTCAAATTGATTCGTAAAAAGGCGTGCTTTATGTTGTCTGTACTTTAACCACAAATAACACTTGAGATGTGAAGGGTAGCGATGGCCCTTTTTTTTAGGATCGTAAAGGAAGAATACACTTAAGCTGCTACAGAAAATATTACAGTCGGTGTGGACTTACTTGTTTTTAAACTGAAGTTTGTCGGAACATTTATAGGCAATCTTATTTGTTTAATTTTGCATATAACTAACATAAAGGCTTCGGGCAGCGTTTCCGTGTGTGTCTCCAAATGGTCTTACTGAATTAGTATGAGAGATTACCTCCCCACTGGAGACCAATAAGTCGGAGTGCAGAATTGCTTTGTATAAAAGAAACAAAACAAAGCCAAAACCTTTATGATAATTATCATAAAATCAAACAAGCAAGTTTTAGCCGGCCCGAGGTCATCTTATGTTTTTACCAGGGACCGTAACTGCTATAACTTTTATGATAAAAATTACGAAAAACAGTTATTTGAAAATTTTTATATAAAACAAGGGAGAAAGTCGGTCAAGCCCGACTATAACATACTCTGTACCTGGAGTAGAAGCTGAATGCAATGCTGGTGCTGCGCTCATTTCTAATTCTCTCTCTCTCTCTGTTTCTCTTTCTCTCTCTCTCTTTAAGGGTGGGTGGGGGTAGGGTTGTTTACTTATTTGCTCATAACTTGAGAACCGCTCATCCGATCTGTATCATTTCTTCGGCAAATCGATACATTTTGCTAATTACAAACTATCTCCAGAGGGTAGAAATCGTCTATCATCAAAAATCTAGGAGATATTACGTTTATTCAAAATTGCGAGGGCGGGTGGGGGCGTGGCAATTCGAAAATAAACTTGATCTGCCTGCAAGTATAAGAAGCATTTGCCCCATACTTGTCAAACCTCTATCTCTTACCATCTCTGAGATCTGTTTGTTTATATAACCGGACGGACAGACGGACAAACAGACGGACAAGGCTATATCGACTCGGCTGTTGATGCTGATCAAGAATATATATACTTTAGATAGTCGGAAATGATTCCTTCTCCCTGTTACATACTTTTGCACTAACTTAATATACTCTATATACCTTTGGTAGAGAGTAAACAATTTTAATTTAAAACAATTCTTTTTCATTAAATTAAAAAAAAAATATTATTCCGTAGTTAAAACTAAAATTATAACTATGTATTACGGTATTTTTAAAAACCCTCTAGCTTAACAAAAAAAATTTGCGTGTGTGTGTGTACCCATTTAATCTGACTGTTTTAGTGAATCAGATTTTCTCTCTCAGTTTCAACCCTGCTCGTGGGGACTGCTCTCTCTTTACGTACTTATCCCTGTGGCGCAGAGTTCACTTTCACAAAGCTCGTTTTTGCAATGGTTTCGGCTGTGGCATACATCCTTTATTACTCGTAATGCAGGATGTGGGCAGCCCGTTTACAAAGCGGCCAAGTATTTGGCGAAGTAAAGCAGATTGTAAATGTAAATGTTGGCTGTACAGCTCCTACAACGGGGCCAAGCCAAGCTTCTCACGATCTCTTGGCGTGTGTGCTTTAAATTTTTCGCACAAGAGAAAGGGACCTACAGTTTAACGCCGGATCCGAACGGCAAAGTTTGAGAATTTGCTTTTTCATGGCTAGTTACTTCCCAGCTGGCGCCAATAGCTGGTGAAGGTGACCGTATGTGTAAAAGCCATTTTCTAAAGAAAGAAAAAAACTTTTATTATTAGATGTTCAGAGGCGGGATCGAACCCACGACCTCCCGCCCAGCAGTCCAGCACACTAACCACTGGGCCACATACGGCCGTAAAGCAGAACGGTAAAGTATGATTATTTCCTGCATACTGATGGCAGAGTAACGAATGAGTAATCCATTTTGTAATGGCAATTTGCGAATTTGAAATTTTATATAGTTTTTTCAGAGTAGTGAAGGTAATTTTTGGGCACTCAAGCAAGAAGAAGCGAAGAAGAATCAAGTTCGCCGCTGTGTGTGAATGAGGACATGGCTTTCTCGCCGCGAAAGCGATTGGAGGCACCATAGCCTTACAAATATTTTCTGCGAATGAAAGTAGCGGATTATGAGCAGTTGATAAAGTGTAACAATCAGTTTATTATATAAAATTTAACCAAAGTATTTTTCAGTAGGGCGAACCGAAGCTTCATTTTAAAAATTGGGTATGAGGTAATGCTTACAGAAGACCCTTTTATCAAATTTTAAGTGTCTTATGCCGGGGTTTTTCATAGTGTTGTACTGTGTAGTAAGTCAGTACAAATTTTCATGTAAGAAGTTTGGCATCTATTCGGCACGGGTTATCGTTATCCTTTCCCAATAATATTTAATTTGTGAGTGTATGAGGTCCAATGGAATAAATATAGAGGGTATGCGTAATTGATTTCGCTAAAAAAAACCTGCTCCTTATATCTTGGGACAACCTAATGGGCACCTGGTCTCTAACTGCTTCAACATTTCGGAAGTCTTGTCCCAGCATGAGATCGCTGTTTAATACGAAATGGTGGTCGATGATGCGTTGGCTCCCACAGAAATTCATCTTCAGTCGAAAGGTAAGTTAAGGTAAAGTATTTAATTATCGTCCTTTCAGAACACGACGAGTTATAGAAATCAGCACGTTTTCGCCAGATGCGCAACTGAAATGTTCATGTTATTAGGAAATCTCTACTAGGGATGATAGTTTCTTTATAAAGATGATGGGTGGGATCTGGGCGGTATCAGGAAGGGATCTGGGCGAGATCTGGAAGAGATGTGGGCGGGATCTGGTTGGGTTCTGGATGGGATCTGGGTGGGATCTCAACGGGATCTGCGAGGGTTCTGAGTGAGATCGGGGTGGGATCTGGGTGGCATCTGGGTGAGATTTGGATGGGATTTGGGTTGAGTCTGGATGGGAATCGGGTGGGATGTGGGTGGGATATGGTTGGGATCTTGGTTGGAAATGGCTAAGTCCATTGAGTGATCTAGATGGGTTTTGGGATGTATCTAAGTAGGATCTTGCTAGGATCTAGCTGGGATTTGTGTGGTAACTGGGTAGTATCCGGGAGAGATCTGGGAGGGAAATGAGTGGGATCTTGGACTTCACTTGGTGGTATCTAAGCAGAATAAACTTCCTGAAACTCCGCAGCAAGTGATCTTGTTTTTTTTTGGTATTTCTACTGCCCGTTAATTTTCTTCTTTCGAAAGAGTGCCCTTGCTCATTTACATATATACCATTGAGAGAGCTTGTGATTTGAACATAAGCTCTTAAGCTAAGCATCCTGTTTCACATCAAACACTCGTGAGTGCTAGCGACACTCACCACTTTTTTTTTGTGTATTTTCCGTTTTTGCTCTTATAGTTTGCTTGCTAGAGTAAACTTGCAAACCCGCAAACAAAATTTGTCGAAGGTGTTCCTACTAGGAAAATATTTGCTTCAAATTATTGGTGCAGTTTGCGCGCAAACTAATTGGGAAATATTTTGAAATATTTGCTCAAACTATTTGCCTGTGGGACCATTTACAAAAATATACGGAAAGCCGGAGTTGAAGCTGTTTAATACTGCCTACTCACACTTGGAAATTGAGTTTCCACAAAACACGCAACGTCAAAAACAGATGGGAGCTGCTGCTACGTAGTATGGTTGCAAATTATGGACAAAAGCACCCGGAAATTATACCCTTGTACGCATTGTGTGGTTGCAACAATAAAAGCAGAAGCATGAAGTACTACGTGGTTCCTGTAAAAAAAAATTCTTGCAGCTTCGACTTTGACAGATTTTTCGAAGCTATGGCAGGTGTAAATAAACTATAAAAACATCCTTTCAAATATTTCGTTTTTAACAGTGTTTGTTTTTTCTGTCTGTTATTTGATTACTCCTCTTTGGGCTCGAAATTTATGCAACATCGTGTTTTTGGTGGAAAAGTTGTGAAAATTCGCAATTCTCATTAGTACCATGCAAAACTGTGCCATCAAATTGTCGCCTGGAACTGCGATAAGCGGCCGCAACGCATTTTTGCCAACCATAAAAATTGAACTAATGCAAACAGCAGCAACGCAGGCAAAAACTCACATTGCATATTTGTACAATTCTCGTATGTATTTGGTTTTTTGCACACAATTTTATTGACCAAAATTGCTGAAATCGATGCCAAATGGCTGTTGCCAATGAACGGGCTTACAGTTTTTAAGCGCGAGTTATGGTACCGCCGACGCTCTGCCGTCCGTTGACCAGTTTTAAATTTCAATAAAAGTGAAATGAACAACGTGGAGGCAAACAGAGAGTGTGTGTGTGTGTGTGTGTAAATGGTAATGTGGCTGAAAAACACAGCTCTACAAATCGCACTGGATAGAGCAGAGCGAAAGCAAAAAGAGCAAGAGCGAGGACGCGCGCACACACACAACTGAACGACGCATGACATTTATGCCTGACATAATCCGCTTACACAACAGGATAACAAGATGAGCACTCGTACATTTTTAATACGCTCAAGATACAATAATTTATATGCGTGGCACGTAACCAGCGGCAAGGTGGCCCCAACGTAAACAAAAATTGCGGCTAAAGCTCGCCGAGAGGCAGCCGATACACAGTCCTGCGGCGGCATATGCCAGAGCGGGGAGATCAGGCTTAACAAAGAAATAAAATGCATAAGACTAAGGAATAGAGATGGAAACGAAGACACAGACAGCGCCGTACGTAACTACAAATTGCGGGTTCTGTACGTAAACAGGCAGCTGCGTAATGATATGCCAAGTTATGTATGGAGTTTACCCTCTCGGAGGTAAATTTAAAGCAAATCGAAAGAGAATGAAAAACTCAAATTTAATTCGGAAAATGGCAATGGAAATGCCAAAACACTTGTAGGACCCCTCAAAAGCGGCAAATCGGGGTCAATGAAATCGCAACGCATGGCAAAGCTGGAACCAAAACAAAAACCAAAACCAGGTCCAAGGCACGACCCATTTACACACACACTCACAGACCGGCAGCAGTTGGAGGGACAAAATTTATGCGTTTTTGACTTGCTTGCCCCCGTATTTTGGTTGGCCGTGTTTCCTTTTTGATACCCTTAAAAAAAAGGGGTACCAGATGTTCTTAAAGCACTAAAGAAGAGAAATAAGAATTTATACTAGACTAGGTTAAGGACTAACATGATCGTAGGAAAGTTTAAATTCCGTAAAGGTTACCTAACTTCATGGGGTACAAATCCGGCTCGAGGGACCAAACAGCAATTTTTAGTTTTCCGTTTTGTGCTTTTAACCTAAATGAACTTGGAGGAACTTTAAAAGCAAGAACAGTTTGATGTAGTGTATCCTATAATTCGATGCATGCATGTAATCTTTTTTTTTTTGGTGTTCTTGCTTCCATTGCGCAGTGCTCTTGTCTCAGTCTATGAATGTGCGTACAAAGGCGTTAAATTTGGCACTCCCACACGTGCTCGTGTCAATACTCTTCTGTGTGTGAGCACTTTATGGCTTAAATAAGTCAACAACAAACAGCAGCAGCAGCAAGGAGCACTTCCTGTTCTTTCGCATTCGACTGTTGTGCCAACTTGTGTTTACTTTTTTGTGGGTTTTGTTTATGATGTCAAATAAAAGTGCACAACAATACCGAATAAATATTTTATTACTTTGATGAGTCCGTTTTGTCTAAAGGAACCAACAAAAAAAAAACAAGCTTTAAGCACACCTTAAAGCTGTCTGCCACTTGACAATGTGCGGCAACGAGATTCCCATCTCCGGGGTGCACATAGTCGTAAACAGCTTTTGACAAATGTGCGCCTAATAGAAATAAATGCAAATATATAAACTTGTCCAAGTTGAAATGCTCACGGGCCTGTCGTCTGTCAGACATTGTCCATTTGTCAGTCGCAGTCGAGCGGCAGCGGGAGGCTGACGTCTGTCTCCGTTTTTATTGTCTCACTCGCATGATAAACATCTTCAAGTATTTCCCAGAATTTTCAACTGACTTCGGTAGCTGCTTATCATTAAGTATTATCGCGCGACGTATTTGAGCTTCGAGTTTTTATTGTCTCTCCCATGCTCAACCGCAGAGTCGGAGGCAAAAAGGCTGAGGCGGAATCGGTTCAGACGCCGCCTTTGTCTTTGGCTTTTGTTGCTTTTATGTTGATTAAATTATAAAATATTTATTAAGCTGCCACCGCTCTTTGCTCCTGCTGACATATATAAATTTCATTTTTATTGTACATACCACGCTGCGTATACATAATTCCTTTTTTATGGCAGTATGCGACAAAGTTTTTAAAACAAACTAAATGTGTAAATTTTTACTAGAAATAAACAGTTAAACTTGTCTATTGAAATGGTACCAAGGGGGAGGTTTTGTGCGCACTCGGGTACTAAGACTAAAGTGTTGGTAAAACTATGCAGAAACTGTATCTGTGGAGTTAACCTTCTTGTTGATATTGTGGATTAATTACTCGACATGAAATCATATATGGGTAATTATTTCTGAAGTGGGCAACTATTTTTTTTCAAAGTCTCCAAAAATTTTAATTTTTTTGTCAGTATGATACCGCAGTTGTTCAAAGATATTGGAACAGTGCATTTAAAGACCGCTACCTGCGGTCGCCGCAAGCCGAGGCACACAAAAATAGAAACTAGAACCTAAAATATAAGCAACCCCCAAGAAGGGACACATCTGTTAGTAATAAGGCATTTCTCTGCTTGGGGTAAAACCAAAAAATGTATAAAAGAAAAAATACCAACTTCTAAATAAAGATTCAGCTTCTAGACGAGGAGCTAGTCACTCGCAACATATATGCGTTTTATTTACAGTTTTCAACGATTTTTAATACATTTTTCAGAATTTTACCATTGTGGGATGCAAAGATATAGCGACGGTTTATGTTTAGTTAAAGTTGGTAAAACTAAATATTTGATAGGCCTAGAACTAAATAAAAAATTTCAAAATATATTGTTTTTCCCTTACTTTGTGGGAAAAAACAGACCAAGAGGAAGAAACCGCCGAAACTTAAGAAAAAAATTTAAATCGCGGTTTGTGGAAAAACCTTACATTCATTTTTCCACCTAAGTCAATCACAAATTAACCTACCCAGGTACTAAATAAAATTGCAGGTCATAGTAGCTTTAAAATAGAATAGTTTGCCTCCTGTGACGAACATAAATCAGTCAAACTAAGTCAATTTGCTTGAAGTTGAAACCTTCCATTTTTTACAAAAATGCCAATAACTTCTTCATTCCTGATCGGATTTTAATAAATTATGTGGCGATGTTATTTAAATAGCAATAACATACATTTTACACAGTTTTTTTTATTGTTGAGAATCGAACTTAAAATTTAGATTTTTTTTAAATTTATAAATTTAGTGCAAAGTTGCAGATAAAAGCCTTTATAACGCCGAAGTCGAGCACCAAAATGAGAAGTAATGTATGGATGAATGATAGGGCTCTTACCTTTCAAGAGAGCATTACCTTTTCATAATGAAAGACACGATACTGAAGATATACCCATTTTTGTGAAGGTACTTTTTTAGCTTCTCCGCGATTTTTCGAAAACGGCTCCACTAAAAAAATTATGAAATGGATTTTTGGACTTAGCGGGAGGATTTACATAGAAATTGGGATAGCATTGTTTTTAATATTTTGTAAACTAGTGTTACCTGTTACAAAAAAAGTAACTATACTCGTCAAAATGAGTATTTTTACTCATGATTCTGGCATCGTGTAATCACTCGTGCAGGTCTCTAGTACAAATTTTGGAATGTATAAAAACAAAATTTGTATCTAAGTGAAAGTTTTGTATGAATCGGATAACTACCATGGAGCAATGAGTATTAGAGAAGAACGTTGCTCAGTCGACATCGCTTTTGTCAGAAAATTGTCAGCTGTTCGCTCTCATTTACGCTCTCTAGATATCTGGATACATTTGGGTTATGGTCGTCTCGCTCTAACCACAGTGATTTCCTACTGTCACTTTGAAGTATCTTTTCGGGCACTATCGATTAGCCCCACCAAAAGTGAGAAGCAGCTCAAACGTTCTCTCTTATTCTAATTGCTCCATGTAACTACTTCTAAGAAAACAAGAATCACAGCTCCGATGCGCGGCTTTGAACTAAAAATTGCCAACGGTGAATGTCTGAAATGTTAAGTTGGGATTTTGAGAGAAGGCCCAAGTTTTGTCTAAATTTTATAGATATGTAATAACGTATGGAAAGTAGGTAAAGTACTTTTAATCAGATAAAATAGGTTTTCATGTTCACTAAATTTGCTTAAATTCGATTTTTTTGTCTGTTTCAGATTTTACAATTGCAATATTTTAACTAGATTCCATTTCCGATTAGCGATTATTGATTTCCGATTGCTGATGAGTCGTTACTGAATGTAATTGACTGCATACTTTAAGATATTCTGTGGCTTTAGTACTTTTTATACACTGTTCCCATTAAAAATGGGAAAAAGGGGATCATGAAGTTGTGCAAATGTTTGTAACAGGAAGAAAGAAGCATTTCCGAACCTATAAGGTATATATATTCTTGATCAGCATCAACAGCCAAGTCGATTTAGTCATGTCCGTCAGTCCGTCTATCTGTCTGTATGAACGCGTCGATCTCAGAGACTGTAATTGATGGAGCCACAAGTTTTGGCATGTATGTAGGTGAATATTGTACCCATATCGAGTTTGTTTCAGATTTCGAAAAATTCCTCCTCCTCTATCTTTTAACAGCGAAAATCTGTCTTTTTCTCTATATAAGCGCGTGGATCTCACAGACTATAAGAGGTAGAGCCAAAAATTTATAGCAAATTGGCTGAATGCGCTTATTGCTTGGAGTCGATGAATTTTAAAGTAAATGCATTTTTTTTAAAGGCTCAAACTATTTTTTAGTGTATTTAGATACTTTTTGCAGTCATACATTCTTAAAAAAATGTTCCTTAATAAAAAAATATACAATTTGTATAATTATTAGGATGTTTAAAAGTGGATAGACCAAAAAGAAGTGGCTCAATAAACTTAAGAAGAGAAAAGGTTCTTCATCTGTTGTTGGTTTTGCTCATTGATTTTGTTCAGTGACTTCTTGTTTAGTGACTTTGTTTCTGCGATTTCTTGTACATCGACTCTTATTCAGTGATTTCTTGTTCAAGGACTCCAGAACAGTGACTTTTTGTTTTATGACTTTTTCCCATTTTTCAGTCAATCTGGCGTAGAGACTCATTGTTCAATGACTGTTTACTCAATTGTTCGGTGACTTAGTTATGTTACTTGCAATCTACTCTGTGACCCTTTGTTCAGAACTTAAATATGTGCTTATTTTCTGTCGGCCCGCGTGAACATGAGTTTAAGTAGTCATCTGTCAGCTCATCTGAGCAATCTGGTGAAATAGAAACGGTTCTTTTGACCTGACCACTCAGCTGTGTTAGCATCTGTTATTTCATGGGGTTTGAGATACATTTGTTATCAATTTTGGGTTTTTTGTGCATATCAAATCAATTCTTCATACAAAAAATAAGCCACATTTGAACCAGATGATTCCTATGAACCAATGGTTCTTCTCAGGCATGTGTATATGCTGAGCTGACGAAAACTCAAATAAATACAGCTTTACCAAATCTCAGAAACATTTGGGCATTAATTCAAAAATCTCTTGTCATTTGGGACATTTCAATCAATCTTTATACAAAATTAGTTGCAACAACAAAAGTACACAGAACTTTCAAATATATTGAGGTGAGTTTTCTATCTTATCTTGCTGGTATAAATGTCAAAAATTTCCCCCTCTAAATTAGGCATCATGCATCTTTTGGTCATCGCCATTCTTATTTGCGGTTTTGTAGTCCCCATCATCAAGGGCGAATGTTGCCGCCCACAAACCATAACGTTTGAAATGATCGACGGCAGCTCTGACTGTTCTGCATATGAGGCTAAACAAACGGGTCGAAATACTTGTGAACTGAAAATATGTGGCGATGGTTCACCCGTATCGGGCAGCTATTGCGGGATTGGACCCTGCAACATGTGGGGATGTGCGTGCGATAGAGGTTGTATACCCGGTGATCCCCTTGTTAATTTTATTGGATATTATGGAATTGTTCGAGTTGCGAATGTACACCATAAGGTTAATTAATAAATTGATTGCCATGTCAGCTTATCAGAGGGGAAACTGATAAGCGGACGAGAGCAGAAATTACACGCATGTCTTATTTAAACTGAATTTAATTACTAGTTAAGTTCTTATCTGGTTTGCCGTTAAACCAAGTTGGCTTTATAAGGTCTCACCCCCACCCTAAATAGCATTAGTAAGCAATTGTCTTATCCGTCATGAAGTTCTTGATTTCTCTTTCGCTGATCCTGTCTATTTGGCTGCTAAGCCTGACCTCGAGCACCTCCGCTGATTGCTGCAAGCCGACTTACATTGAATTTGAAGTTGCAATCAATGGCAATCGAGAGGATTGTAGTACCTTCGGTGCCTACAGTGTGGGACACAACAAATGCAAGAAGAAGATCTGTGGTGATGGAAACGGAGTGAAGGGCACCTGGTGCGGACGCGGAAAGTGTAATCCACGAGGATGTCACTGTAAGAAGGGTTGCATTGAGGGCGATGCTGTCACCAGTTTTCGTCAAAAATATGGATTCTTCCACTTTGTTGATTTGAAACGTGTATAAAATCTTTGTATGACAATAAAGAATGTGCTTAACCAGAATTTCAGTTTCATTCTTAACAGCTGATGCATACAGATTTTTATTTGCCTTTTTTAGCATAAACCTCTCATATTGCCATGATATCATCCAAGATAACCGATCTTTCCGATTTGCCCCAACTTTGTTGGATTTTACGCTATTGAACTGCTTTTCAGTTTGAATACGTATTTTAAGCTCCTCAAGCTTTTTATCGATTCTTGTTCAATTCGGCAGGACTATTTTATACATATAGCTGCCATATAATAGATCTGGCCGATTTGCACCAACTTTGTTAGTTTTAAACAGAGAAACACTCGCAGCTCGAACACTCTGTTTGGTAATTGCCACACGAATGCTGCGTTTAAGCAATTCATCAATGCACCTGGAATCAGCAGCTAAAGATTGAGAGACGTTTGGATTGGCCCCTTTGGAGCTGTGTAGTCAATTTTACATTTAAAAAAGCTCAGAACCAGAACTGAAACCTTTATATTACATTTTTTTGTACCGGTATACCAGAACCTATATTTTTGAAATGTAAAAGACCAAAAAGAACCTAAACAAATGGACTTTTAAGCAATTTCCAACAAAAAAGCGTATGGCCTTCGAAAACTTTTGTATTGTAATATAGAAAAACACGAGACCAGTCTCCTTGATAATATAGCATTATTGCATCATTATAATTTCATCCCAATACTAACCTTGAAACAGAAGAGTACTTGTGTTAAACATTTCTGTTCAAGTTAAACTTATTGAGGAAAGCAGCACAATTACTTTAGAAGCAGGAAACTACATACACAGAGGGAAAATGCATTATTAGCGTTAAATATGGAATTCGTAAATATAAAGTGTCTACACTTGAATTTAAAAATAAAAATATAAAAAATGTTTGTCGAATTAAATTTGTATAGCCAATTCCCCTGGCCTCCCTCTTCCTACGCTCGCCACTCTTTTACGTCCCGGCTCCCGCACCAACATTTCATTTCGTTCTGTAAGTACTACATCTCCTCTCTCTTATTAATTGATATTTGTTAAAGTGTCAGTAGGAAGTCACAGTGGTTGGAGTGAGGCTGAAATGTTACCAAATGTATCCAGAGAACGTAAGTGAGAGATCAAACAGCTGACCTAAAAATCTATACTTCTGAAACTACAAAAATACTGAATTTCAGACGATGCAATAGAATTTGCGTGTCAAAGGAGCATAGTTTTTAATTTCGTCGAGTTCAGACAACGACCCTTAAAGCATTCCGTTCTCGTCTGAGTATTCATAAAAGATGAACCTTGTAAAGCTCTCAGTCCTTTCTGTACCACTTCTTTACACATTTTGACGATCCCAGTCTTACACACAATTTACAGAAGATATATTTCGCAACAGTTTTCATCCATACCCAATTTACACCATGAAACATGAATTTTCATGATTAAACTAAAATCAGAATATTCTCCAATCCGCAGATTCATTTCTTTGGGGGATTCTGCTCACTTAAAGTCAAAGACACCTTTAAAGCAGAAATTTAGCGTTCTTAAAATTAGATCGAGTTCTTTATTTCTCAAATCAATCCCGAAACAACTTTGATTGAACCGATTGGTTTTTGGGTAATAACTATTGTATAATCAGTTTGTAATATTTTTCGGTTGTTTTAAAAGTTTAAGAAAGATTGAAATGCTTTTTTTAGTATTGGGTGCTCGAGTAAGTAGGTTGGACATCCTTCTGTTACCTGTCGATAAATATGCTTTTGTTTTTCCAAGTGTACTTAACCCAAATGGAGTCCTGCACCTGGTAGAATGTCTAACACAGCAGCTGCATTGCTGGAGCTGGAACTGTGGCAGTTTATCAATTCCTTGCACATAGCGAAAATTGATGGCAACGATTTATACTTTCTACTTCCTTTCACTTTATCGTTAGTCGAGTCCTTCGAGTGCTCGTCTGCTGTGGCATAAATACTTTTACTATAATATCCATTTCAGTGCTTGTTTTTCTCTGCCAAGTGTCTGGCATTGTTTCTCGTTGTTGTTGTTGTACCTTTCGTTTCTTTCGCTTTCATTGGCCCCAGTTCCACGGGCGGATCCTTGCCAATCTTTTGTGCCGCACAATACAATGTCCTGCGGTTGTAAAACGATTTATTTTGCTATTGATTCGCTGTAAGTATTCCACAGTCGTCGCCGTCGTCGTCGTGCGTCAAGCACATCCTTCTGCAGGATATGATGTAAATAAAGTAATGGCCCCGTCTGAGGCTGCTCCTTTGCATACCCCGAGAAGGCTAAACATGAATAAATATATTTGGTTGAGATTATTGAAGTTTTATAACTCATTTCTGTCGATGGGTGGGCGTGGCTTACTTGATACGCTGCCACAGACAGCTGTCCTTTCGGCGTTCTTCATCCTCTGCGTTTTGCCCCTTTGTCGATTTTCGTTGCTCCTGCTGCACATTTTAATAAATCGTTAACAGTCGGGGGAATGGAACTTGGATGTGGGCCTGGGCAAGGGCAACCCAGGAGCTAGCAGCACAATAAGAAAATTCATGATCATAAATATCCTGCAGGCGTTAAACGTTTATGTTGTTCCCCCCTTCACCCTTAATCCTTGTGTTCTCGTTGCTCTTCCCTGGCTCCTCCTATCTGTGTGCCTGCTGCTTTATGCACCGCTTTTTGATTTAATGTGCTCATTCCCAGCCACAAACAAAAACAGAGCTTGGCTCAGTCCCACCCAGACCCTGCCCTCCCCTCAGATGGCACCGCTTTGCTGCTCTTCGCTTTCTGAGTTTTTGTGATTTGTGTCTATATTTAGGTGGCGCTCTAATGCCTCGTCATTGTTGTTTTCATCTCTCTCTCTGTGTGTGTGTGTGTGTTTTGTTTATTTTTCCATTTCCAAGCCATTAAATAAAGCGTCCCGACACTCCAGCAACAACCACAAAGAGCCAAGCAGAGCAGCTACGGCAACAACAACAACAACAAACAAATAGAAAAATGTCTCGCGTAATGATTTGCGACACATTTATTCGCAACATAAATTAGGGCAGACGACCAAAAGCGACAGACCAAACCAGATCAGACCACAACACACCCAAATGCCGGCTGGTCACCAAGGACATTGTGACTTTCGGTTCAACTATGCAGACCAAATGTAGATTCATATTGGCCACTGACTAACTACCGACGAGTTGAATCAAATTATGTCATAAAATTATTAAATTTCGTATCTTGGCTTTGGGTTGAACGGCCAAATGGTTAGTGTCAGAATGTCAGCACATCGGGCACGATTTTAAATGGAAATTATCTTCATTAACAAACGGACAGTCACAAGTGCTTTTTGGGGTTTGAGGGGAAAGATAAAGTAGCGAAATTTTACAAATGGCGAGGATATACTTTAAAATGGGAACAGAAATTAAAAAACAGGTCATCGTTTAGCTTATTGAAAACAATTCCAGATTAACATTTTTTTAACTTAGGGTCGGAATTGATTACTTTTGCACAAACTTAATATACTCTTTGTACCTTCGGTACAGAGTATAAAAAGCAGAACGATTCGATCTTAAAAATTCGCTCTTGATTTTATCTTGTTTCAGTTTAGAATTTTGTAAGAACGATTCGCTTTAAAAAAATTGTTACTTTAAGAACGAATATTTCTTAAATTCAAAGTTAAAAGTTAAAAAAAAGTTAGATAAAAATTAAAAAATGTAAATAAAATTCTTAATTAAAAAAAAAATACTTATTTAAGATCATTTAGATTCGTTCGTTCTCCAATTCGAAATCGATCGTTTAAAATTCAAAAATAGTATATCAAGAATTTTGCTCTTGGAATCGAGATTAATTCGTTCTCAACTTGGTTCTTAGAGGCAAGGCGAGAGAGGGGAAGCAAACTAAGAGAGAATAGCGTTGGACGCGCTCTCACTGAGAGAGAGAAAGCGTGGCGCAGTTTGTCGTCGTTAGATACGTGACGAAAGGTTTTGCTGATGAAAAATAGCCGATTGAGCTAACGCGCCGTCATCGTGTGTTCAGTCTTGGAGGTGCCGAGTTCAAGTCCCAGTTAAGCCAGTACAAAAAAAAAACGGTTTTCATGTGGCTATCTCAAATTCATTCAGCTTAGACCAAATCCATGCGTCGCTCGGTAGGATCGGTCATGTCTCTAAACCACACTCTTACCGTACTTTTAAGAACAAATGCTTCTGATTCTATAGTGAAATTCTCTACTTTTTCTCTGAGAGTGCTTATTTTGAGCTCTAAAAGTGCTTCAAAAATTCCGAATCGTGCTTCACATATCCAAAATGTTCTTGAAATCAAGAATTAAAGAATTTTTGATATATTCTTGATTTAAGTACGAAAATTCTTGATTTTTCTTTCAGTTAAATCCAAAACTTCGAAGTCATCGAATTCTAAAATGATATTGCTCTGATTTAGCAGTAAAATAATAATTTTATCTGTTTAGTACATATAAAATTATTCTTTGAACCCAACCAATCTCAAACAGAGAGGCTCCGATTCGGATGTAGGATCAAAAAGTTCTTTTGGGATGCTTGTTTTGGAGTCTAAATTTGTTTTAATAACGAACTCAATGCAATCTCGGCCCTTTTTCCAGCCATCTTTATTCGCATTACATTTAGCTGACAATCGAGCTTCATTTTATCTCGGGTGTTTTTGCAACAAGCCGGTTTTGAGACTAGATTAGACTAGTACGAAAATCGAGCTTAAAACAATGTCAGACCTTCTTTGTTGCCCGATAACAAGATAAAATCAATTCAGTGGGTTCTTGAATTAAGCCTACTCAAAATACATCGATTTAAGGCCAAGCTCTTCAGAACTAAAATCAGGTTCAAGACAAGAATTCAGGAAGAACTAACCGACTTCTGACATGGTTCGTGATTGATTTTAGACCGGATATCTTGGATTTGTTTTCGGTGTATATACGGGCACTCTGATTCTTCAAAGATATTTATATACTGATCGGCGGCATTCGGTTCGGACACTTGTTTGGTTCTAAGTTATAACTATAACTATTTAATTAAAGTCAAATTAAGATGAAGCTATTAACTCACTCAAATTTGCTGAAGCAGCGCTACACAAACTATCTTTAAGAGTCTACACTAAATTATTTCTAAACTTAATAGGGAGATTAAAACAAATTTTTAGAATTTAATTTTTATCATTTCTTTGGGTCACAAGACAAAAACCGTTGTCCCTGCCAAGTCAGCAATAATTTTCCGCTTCTCCAACTCTCAACATTCTGAGTGACTTTATTATGAAATTCAGGCATTTAAGGCACGCCAAAAGCTTAGCCAGCCAGTCACCAACAGGCAGCGAAACGAAACTAAACCAAATTGGCACATGCAGACAGCTCATCGTTTATGCCATCTTTATGATTACCGAAGCGACCCAAAGCCAACATTTAGATTAGGCAACAAGCGGCGCTCGCACAGACACACACGTGTGTATCCGGTGGATACATTTGTGTATGCATGTCTAAGTTGTCGAATGTATGCAGCAACATAAGCTAATCAAAGCTAGTTTAATGCGTGCACAGCCAAAGTTAATCCTAATTAATTTAATTACGCTTTTGGCATAAATTACGAGAAATAGTGGGCAGGAAAGAGAGGGAGGGACAGAGATGGATATGCATATATATTATCCACAATTATGCGTAGATGGCGTCGCCGATTCTAATTGTTATTAATTGTGCAGCCAGCTGAGCCAAATGCCAAATTTCACATTTAAGTTAAGCAATTTCCCCAATCGAAGGCAATTGGCTTTGCCTCTCAATGGCTTATGAGCAAAAAAAATATATATGAAATCATTGAAAGTTTCTTTCAGACTTTACGTAAATATATTTTATTGAAATATGGTACCTGCTGCCCCCGCTCCGCCCCCGAAGCAATCGAAAAACTTCGCTTTGCGATGCTTTGCACGTGCAGGAAATTGTCGAGATGGCAAATAGTTTTTCAACAACAGCAAATAGAAACCGGCAACTGTCCCAGTGACAGACTCGAGCTGAGTGGGCGACCGCACCCTTAAGAGACAGGACCAGGACCAGCACCAGGTCGAGCATCGTTCTGTGTGTGCGCTTGAAATATACTCAAAAATTATTGTTTTTGTTTTCGTTACACTTGACTGTGCCTGTTCGACTGTCCCCCCGCCTGCCAGCTCCTCCCTCTGTTCAAGTTAAAAGTTTTATTAGGTGTCTGCATTTTCATGCCAATATGCGTCTCCCGTTGCTCTCGGGGGGAATCGAAGAAGAAGAAAAACTGAACGATTCTTTAATTAAAATATTGTCGACGGCCCCCCCGAAAACTAATAAATCAGCACTCGGTGCACTCTCAACAGGTTTTATCAAGTGCCCCGGCCGTACATATATTTTTTTGGAACTTCTTCCAAACACGCAACGGCACAAAGGCACAATGTCCGTAGAAACACATATTTTATCCCGAACCAAAAGGATGCCCTGAAATGGGAATTTGGCATGCGAACCATTACCTAGTGCACTACTTTACCCACAGCTGGGTAGGAATTGGAACACCACTGTTAAAAGTTAACATTTAAGAGCACGAACTCACCCACTGCGCAGCTGCAGTGCTGTTAAGGCCAAGCTTAACAGCGGAATGCTTAGAGAATGAAACAGGTTCTTACAATTTATTTCATGTTAAGTTTAAATTGTCTTTAAAAGATTCAAAAGAAACTAGAAGTAAATAACCATAAATCATGCTAGCACCTTCCAAGTCATAAATGATTGATCCACCTCTGCCTTTTAACTGAAGCCAACTTTGGTGGATCAGGCCAATGACCAAAAAACCAACAACAAGAGCAACCGAAACTAGTACACCACATCCCTTCATATCCATTTAGCTGACGCTGACTCCTCCTGACTCAGACGGATTTGTGTGCTGGCATTGGGTTTTGGTTATGCGGTCGCCTTAAGTGCTCGGCAGCGTTACTCTGTACGAGATACCCACATGACTGGCAAAAGCCGCTGGAACAACAGCCGCAACTGTAGCAAATGTCAACTTAGTGAGTGCCGGCTTGGACATTTTCAGAGATGAGCGAATGACTTCGACAGGACCACTTAGGGAAGCTGAATATGATGTTTTAATTATCTGAACAATCAATTGGAATGAAGAAAAGTAGAGTTTGTACTTAGATGCGTCCCTTTCATTTGGCACAAGCACTGAGACATTATTCCATGGCAGATTCGTTAATACTGAAATCGTATCTGACATAATTTGCTTGCAAAACGTAAGCATTGTACTAGAAGGATTTCGGTTGTAACAGCAATAACTAGACTACAAGAAGGCACAATGTTTTGGGGAATTTTCTTGTGATTTTCTCCTTCCTAATTACTTGGGTAAGTGCAGAATTGTATTCAAGAATTTTGTCCATTTCTGTTCTCACACCTAAAGAGTTTTTCTGATTTATTGACTTGAATTTTGTCCAGACAATTGGACAATTCGCGTTTAATATATATTTGGGATTATATTCTCAATCGTTCTTGCTTATTGTAAGCTTTGTCAAATAGATCGTCGATTACGTTTTTTAATCATTCTGTTTCGAGTGAAGGGAATCAGCTCAAAAGCATGTTCCTCTTCCGTGCGACGTTCTGTGTCATTTCAGTGCAGCGTTGCATTCTGGCATCGTAGCCAATACCGAACTGTAAATGACCATCACATTGTATAAATCGCAAATAAAACTTTCACTATTCAATAATATACTATGTTAAAAAGTCAAAATAAAACAAGCAAGAAGATGGAAGAACAATTCAGAAAGAACAATGGAATGACCGCCTACTGCGCCGCGAGTGGAACTTTAATTCAAATATACTTAATCCCAAAATGTGCGCACACAAAGTTTTACTACTTTCTTCATTTCTAAACTTTCGCAGTATAATTACAAGCAAACCCGCAGAAAGAAGTTTCAATTTGGTCAAGTCAACCAATCTCAGAATCAGTTTGAAATCAATCAAGAAACCAAACAACCGAATTGTCTCCCATAGAGCCCACAAAGCGAATTCACAATTTCATAGATCGGCTTGTAATCAACGACTTTGCCTTTCCTTTTTACGAATTGACTGCTGGATTTTACCCTCAATTTTACAAGAATTTCTATTTATTTGCCCTAAGGAGATTAGATATAGAAATTTCTTCAGATCGGTTTTTTCATCAATTTGCCCTAAGGAGATTACAGTAAAAAAAACAGAGGCGAGCTGGCTTTGGCTCGACCGAAGTTTATATACCCTTGGAGCTTGAGATATGCCTGCCAGGTTGTTATATGCCAGCTATACAATGTATTCATCAATATATTCTTAACTAAAAAGTGTAAGGTGTTACAAAAAAGTTTTTCTCACTAGAGCAACTTTTTATATCCTTGCAAAGGGTATTATAAATTTGCCCAGAAGTTTCCAACGCATAGAAATATTCATTTCCGACCTTATAAACTATATATTTTCTTAATCAGGGCGACGAGCTGAGTCGATTGAGCTTTGTCCGTCCGTCTGTCTTAAGTACTTAAGTTTATTATGTTATATTATTGGAAAAATTTAAGCATGAACCGTACTTAGTTCAAGTAAAAATTTCTTAGATTAAGGGCAAAAAAGACTTACATTGCAAGCTCCAAAAATGTGGAAAATGCAAATTATATTAAGTTGATTCTGTTCTTTATATAGTCTTCTGGTGGTAGATTTCTGACTTACAGTATTAACATCTTGGTCTATGGTTAATTCATTTCCTCTGGATTTTGATATTAAGTTTCAAGAACAAATTGAAAAAGCTTTATAATTTCATGGGCTTAAACCAAGAACATTTTGTACTTACGTTTTGAAGTATTAATTTGTTTCAAAAATGTTTTTGGATTGACTTTTTAATTAAAAAGCCTTGCTCCTTTACACACACAAATAGTATGACCAAAATTTATGTATTATAATAGTTTGAAATATACTTAAAATATCACGTAACATTCTCAAAACAAGTTTTTCGGGATTGAAAAATATTGTACTTGAAAAAGGAGTTTTGAATTTGAATAACGAAACGTATTTACGAAAAAAGTACTTTTATATTTCAGCGCACCTACAGAATCACAGAATTACAAATAGCCTTGAACACTCCCCATGACCCCTTTAATAAATCGCATATATGGTGCGGGTGACTAGCTCCTTTTCTAGATTTATGACATTGGTTCTCCTTTTTATATCCTTTTGGTTTTAGCCCCAAGCATTTCACTGAGAAATTTTGTTTCCCATTTATTTGACCGTAAAAACCGAATGTTATACTGAAAGGATTAAAAATAGAACTTGGCATTACCCACAAACCATTTTCCACAGTTCATCGTAAGGGAAGTCAAATTATAAATTATTTCGTATACGATCCTTACCAACCAAGTTTTAACTCATTCAGCTGAAATATAGTGATTTCCACCCGAATTTTCTAACATCAACCCTACAAACCGAGTTTCGTGTCAATCGGATGAAAAATAGTTCTTGCGAATTTTCTTGATCTTCGGAATAGTAATTAGTTTTCTGTATGCAAAATTTTAAGGTAATGTGAATATAATTTGAATCAAAAATAATTTTGTATTCTGTTCTAACAAACCGATATTCAAGACAATCGTATAAGCATTTAGAATTCGCCAGCCAGTGAATCAATCAGGACAAACCATATGGAAAAACAATTCTGTTTAAAGCTATATAAACGAGCAAGGGGAAAATAAAAATGCTCTAGAACGAGGCTTTCACTAAATGCTATCAAACGAACTTAAGAACAAACTTTAAGCGACCTAAAAATCTTGCGTGGACTGCATGCGATATATTTTGTAAGCGTAAATTTTAACAGATCTAAGGATTTAAAAGTTTTTCAACTAACTTTGGACTTTGTCAAAAACTTTGTATACAAATTTATATACTGTATACGAGGGGTTTTCTTGGTTTTCCAGTTTTTATTTACACACAAATTGTCTTCCTGTATGTCTTACTTTCGTATATCTAGTACAATCTCTGCCATGAATTGATTTCTTAAGAATACCTTAACACTAAAATAGCTATAAATTCACATCATGTGGGCTATTTTCAAATAATTCCATTAGAGAACTTAAATACTTGACATGGTTTCATCACTTCCTGTGATTTCCCACTTCCACACACGAATCGTGCTCACCTCTAATCAAACTTGCCGCCTTGGCATGCAATTTCAACTTCATATGTATGTCTGCGGCAAGCATAAACGTTTAGCAGACCGCCACTCACGTACACACACCTGAGCAAGAATGTTGCCAAGTTGCATTCAACCGCAAGTTGCACGCGTCAGATTAACGTCGCTTAATTTAAATACAGGCCTCAAGAAGAGTGCACTGCATTCGGGTTTCTGGGCAACGGGGGCAAACTAACCCTCCAAAAAGAAAGCAAACGCTGAAGGGTGCGCTTTGTGCAACTGGCCAACCCTCAATGTAGCCATTAAGCTGCCCTTTCAGCTTATGAATAATGTGCACGATTTTGCGGACGCCATAAATAATACGCAAATCGAAAATGCGGGGCGTCTAATTGAAAATGCTTGAATCGTGGTGGGTGGGGCTGGCGAATGGTCAGGGGCAGATTCATTCGCTTTGCCAATTAGACAGCGCAGACACGTGCCGTATGCGTATATCCGCAATGAGCTATAATTTATCAGACGCAGGGCCAGCGATTGAGTTGAGGATTTCCGCCAGCTTACAACGGGGTTGGGGTGGTGGAACCGCCACTCGTGTAAGTGGGCAAGTGCACACTTGAACTACACACGTTAGCAGCGTACTTTTATGGCCCGGACACACACACACACACAGTCAAAAGCCAAAGACAAGGAGGGCAAGAAACTCCGCAAAGTAGGCCATGAAATTTTAGTGCCTTACATTGTACCAACAGCCACTTAAACTTTTTAACACCAATTTAATCAACTCAACAACAAACGCATTCGCCAGACAAGTAAGTGAGGATAACGTTAGTTGCCTCGCCCAGCCTTTGATTTGATGGTTGGGGAGGGGAGCTGCAAAATGAAGTGAAAGGAAAAACTTGGCAAATCGAAATAAAATTCAATGAGCCGAATGACATTGAAGAGGCTAATGCGGAAGCCTATGTGTAAGAGAGTTGTCAACGGTTGTTTTGGTACATTTGAGGAATCTCAGATGCTTTTCATTGATTCCCTTTAGTTAATACTTTGTTAGGCGAGGGTTGGTTTAAATGCTGGAACCATAATTTGTCATAGTTTTTGAGAGTAAAACATACCGAAAAGCAACCCTCGTAATTCTTTGTGCCACCACAAAATACCACAACTCATTTAGTGGCCTAAAAATGGTCGTAAAATACTTTTCTTGGCTCAATTTAATGGCCAACACACCCAATTATTTATAAGCAATGTGGCCCAAAAACCAACAACAACAACCGTCGAACTTTAACTTGAAGCGGAAGGCACTTCTTAATGATTTAACTAGCACTGCGTCCGCAGAACCATGTGAGCAGCAACAACATTTAATAAATAGAAGGGAAACTTGTTTCTCTCCTGTTGCCAACGTGGCACGACTCGTCGCTGGGAAATTACATAAAATCCTCACTTTACTATTTAATTTCTTTGACGTGACTTGGGCCAGGGAATGAACAAATTTCTGGGAGCAGAGACTGACGCTGCCGGTGTCAAACTTTCGCACACACACACACACACACTGAGGTGCACTCCACTTTTATGGTTACTTTTGCTGAACTTAAGCGCAGTTTTTCTGTGGCTTTTGGCAGATGCAACATTGTTGTTGTCCACGAAAAACGTAACTCTCTCAAATTAACTGGCGACGAGTTCTAATTGGCCAACCCCAACTAGTAAGCCATATGGTTGATATGCACTGGCACCTCGGCAGCTACTCAGATACCATTTAAGTCATAACAGTTTTAAATAACGTCCACTGCCACGCCTTAGCCCGAAACAGAAGAAGTGCCACGGCAACGTTGACAACGCTTCATTGCAGCAATTTGCATTTTAAGTTGCTAATGACAAAAGTTATAATTGCATAACGCTCAGCGTAAAGGGCCCAAAACGACAACCAGCACGAGGACGAGCACGAATACGCTGACAGTCAGCCATGTGGCACATGTGTTGTAGCAAAGGTGTTGAGGGGAGCCAGAGATGCTGGTTTGTTGCGAGACAGCCAGGAAATGAAAAGTAAATCAAATGAGTTGCCGTTGCAGCAAGTGCGTACTTCATTCGCGTTGTCCACCCAACCCATCCCCATGCCGTCTCCTCCACGTGAGTCACTCGAAATTGGCAACGTTTCAACTGTCATTGCGCGATTTTAATGGAGCCTCATGAGTTGACTGGCAACGCTCCCGGTATATAATGATACTGGAGCTATTTTTTGTCGACAGAAAGCAACAGAACTTGATTGTGACAGAGATATTGAATAAAACTTCAATTTAAAAGACTGTTAATTGAATGGGGTTTTTTTGCGCATTTACAACAGATATTGAAAGAAGTGTTGGGCAAGCTTTGAAGAATTAGTTTATCCATTTGTAAAGCTTTTTTTAGCTTAATCTATGAGTTAGTCCTTCCTTTCAAAGAAGTGACCTGTTATCTCTGTGCAGGTTAACTAAGTAATTACATTTAATTTACGAATTATTTTTTAAAAATTTTAATATTTTTAATTAACTGTTTCCTTCTTTTTGTTCCAAATGATTAAATCAGCAAGCAGTGGCTTAACCAATAAGATTCTCTATAAGAATTGTAAGCCCAGTTACAGTGTATTCCCTTAGCTTGATTTTATCGATCACTTTACCAAGTTACTGAGGGTTACCAAGCATTTTGTTAAATCCAAAATAAAATGTTGTTAACTTGTGGTTGATTTTCAACCAACCAAAATTCTATACAGCTAGAATCTCTCAAAAGAAAGAATGCAAACTAATGTTACTGTAGCAGTCAATCACAGAAGCTCTTTCCCCTTTCTCTCAAATGCAACCACAACCACAATAATTAGAAAGAGAAACCCAATTTTTGCTTGTGTGTGTGTGTGTGCTCGTGACTCTCTGTGGCACACGCAGCCAACAACAGAACCTTCGCCTGTGAGAGAACGAAGAGGGACACATTTATTGTTGTTGCTTTACAACGCCAGGAAAACACACATGCTCAATTTGGAGTTTCGGAGTTTGGAGTGTGTGATTAGCCACGCTCATTTAGCACTTCGTCGTTGAGAGCAGTATAAGATCGTATACTGTCGGTGTGTCGCCGTCGCTGCCGCAGAGAAGTTCTGTATACACACAAGATAGGGACGTGACGGACTCTGCTCTACACTAAACCAGTTTCTGTGCGTAGCAGCTCGAAGAGAAATAACACGCATGTCTAAGAAGCTGAAATTTGAACAGTAGTAGTCATTAGTGGTGAAAGTGCGTACTACGACGGACTTTGGAAAATTGGAAAAGCGTCGAAATAGTTTGAATGGGAAAAATTTTATTTTCATTCGATTAAAAATCCGCCCACGAAGAAAATGACCAACAAATTCTGCATGCAAAAAATTATCTTTTATCCCATTGGATTGAAACTCGGTTTTTAAGGATAAAATTCGAAATTACTTGAAATGTGATGTTCTAATGTCGGAAAATTCGTCCTCGGGAGTGATTCAACACGCGAAATAACTATTTTTCGTCCGATTGACTTGAAACTCGGTTTGTGGGGTCAAAATGAGAAGATATTGTTGTTTTCATTTTCCAATGTTGGAAATACCGCCGGGATTTTTACAGGGCTGTATGTGTATGGGAAATGGATGGGATATGGGTGGGAAGTGGGCGGAAAGTGGGATGAAGGTGGGGTGGGGGTAGGATGTGGGCTGATATTTGTTTTATTTGTCTATGTTGAGGGCGCAGCCAAGCGGCTTATATGATAGTTTAAATCAGGGCTGCAAACCGGTTCGGAGTTGAACCGCTCCGGAGTCGGAGTCTCCGGCATTTTTGGGAGCAGAAAGGGTTCGGTTCAAAAATATGTTTCTACAAAATTTTTTTTAGTATTTATAAATTTCCAATACACGTTAATGCACTCGTGCAAGTTTTTGTAAGTTTAAATATTCTTACATATTTAGAAAGGGCTTAGAATCCCGTTCTCACATTTCAAATACAATCCCAACTATCCCATCAATAATCGTCAAAAAGAACTAATAAATAAAAGCATCAATGATTCTGTACCATGTTCATCTTTTTTCTTTTCTCGGAATTTAAAGTTTAATTCAAATTTCTTATTTATCAAAGATTTGAAAAAACGATCATTGTAAAGAGCTTAAAATATCTCATTTCTTGTATAAACTCTTCCAGAGGCACAAGAACCCAGCCGAAGAACTAGAATTAATAAAAGTTTACTCTGATATAGAAAATATCAGGGTTCGGGGGGATATTTACATGATAATTAACATCAATGAAACAAAATTTTAATTTTCACACACTAACAATTTTTTTCAGAAGAAAATAAAAATTTTTTTCATGATATTATCACGAGAACTTTTTTCACGCGTTTTTGCAACATCTGTGAAAAAACTCAGAAAGTTTATAAGCTGATGGCTGACCATGATATTTAAGTAAGGCTTAGTTATTTGTCAAGGTCAGCTTTAAGTTCTACCGTCAGTTCATCATTAAGGCACATGTTTGCGCGCGCCCTTAATGATTAAAATTTTGAAGTACTTTCCAATTCAATGTTGTCCGAATTAGCCATTAAACAAAATTATTGCCGAACCCCGGTTCGAACCTGAACCTTGGTTTAGCAATCTCCTGAACCCGCTCCGTGAACCCGAACCCAAACATTTTTGGAGGTTCGAACCCCGGAGTAAACCACTTCCGTTTAATAGGAGGTTTGCAGCCCTGGTTTAAATATATATCAAACATTCTTGGATAAGTTTATACTCGACTATAAGAAGAAATCATGAAAATTTTTATTAATAATTTGGCAAGTTCTCAGCATGCAAAAAGCCTGGTGGTGCTGATGGTAATACATATAACGATGAGGTAGTAAGTTCGCTTTTTTTATAATAAAGCCCATTGGTCCCCAAGTAAGTAAGTTTACGAAAAAAGAAAGAAGTTCACGCAGTTTCTGGAACCGGTCCCAGTCCGCTGTTTTCGTTGCCTAAGAAGCAACTTTTTGATTATAATTTCACATCTTTCAAATAGCTGCAAAAAGTTAAAATAATGTTGACGCTGTATCAGTGCTACTTAGGTAAAAACATAAACAGCTATATACGGTCACACTGTTGCTTTGTACTATGTGCTTTCATTGAGAAAAACTCAGATAATACAAGCTCAGAAAATATTTGGGTATAATGTAGACCAATCCATAGCCTTGAGAACGGACCACAGCTTATGATTCAATGGGTGCAGGTCTGGTCTATCTGCAGGTCAATCAACCGTATAAATGAAGTTCGGTTCATGATTTTTTAGCCATGTATGAGTGTCTTGTGAGCTGTAGCGGAGTTGTTGAACGGTTCTCGGCTTGTTTTCAAATAATGTAGTGTTGAGGTGCTTCACAACCTTTTCCAAAACGTAGAATTGATATAGTTTCGCCCAAGTTTTCACTTCTTTTTCACAAAGATGAAGCTTTGCGACCCCATCAAAGGCGAGTCTAAATAGCACCATCTCATTAGCCGGATGGTGACATTTCTGAACTCTCGGAATAAGTTCGTACACTTTTTTCGATGACAGCATAGAGTGTATCGTTCTGTTTATGTGGAAAGTTTTCTCGTCAGTAAACAGAATTCGTTAGTGGGCATTCTTTGCCTACTTCGACTGATGTGTGATCAGAGAGACTTCAGTGTTGCAGATAGGCACAAACCGGCCATTTCGAGTAAGTTTTGTAGCCATTGAGTGACCGAATTTAAGGAAGAAAACTGTTTTGAAATATATTCATTCGTTTTTTTTTTATGAACCTAACTAATTTTGATAAAGCAGGCCATCCACACACGAATTTGCACGATTTGTTCGTTCTAGATGTCCGTTAGTGGGGGTGTCTGACATTTTTTGTTCGACGTTTTGTTCGCAGAGAATATAAATGTTTCATCTTGGAGTGTCTGCGAACATGTTCGTCAATGGATGGGAACATTTTGACGAACATCATTTGTCAAAAATATTTGTAGAGGAACAAGTGCCCAAATGAGCAATAAATTTTTGCTGGAATTTATTAAATGCCCCCAAATTGATCAAATAATGTTTTAAGCTAATTTGTATCACCATCTAGGCCATGATTCTGTTAGTATCCGCTGCCATATTTTCATGTTTATTCGGTGAGATTTCGAAGCAAATGATGTTCGTAAAAAATGTTCGCCAAGTTAGTGGGCAAGAATTTTGTTCGCTGAACAAGTTCGTCGAACAAATTCGTGTGTGGATGGCCTGCTTAAACAAATATACTTGTCGAATCAATAATATGCAGAAAATTCCTTCAATTTGATTTTGCCAATAGATTTTGGTCTTAAGATCCGTTTTCTCGGTGCAATCTCTTGAGATTCCAGACCCATACTTGTTGCCTCCGAAAATAGTGTCGTCACTTAACCGTGACTGCATCTTGATGCGCTTTCAACTAGAATGTCAGTGCAAAAGTGTTTTTGTGTGCGCAGCTAATGCAAGTGTTGGGTTTGTTTTGTTTAGCAGGTATTTTGTCATGCAAATTGCTTGCAGTTGTGTGATTTACTCAGAATGACTTGCATCCCCTATGGGCGTCAATTTGATTTTGATTTTGTTCAAGGAGAACGAGTCGAACGAATTGCACTTAAATCATGTTCTATTCCTTTGCCAGCCCTTACAATCCCAGCTGTGGCAGGCAATTAATAATGCAGTTCCTGGGGGCAACATTAATAGGGGATGGGCATGCAGTATGCATCATGTGTGTGTGCTCTTTGATTTGCGTTAGCATGCAGCGCATTTATGTACAAGTATTTATATTTTATTTCGCGCAGGCTCTTCTTCTTTCTTTTTTTTTTGCTACTCTTGCTCAGGGCATTTGCTATTTATGCTCAGGTCCTGGTCCTGCTGGCTAAACACTTTCGCATTTTGTGCAAAACACACTCGAGTCGACACACGAATAGGGGGTGGGGGCGGGGGGGTTGTTTTTGGCTGTCTTGCCAAAAACTATAAAAACTAAAAACAAGCAGCGTCAGCATCAACGTTTCATATTAAAAACAAAACCGCCGCAGCACCACCAAAAACAACAACAAGGAGGAGCCGGGCCAGGAGCGAGAAAAAAATATGTATAAAGTATTTACACTGGCTTTTAAGGGCTTGCCCCACCCCCCATCCCTGCCCACTCTGGGCCATGTTTTCTCATTTTTGTGCACGTGTTTTCATTTCCCCTACTTATTTTATACTCATACGCTTTTGACTTTTAAACTCCTTCATTTAAGTGTATTTAACATTTTCCTCTAATGATACTCAAAGCAAGCAGCGTTTGTTTGTCTGTTTGGTCCTTCTGCCCACCCCGCTGTCGGTTGCGCTCGCTTATAAGCTTGTGTGTCGGTAAGTGGGCAGCTTCCTAGTTGCGGTGGGAGTTTGTCAAAGTGACCTCAAAGCTGCAAAACAACAAAACACAGGATGGCATTCGTGTATGTGTTTGAGTGTGGTTGTGTGTATGTGTCAGATTCTACTTTCACTAAAGAGCTTAAATGTCCAAGTTTATGGCAAAGGAAATGCATTTGCCCAGCTGCTTTAATAAGCCCCCCACATAAGTTGCTCAAGGCCAAATTGTCTTTGACATTTGGCAATTTATTTTTCTCTTTTTTATTAAACAAATGTCATAACCATTTCCTTTTGTTGTCGCGAAAGTATTGAGGGTCTTTGGCTTTTTACCTCATGCTTGTCACATATCCAGGATTAATTAAATAAATATTTTGTTGCGAGCTCAGACTACTTGATCGGTAGTCTGGCTTCTTGCTTAGCTTATCTGTTCATTTATTGGTAAACAGTCTTTGTTCTAGTGGCCAAAATATTTGAAATCGTGAATGGCTTTTATATTAAACTT
The DNA here is from genome assembly GCA_018904275.1 of Lordiphosa clarofinis. Taxonomy (NCBI): domain Eukaryota; kingdom Metazoa; phylum Arthropoda; class Insecta; order Diptera; family Drosophilidae; genus Lordiphosa; species Lordiphosa clarofinis. Next base: position 900,832 of record JAEIGQ010000112.1, read on the forward strand.
ACTCTCGGGATTACGTTGAAATTTGTACTTTTAAGTACAAAAATGTATGAGGTCATTATTTTTAAGGCGAACATACTCAAACGGAATTAGGCTACATGAAATCGACAAAGAGTACACCAAGTTAGTAATAAATTTTATATTAAGAATTTTCCAAAAATTGGTTCAAGGCTCAATGTTAAAAATTAGAATAATTCTACGCAAATCATTAGCCTACAGAACTTTTTAATATTAAGTTTGTGCAAAAGTATGTAACAGGGAGAAAGAATCAGTTGAGACACTTTAAAGTAAATATTCTTCATCAGCATCAATAACCGAGTCGAGATAGGCAAGAACGTCTGTCCGCCCGTATGAACGAAGAGATCTCCGAGATGGTAAACTACTTATATGTACTTGCAGGCAGATGAAGTTTATTTAAAATTTTTTCCAAGTTTCTTTCCGCCCCGCAAAAAAAAAACATTATGTCTCTCACATTTTTGTAGGCAAGTGGTAACAACATTTAACAAGAGAAGGTAGAAAATGGCCTTAGGAGAGCACAGCCTATCCGCTTTGCAAAACAAGCACACTGAGCGCATAGAGTGGCGCAAATAAAATAAAAATTTAAACATTTAAACTTGATGTTCATTTCAGACTAAGTTTCAATTATTTTTTCGGCGTAGTAATTAAATTGTAACAAAATATCTTTGGGAATATTCAATTTAAAAAAGTTTAAACCTACTTTTTCCATTTTGCCGTTTTGAGGTAAACTTTAATGTTCATTAAACCGGATTTCACTCCATGCTATATTCCACGTGACGATCATGGCACAACATGGCTTAACAAATGCAGAATATTTATAGAAACTTTATCAAAAATCCAAAATCAGATATATTAAGGTTTGATGGCCTTGCCAAGGCTTTAAAAGTTAAAGTCCCCTCAATTTATCTTTGAACTGTCAATGTAGCCAGAGACCTTTTACAAAAGGGTCGAACAAAAAAATGAATATTTAATGTTAAACTATATGTTCAATGATGTTGTGGTAAGCACTATGGACTTTGGATCCGGCGAACCGAGATCAATTCTTCTTCTTTTTCCTTTGCCATACATATTTTTGTAGTTTGAAGACAATAAGAATTTGCTATAATCAGCAATAATCATCAATTTGGTGCCCTCCGATTGTGTTGAAAATGTTGAAAAAATTTTTTTTACAATTTTCACAAAATTCTTTTCTGCCTACTATTACGTTAATAGCAGCTCAAAAACCAAATTATGGGGAAATTGAAACTTTAAAAGCCTTGACGAGACCATCAAACCTAAATATATCTGATTTTAGATTATTGATAAATTCTGTACAAAATATACAGAACTTTTTGAGACATTTTGTGCTAAGAACTAGACCAAAACTTACTTTTCATATAAGGCCGGTCTAATGTACATTAGAGGGTAGACTTGAACAAACTTTAGTTGCTTGGCACATTTCATAATAACTTATTTTGCTAAACGGTCTTCATTTGATTTAATTTGCATACCGCTCAAACGTATTTATAGCAATACTGATAATGGAATTAACAAGCTTACGGTAACGTATTTTTCGCCGTTACTTTTTTAGTGATTTTTTTGAGAGAAGATTTTTAAAATCACGACAATTATTTTACTTTCTGAATATTATTATTTCCGTTACAATGACCCATTTGGTATGCTTTTGTGGTAGTAGCGCACAGCTTGCACTGCGATTTCTGTGCATCAACTTTAATAAAAGTAACTTTTTAACATTTTGCTTAACATGTATAGAGTACAAGCATCAGTTATTCGCAACAGTGTGACCGTCCGCTAAAACCAAAATATCACCGAAAAATTCGATTTCCGATATAACGCCTCGGGAAAATATGCGATAATGATATTCGTAATTTTGGCCCAAAAAATCGATATTACGATAATATTTTAGACATACTTAATTCATATGCACTAAACTTAGTACATTATCATTTGCTCTTCCGGCTTTTTAGATAAACCATTTAACAACATCTCCTTTATTTTGTAAACCATGATTAATGCCATTAAACCAGGGGTCGTCAAAACACGCATGCGAGATTCGGCGTTGCGTATGTGTGCTTTGGCACGCGTTCACTTTGCACATGTTTGTTGTTGCAAAAGAGAGCAATATACGATCGTATGCTGTTGGTGTATCGACGTTGCTGTCGCAGATGGCTCTTGTATACACAGAAGATGGAAACGTATCGGACTCTGTACTAAACTGTTTGTGAACATACACTCAAAAAAAAAAGCAATCCATATGGGATCAAATCAATCCCAAGCGGTAAAGAAAACAACGTAATCCCGGATATGATTGACCCGATCTGAAAAAAGATTGAGTTGATCCGACTTCTTTAATCCTAAGAAGGATTACATATATCCCGGGATATTCCTATGAAAGATTGAATTGTGCAAAAAATTCGAGCACAATTGAATCCCAAAACTGGATCATTTTATGCCTATTCTAGATTAACTTAAGCTTGATATGTAAGATTGATTTGATCTCAGGATAGATTACTATTCTTCTTTTCCTCCGCCATGCCGTTTGCCGTAGGACATCCTCATTGAGATTTCTGAAAAACAAAGAAATAAATATAAAAATTTTTGGCTCCACTGGGATTCGAACACACGACCATTCGCAGTGAACAGGAATGCAACGGCATCTCAACGCACACCACCATACCCATTGGTTGTTGCAGCGTGTCTGAAAGCCTACTTATATTTTTTCGCTCTCGTTCTCTAATTTATGGACATGTGATTTCGAAAGGGATTGTACACATTTGGAATGATACAAGTTCGAAGGGAATGGGCAATCCTTAAAAGATTGAATTGTGTAGAATTTCCCGGAAATCGAGATTGAATTTTCAAGCTCGTGCCGGGCTTACTCCAAGATTTAAAAGATTGAAAATATCTCGTCGTTTTTTTTTTCTGTGTATGTACTAAACTATTTGCATTGTCTTCTTTTTTTTCATTAAAATTCATATATGTATAAATCGAGTCCATCTCCACTTTAAGACAAAGTAATTGGGTCAGATCTGCTTTCCTCGTTTAGTGGCAATTGAACAGAAGTAAATAAAGTTTCTGAATATACATCTAAGAAACCGAACCGGTACAAAGTGTAGGTTCTTTGCGGTCATTTCGGTTCAACAGGTATACCAAATACTAAAAATATTGGTTCCTGTATCGGCTGCGGTTTTGAGTTATAATCGGTTCTTTTCGCTATATGTCTGAGGTTACGGTTTGATCCCTGTTTAAAATCAATTAATGCGTGTCACGAACCTAACTCTTCCTTTGACTTGGTCAATTCATAGTTCGAATTTTTGTTGCATACTTTACGGCTAGCGCTAAGTCCCTCTCAATTCAAGTTAAAAGCAACCTACAAAATTGGGTTAAAATTAGGACGCAAGTCAACTGCAACTAATCAGCCTGGGGCCCAGCCTCAACTTAAACCGTTTTATGGCCATCATTTGGCCTTTCCTGGCTTATTTAGTCACTGTTGCGCTCGTATTCATACGCCTGGCCTCCCTTTGGCCAAAAGCGACCCGCACTGCAGTGCAGTCTTTTTGCCATGCATAAGTAAGATAATCATATTTCTTCACCCCTTCCCTCTGCCCACTTGCAACTAAATAATATAAACTAAGTGTGTACAAGCCAAGCTGGCAAATTACGAGCCGTGTATTCTGCGCAGTTTGCTGCATTTGCCAGCTGGCAACCGCCCTGGCAAACTAAAAAGAAAAGTGCAAAAGTAGCTTGCAACAGCAAACAAGAACAACAACAACAAAAACAAAAGTCAAATTAAATTTCGCATAATTTTTTTAGTTCCTTCTTTTTTGGTTTACTTTTTGAGTAAAAAGTTTTTTGTTTTTGCGGCTTGGCTGCAACTTTTGCTCCCGGCCACATGTCGCATTTACTCGTACTTTTATTTGTTGTCTTTGGCGCAGTTTTCTTGTGCATTTCATTTGATGAAAAATTCGCTGGACGAACTTGAACCAAATATGCAGTTTTCGGAGACAGCTGCGCGTTGAACAAAAAGTGCGCACTTTCTCGGCCAAAGTTTTGGCCTGACACACAAATCAAAAAATGGCCCGCAAATGCGGCGCACAAATCTAATTAGTTTGCCAGGCGGCCGAAAGCGGAAGCGGAAGTTTGTCTTGGGCGAATCGGCAGAGGCCATTGTTGTGTGTGCTCTTCAAGCAATTAGCCCAGTCAATGCACAGGTACACGGGGAGGCTTCCCCTCCATTCAAGCCTAAATGTCACCAAGCCGAGTGCCAACGTCGGAAACGTTGAAACAATGGTCCAACACCAACACGCTCTCTCAACAATATCAACAAAAGGCCTCTGTGTGGCTGTGTGTGTGTGTGTGTCGCTAATCTGCACTAAATTGTTGTTTATTTTTTGGATTTAAACGCTGTGTTTAGTCCTGGGCCCTTGTCGTCGTTCGTTGATTTTGCATGGCAATTGGCCATTGCGCGAGCTGGCTAATTAGCCAGCGCTTTTTGTCCACTACAGGTAAATGGGCGTGGCTGGGCGGTGGCTCTTGGACGCGACCCGGTTGCCATATTAAAAATTAATACGCAAAGTCCTTTGCATATTTATGAGCTACTCAAAATGTTGCAGTTTTGTCTGGCACTGGACTCGGTCTTGTGATTACCTGCATTTTGGATTATACGTTAGCAGATTGGAAGGGCTGTCATTATGCTAAAGGGGGGCGTAGTCAGGGATATAGTAAAGAAGTGGGTTTGGCTGACGGTATGAAGCAATTGCAGGGAAAAGGTTTAAATTGAATACATTACACAGAAAGTTTATTGAACTTCTTAATGGAGTGCTTTTTGGATTTTTGTGTGATTTAAGGTTTTTTTATTCCCGTGCTAGTTAATGCTTTTTTAGCTGCTTACACGATGGGTAGCAATCCAGGGTTTCTACATGTCGAGCGACTCTGTTCTATGACGATTCGTTATGCGATTCCTATGCATTAAGTTGTAGTGAAAAGATCCATCCAACCGCTACTGTTGTTGGAGACCCCTTTGTGGCTCCACTTCCTGATGAAGTTCATAGCCTAAAATTGTTGCCCTGGTGAGGCGCAGGCGCTCAAAGTGGCGCATCTGGAATCTCATTCTTTCTTTAAATTTTTTAAGCCGCTTTTGCTGACTAGATCTTTGGTTGGTTGACTTTTTTGAGTCAGCACTAATGGACGAACGAGATCAACTGTGCTGCCGCTACATCAAAATAGAACAGACCCACAGGCTAGTCTTTAGTATCATCCATGTCTTCGATAAAAGAAAACACTGCAGGATATTATTTTTGGGAGTTCAGCAAGTCTTTTACAGTGCTTGGCATGAATAGAATAGAATAGGAATAGAATAGGAATAGAATAGGAATAGAATAGGAATAGAATAGGAATAGAATAGGCATAGAATAGAAAATGAATGGGAATGGAGTAGGAATAGAATAGAAATAGAATAGGAATAGAATAGGAATAGAATAGGAATAGAATAGGAATAGAATAGGAATAGAATAGGAATAGAATAGGAATAGAATAGGAATAGAATAGGAATAGAATAGGAATAGAATAGGAATAGAATAGGAATAGAATAGGAATAGAATAGGAATAGAGTAGGAATAGAAAAGGTATAGAATTGGATTAGAATAAGAATAGAAAAGGATTAGAATAAGAATAGAATAGGAATAGAAAAGGAATAGAATAGGTATAGAAAAGGAATAGAATAGAAATAGTGTAGGAATAGAATGCGGAATAGAAATTAAAAAGAAATATGATAGGAATAGAATAGGAATATAACTGGAATAGAATAGAAAAAGAATAGGAATATAACAGGAATAAAATTGAAACAGAATAGGAGTGGAATAGGAATGGAATAGGAATAGAATAGGAATAGAATAGGAATAGAATGATAATAATAGGATAATAGAATGATGAATAGAATGGAATGATGAATATAGGAATAGAATAATAGAATGATAGATAGGAATAGAATAGGAATAGAATAGGAATAGAATAGAATAGAATAGAATAGGAATAGAATAGGAATAGAATAGGAATAGAATAGGATTAGAATAGAAATAGTGTAGGAATAGAATAGGAATATAAAAAAAAATGGAATAGGAATAGAATGTGCATAAATTATGAATTGAATAGGAATAAATATAGGAATAATATAAGAATAGAAAAGTAATAGAAAAGGAAAAGAATAGAAAAAGAGTAGGCATAGAATAGGAATAGAAAATAAATAGTACATATAGGAATATAATAGAAATTAATAAAAATAAAATAGCAATGGAAAAGGAAACTAAATGTATATTTCCGGTTACAGTGAAAATATTTCATAAATTAGCTTAAAGCCTTTTGTTCCTTGTACAGGAAACGAACGAGCAACCAATGTCCGTTTCCCGTGACTACCGTAGCCGAATTCGGAACATCGTTTCGCTCTCAATCCCAGTTAACTTCATCTCAACTTTCCACAATTAGACTTCGACATGCCCACCAAAACGTAGTTTGCTGTATTGCACAACATGTTTTCTTAATTCCAAAAATCCTATAAAAGGCTTTATACAAAATCAATTAATCACGACCTAAATTATGCAGATTTTTTAAATTTTTTGAATACATTTATAGTTCAAAAGATATATAGTTTTTTAAATAGCAGAAAGTTTTTACACTTTGACAATTTTAAAGCCGTTTTAATGAATTGATGAATGCTTAATTTTATTTGCTTGTGGTGTAATGAACTAACCCATGCACCCATTCTTAAACGAATGCTACTGATTTGCTGCTGCCTCGTATGGAATATTGGTTTTTATTTTAGCTGTGAAGTTAATGGGCTGGAAAAAGCTTCTTTAATCTCTCTGATTTGGCTTAAAAAAAATTAAATAAAAGAAAAAATATCAAAACCACAAACACATTCCTTATTGCATTGCCTCATTTCCCCCGGCTCAGAGGCGTGGTAAAGGCTTAACGTGTTTAGAGCGTAAGCCATAAACACTCGCACTCGCGTCAACACTGATTCCCCAAAGCATACGCACCGCCCCCTGTTCCCCACGACAGCCGTTCCCAGCCAGCTAAGCTTCGACTAGGATGTTATATACTTTTGTCATCTAATTTTTGCACTTTGGAGCCCAAAGGCAAAAGGCCAAAGCAGCCAACTCAACTGAAATTCCCCAAATGAGTCAAAGCGGCAAAATGTGCAGCAATGACGGGGACAGATGCACGGGTGCATTTGCCCTGCTGGGTCAAAGGGACGGCAGATGTGGTGCGGTGAATTCTATTAACGCTTCTGGTTGAAAGTCAAAGACATACGCCACAAAGTTGAAACGTAATTAGTTTTTAATTGATTTAAGAACAAGTAATGTTGATTAAGCCCAGCGCAGTGGGGCAGAGCTGGAATGGAGCGCTGACAACGATGTGACAGGACTCCCGCTTTGCGATGCTGCACATGCACATGCAGCGATATAACCAATCCTCTCTCATATTTCCAGCTGTCCTGCCACTGCGAGCTCCAAGTTCGTTGACAGTTCCTGACAACAAAGTGGAAATTGCACTGCAGGCAACCCACCTCGAAGGACAACAAAGTTGCCAACTGACTTGGAGCTGTCCACTTTCGCCCTTTGCCATCATGCGTTTGTCTTCAGCTGATTTTTGGTACCAGCTGCCGGCATGGTATTTGTTAGCCCATCAGCCTACCCGGCCATTTGCACTCGATGTGCGCTAATTTGATTGTGTTCGTGCGATAAACAGGCCTCGACCTACCAGACTTAACATGGGCCACACATCCGGCGGCAAATAATACGATTTTGCGATTTATTTGCCAAGTGTAAAAGACAAAGAGCCAGGCCTAGAGTAGGCCCAGAATGCAGATAAGGCAACCGGCAAAGAACTATGTAAAGTAATCAAGGAAACGTAAACGGAAAGCGTCTAGGCACCAGAACACGATATCTTAATGAAGTATCGATTGCCGACTCGGTTACCGCCAAGGATAGCGCGGGAGCTGTCTGTGTTTTTGGCACTTGGATGGAGGATGGAGCATGACGGTTGTCGGCGGGGTCAAATGGAAGAGAATTTTAAATGACATTTCTAAGGGAAAACACAACAGAAAAGGGGGAGCGAAATTGGTTAAACATTTTTAAACAGGTTTAAACGCTTTAAAGAAGAACAGAAAGTTAATATATCTGTTAGGTCTTTGAAGCTCGAAGATATCACCCGATTCTACTTGAATCAAGCACGAAAGAAATAATATGGTACGTATCCTAACTGAAAATCAAATGATCCTTTTTCAAAATTGAAATAAAAATCGTGTAAAAAAATACTTCAATAAACATTCGACTGAATTATGGTCTGAATATTTTTCTTCAGCAAACAATTAAGTTGGAATTACTTTTTCTTTTTCTCCTTCCGTCTGCCTTTCAAAGACTTACAAATTTAACCATTTCACATACTTCCAATAATCTTTTCAGCTTGTCGCATTTCTTAGGGCTTTGACTGTTTAATTATTTAAAAAAGTTCGTACTCTTTTGTTGCCAAATCCCCAATGAGTTCATTAAAAAAAGCGCGCGCTCGCGCTCACTTGAAATGGTGGCAGACTTGTGTCAGGTAGGTTAAAAGGAGGCGGCATGCTAAATATTCAATAAGCGGCAATTTTCGTAGCATACAAATGGGCGCATTAGGGCGTAATTTACAATCGGCGCTGGCAGAGTCAAAATATGCGCACAAAAGTCGTGTCGGAAGATATTCATGCATGCCCGTAACCAAATGAGTCAAAAGGGAAACATTTATCAAGCCAAAGACGGGAAAAAATTCCTCGCACATCCGTTCAGCTTTAAGCTCTGTGAAAACCAAATTAAAAAAAAATTCTATCAACACAGTTTTAATTAGTGCCAAAAATGGAAGAATCCAACAAAATTCATTTCAGCGCGTTCCCAACTTGGAAATCGTAATAGAAATGCGAAAAGATGCCAAGGTAATGTCTGGCACTGCATCTGCACCTGGCTACTGGTTCCTTCGTCCCTTCGCTTCGACGTTTGGCCCAACTTCTGCCGCTTGTTAGTAGGAAACAATGTCAAACTCATTAGTGCTCCCAAAAGGCTTTCTTTTACAGTGCAGGCAAGCAGTATACAAACACACACATACTGTAAGTGTCCTTGTCGCTAAAAATATATATATAAATGTGTGTGTGTGTGTGTGTGTGTGTGTGTGCAGACGCTTTGAACTTTTTCTTAGCGTATACTTAATGGATTAATGAGATTTTTTGTTTGCCCAAGCCAACAGCTCAGCCACGGCGCCTCTGAAGCAGTCCAAAACGAGCAAGGTGACTTGAGCCATTTTTTAGGGTAAACACAGTTTATGAGGAAAGAGTAGGACAGAAGCTTCTTAAATATGCCCAAAGCAACTAACTACGATGTGGATGTAAAACTTGAAATAGTTCAGTTCATTAGTCGGTGTCGCTAATTTACATTGAAGGTTTTGGGCCAAATGGGTAGGCTCAAACAAATCATGCAAATCCATACCCACCGGGCATTAAATAAACAAACATGAAAATTCAAAACTGAGCAAGAAAAAAACGTGCTTAACGTTCATTTTCTAAATGTGGAAAAGCAAAAAAGAAAAAAGTAAACAAAGAGGAAATACAGTTGATGAAGCAGAAATAAATTTAATTAAACTTTAATAACAAATGAAAGAAAACAGTAGTTTATGTAAAGATTGTCAAGCCAATCGGAGAGAGCGATTGGCCATAGACTATTGTCTTTTAACCCTGCCTAAGACTCACTTTCAGACACTTAGTGTAAAATGGTCGATTTGTGTGGATATTTAAATTCTCGAAACTTTGTGGAATTTAGCGTTTTGTCTGATGCGAGCTAGTGCAAAGTAACTGGTTCATTTATCAAAGTCAGTGCCAAGCCCTTCGATAGATTTGATTAGTAACCCTGCACAGAAAGCTAAGCGGCCATCTTGAACTCGCCACTGAACCGATTAGACTAGTGGTGCCCAAACAAAGTGTCGTTCACGATAGTCGCAAGAAATAGGGTTAGCGAGCGTTTTGCGATACTTTTGTAATATTTCTAGCGAGCAGAATACAAGATTTACTGAATTATTTACTCCCTTTCTCTTGCTATTTCTTAATTTTTTTGCACGTCACTCGATCTTTTATCGCAAAGCTCTCGAAGGAAAGCTCGTGTGCCAGTTCTTTGCGATAAAAAATTTGACTTACGTTCTTTGCTCAAATGCGAGCTCGTTTGTGAGAATTTTGAAATATGAAGATGAGTAATGCCATCCGATTTTTTCGTACTGGCTCTAGAGCTGGCTCCAGGCTCTCTTGAAATTTTGTTCAAAAGCCAAAGAGAGAGAGCCCTCTAGAGCCCGCCGCTCTCTTGTACGCATACAACGACAGACGACGGCAGTATGTGTGCTTCACGTATTCGTTGTGTTTACTCACAGAAGCAAGTGTCGGTCTCCACTTTGTGCTAGCGGACAGAGCGCGATTTTCGTCGCCCCCAAAAAAAATAGCTGCATACTGCAAAACCAATGTAGGACCGTTCGGCCTTTTAGATATTGGATATTGGATTAGCTATGATTGAGTTCATGCAACTTATTAACAGATTTATTATAAATATTACGACTGAGAAGGGGCGTTCTAGTCTAACCTTCGTAGTGAAATAAAAAGTACGACTTGTGGAGGATTCTTTAAATGTTTTCAAATTCGTTACGACTGTTTTTATATTTCCAATTTGTATATATTCTCTAAGTACCTTCGTGCAAAGTATAAAAACATATGAAAAGGGTCTAGCCCGATAAGGGAAGGGGTGCGGCCTAAAGTCAGGGATTTTGAAATTTCGTTTATAATTGGATAGATAACTTTAAACCCAACTGATCTGGCCCAATGTTAGGTCATTTTGGTGCCATGTCCTTGAGATATCGTCAAAAATCCTTTTTTTAGAAGCTTTTTTTTAAATAGAAATATCTCGAGAACCAGAGTAGCTAGAGACATGAAATAAATTGCCTGTGATAGAGAATTGATCAAAGTTTTTGAAAATTGGTGACATACACTGAAAACATTTTTTGCTAAAATTAAAAGAAAACTTGAATGTGATGGTTTTGGCAGTTCGCGTTGGACCGCCACCTTAAAACTTTTCCTGGAATTTCCCCCAACCTTAAAGCCAATTATGAAAAAGTTTGAAAAAAATCGAAGATACGCTTCTTAATGAAAAATTCAAAAATATATATTCGCTTATTTTGTTTACTCGTCGTCTTCACTATTTTCCTCTATTACAACATTCGCTTCATCCGACTCAAAAATTCTTGATAAAATTGCTGCTGGACGGATAATGCGAGATTAGTATCTTGCATGAGCCAAGTAATAAATCACACTTGCAGCATGAGAACAACAGCCAACAGTCCTTTTTCTGTTGGGACAACTACAGCAATAACGTTGTACGCCATCTATGCTATTATTGTTTGGAATAAAATCGACGTAGACACAGTAGGACTTGCTGTTAATATGCCTCAAGCGGACCTCGAATTTTATTATTAAGAGACTCATTTTAACGAATGAAGCATCTATCGTCCTGTCCTCATTCAGGATTTCTGCTAGGTATGAGACTGCTACACAGAAAAAAAAACGTCGAGATATTTTCAATCTTTTAAATCTTGGAGTAATCCCGGCACGAGCTTGAAAATTCAATCTCGATTTCCAGGATATTCTACACACTTCAATCTTTTAAGGATTGGTCCATTCCTTTCGAGCTTGTATCATTCCAAATGTGCTTACTACAATCCCTTTCGAGATCACATGCCCATAAATTAGAGAGCGAGAGCGAAGAAATATAAGTAGCCTTTTTAGACACGCTGCAACAACCAATGGGTATGGTGGTGAGCGATGAGATGCCGTTCCATTCGTGTTCAGTGCGAATGGTCGTGTGTTCGAATCCTAGTGGAGCTAAAAAATTTTTACATTTATTTCTTTGTTTTTCAGATTAACCAAAACTGGTGTGGGTGGTCTTTGAAGTGTATGAGGATGTCCTATGGCAAATGGCACGGCGGCGGAGGAGAGGAAGAATAGTTATCTTTCCTGAGATCAAATCAATATTGCATATCGAGCTTAAGTTAACCTAGAATAGGCATGAAATGATCCAGCTTCGGGATTAAATTGTGCTCGAATTTTTTGCACAATTCAATCTTTTATAGGATTACCCCGGGATATATGTAATCCTTCTTAGGATTGAAAAAGTCGGATCAACTCAATCTTTTTTCAGATCGGGTCAAGCATATCCGGGATTACGTTGTTTTCATTACCGCTTGGGATTGATTTGATCCCATATGGATTGATTTTTTTTTTGAGTGTAGCGACAGTTGGTAAGATCCTGAATATAATACATTTAGCTCGTCTTCCGTGAGTCTTGGAAATTCCAAAAGCGATGATGTATTCAATGGACTTAATAAACTTTTTCTTCGGTTGTAACGCTCTTGCTCAACTTCTTCAGACAAAGTATTCGGAGCCATCATACGATTTTTAAAATGAGAAAGTATTCTGCTTCCTAATTCTTTATCTGAGTTCAACCTCTTTCCGAACTTGTTGTTGTGATACCCAGCGATTCTGCATAGATCACCAACTTTGTTGAGATATTTGTTGTCCAGATTATGATGTAAAAGTTTATATTTTTGAGCAATAGATCCATGAACGGCTTCGACAACCCACCTTATATTGGTGATTTTTCGAGACTCATTTGCTTCTTCGGTGTCCAGTTGAGCTTTTTTTCCCTTTAAATGCTGGCATCAGAACTCTAAAGCCTTTTCCTTCTGTCACACCAACGACATCGCGAAAACGCCTATCCACAACGAATATGTCATAAGGTCGCAAAAGCCTTATTAAATTAGTGTTGGCAAGAATTTTTTTCATAATCGAAGCATCGTTCACCATAAAACGAACCGGATATGTCAAGAACCAAGCCATTTGTGGTACAAATGGTAAAGGGCTTGCATAAATGAGTTTCTGTCCGAATATGATTTACGTTTATATAAAAAAAGGCTAATATATATTTTTGAATTTTTCATTAAAAAGCGTATCTTCGATTTTTTTCAAACTTTTTCATAATTGGCTTTAAGGTTGGGGGAAATTCCAGGAAAAGTTTTAAGGTGGCGGTCCAACGCGAACTGCCAAAACCATCACATTCAAGTTTTCTTTTAATTTTAGCAAAAAATGTCTTCAGTGTATGTCACCAATTTTCCAATTTTAAAAAACTTTAATCAATTCTCTATCACAGGCAATTTATTTCATGTCTCTAGCTACTCTGGTTCTCGAGATATTTCTATTTAAAAAAAAGCTTCTAAAAAAAGGATTTTTGACGATATCTCAAGGACATGGCACCAAAATGACCCAATATTGGGCCAGATCAGTTTGGTTTGAAGTTATCTATCCAATTATAAACGAAATTTCAAAATCCCTGACTTTAGGCCGCACCCCTTCCCTTATCGGGCTAGACCCTTTGTACGGCATTTCGTAGAGCCCAAAAAATGACCTGTTTAACCATACTTTATAAGATCGTAAATGATCTGTTACATACTTTTGCACAAGCTTAATTTAGTTAGGTGCAGCGTATAAGAAAAACCGAAACTGTACCGGTACCAAAGTTTTGGTTTCGTTCCGGTAATATCGGTTCCAATAATAACGGTAAACGGTATTCGGTTCTCAAAAAAAATGTATACCGGTTTAGGTTCCGGTTCCGCTACGCGATTTAAATCGGTTTATTTCGGTTAACGGTTCCGGTTTCGGTTCCGGTATTGAGCCCTGGTTTTGATGTAACCAATTCGCATTGGCTCGCACAGCAAAGTTTAAGGAATAAATTAATATAATTTTATAAGCTTGAAGTTTGGAAAAGTTTTATAAATAAACAGGTGCAGCGATATTAGTTAAAAGTATATTGAGCGTTCTTCTAAGGAATTCATGATTAAATTAAGCTACCATGAATCAAGGGAGGGTGGGTAAACACGCTAGCCTCTCCCAGTCATCCGAGGGGGCTAAAAAGAATTTCTATAAGTTCATTCGAAACATCATCCGACTTTAGTTCATTTATTTAGTTCCATTGCTTAGCTACGATAGTATTATCCTGGGTATTAATAACACTAGTTTACAAAATAATACAAATTTGGCAGCAATTTCTTATGTACCCCGCTGAGTCCAAAAATCAATTTCTCAAATTTTTTTAGTGGGACCGTTTTCGAGAAATCGCGGAAAAGCTAGTTTTTCGATTGCGGAAAAAAGTACCTTTAGAAAAATGGATACATCTTTAGTATCGTGTCTTTCATTATGAAAAGGTAATGCTCTTGCGGAGTGAACTGTGAATTATGTGTGGCCCCCGGAACTAACTATGTTGAGAATTAAGGATATGGGTGAGTTGTTTAAGGGATCTGGGTGGGTGAAACAGCATCATTTATCTATGAAGCAGCATAATAACCACTAGCGTTGGGATAATACCGGAATATAATTAAAAAAATTAAATTAAAACAAGATTTTCTGAAAAAATGAATAAACACTGCAGAAAGTGATCTTATTGTGGGCATTTGCAATTCTTCTTCCTGATTTATATACCATTGAATGAGCTTAGCTTAACATATAAATATGTACAGTATAACAACCGGTGGCTAGCATTTAAGTCATTTCACCGAAAAGTCAATGCTTAGGGCATTTTTGTTCAGATTTCTATGATAGTGTTTAATTTATTGCTTCAAAATATATTCCATCCTTGTTGGTCAATCTTCCCTGTCATGTTAGCTGGCATAACTTGCCTGCATTTACAATTCCATTGTATGGCAAAGTGCTAAGGATCACCAAAGCAGACATAGAAAAAAAGTTGAGAGGCAAGCCTCACACATGCTCTGCGAGAAGCCACGCTGACGCCTTTTGGTTGTCCTGGTGTTTGGCCAGTTGGCGGCTGCCTCCCATGGCTACTGGCATAATGCTTCTGCTTCTGCAGTTGCTGCTCCTGCTGCTGCTGCTGCTGCTGCTGTTGTTATGTTGCGCTGTGTTGTTTACTGGCACAGTTGACGTCTGTGGTGACAGTTAAAGTGGCGTCCATGGCAACATGAGGCAGCCGAATAAATGCCGGCAGTATGCAATGCTCCTGCAGGCATCCTGTCATCTCCTTAGTTAAACAATGCACTTTGCTATGGCTAATGGGCTTGTCACTGGCAGCCCGGTTTTGGTCACGACATTAAAATGACAGACATTTCGTTTACGCAAATGCATAATCAGGGAATGGGCCAGCTGCACCGGCTACACAAATATTGCGTGTACGCCGCCGTGTACCGCGTGTGCCGCTAATCAAGCCGAGGGATCAGCCTTTTTGTTGGTCTCTGGGGTCGGTTGATTTAATGCCCCCGCTTAAAGCTCGTCACTGCGAAGGGGCATTCGCTTTTTTTTTTCTTTGCGCCGCTGACACTTAACTGTGAAAAATTATGAATTATTATGGCAGCTCAGCAGCGTTCCAGCATTTCTCCGTCCGCCTTTTGCCTGTTTATGGCTGCGATTTGTTACGCACCATTGTGCGTGCTGGCCGCAAAACAACGACAACAATAACAACAACAAGGTGAAGCTCTACCCAGGTAAACAAATAATTCAAAGTCATTTGTGTTGTGACTCGGCCCTGGCAGCTGCTCCTTGATGTCCGCTTTGGAGGGTTTTGCCAAGTGTGGACAATGTGTCAACGCTTTTTCCTTACTTTGTAAGGTGATTATGACACTAAAGAGGGGCGCTGATCTCTGCTGAGTTTAGCCGAAAGGTGTCAGCAAATAATGGGGGTTAAAGCTGCTAATTATATAAATGAAGAGAGATGGGAGCTAACTGAATTGTAAAACTAAAAATAAGTTTGTTAGGGCAAGATGCAAAAATAGGATATTTGAATTTGCTTGGTGATGACCTTTCATTTTCGATGGGGTAATAATAGAAAAATCAAAAAAATCAATATTAGATAGATAGATTTTTATACTTTGTACCGAAGGTACATAGAGTATATTAAGTTTGTGCAAAAGTATGTAACAGAGAGAAGGAATCATTTCCGACCCTATAAAGTATATATATTCTTGATCAGCATCAACAGCCGAGTCGATGCAGCCATGTCCGTCTGTCCGTCCGTCCGTATGAACAAACAGATCTCAGAGATGGTAAGAGGTAGAGGTATGACATGTATCGGACAAATGTTTCTAATAGCTGCAGGCAGATCAAGGTTATTTTCAATTTTTGCCACGCCCCCTCCCGCCCCTGCAATTTCGAAAAATCGTCATATCTTCCACAGTTTTATGGATAGATGGTTTGTACCTAAGTAATTGTCAAAATGTATCGATTTGCTGAAGAAATGATAAAGATCCGATGAACGGTTCTCAAGTTATAAGCCAAAATGTGAACCAAGCACCCCCGCCACCCCCCTCCCACCCTTTTACAACCAACACCGCACAATCTTAGAGAGAGAGAGAGCGAGAGAAAAAGAGAGAATGAGATAGAGATAAAGAGAAACACAACAGCACCACTGCATTCAGCTCCTACTCCAGGTACAGAGTATGTTATAGTCGGGCTTGACCGACTTTCTCACTTGTTTTTTTGCATTTAATTATTTTCATAGCTTACGCTTTTACATTGATTAACGAATAATAAACAAGCATTTAGAGCTTGGTTTAAAACCGTCGGCCTTACTTCTGTTGTAAAATATAAAAACATTTTGCTGTCGGGCCACTCGACCGCAACACTCTAACTTTTTTTTTCCTGGCATATCTTACCATCTTTGAGATTTGTTCTTTCATACGTTTTTTAATCAAATGTCATGTCCACTCGACATGGTTCTGACGCGAAGTTTTGCTAAGACAAGCGGACAAAAATCAGTGTTGATTTAATAAAAGGAACGAAAAGAATTAATATACCATCATCTGAACACTTTCGACTAAGCAAATAAGTTAAGTTCTTCTTGTTTGCTTACATGATTCTAAAACAGGGATTGGCAAAACACACATGCTCATTTTGACATTGCGTGTGTTTGTTTAGCCACGCGAGAGCGCGCTCAATGGGCACTTCTTTGTTGAGAGCTGCCCTCGTAATTGGTTTCTACTCTATTGAACTTATTTTGAACAACATCCGAGAAATTGGCCATATTTAAGAAAAAGCGAACAAAATTGTATAGTTGCCTCTTGCTGCATTGTCAAACCAACTCCGTGGCGCCCCCATCCCACATAGTTAATATATTTATGCAACTTGTTACAGCCAGCCAACTCCGGTTCAGGCTGCTGCTGCTGCCCACTTCAGTGCCCTCGCTTATGGAAAAACTTTTATGCAGAGCTTCTTCTTTTGTTTTTCACTTCATAACAATGCAAGTCAAGTTTGCCAAGAATTATTATAGTATTTTCTAATAAAAGAAATTGCTCGGTAGAATGTACTCGACAAGTAATTTAGCGGCCAATGCGGACGCGGGCGATGGAGGGAAGTGCGCTCAGGTGGCATGAATCGAAATGGCATTGTGTTCGATTGTGCAACAGTTTTTGTTGAAAACAAATAAGTTTGCCACATGGCTTTGTTTGTGCCAGTTTGTTTGTCTGTTTGCAAAGGTAACGGAAGCGGAAACCAGTTCAAAAGTCCCCGAGCTCTTTCCCCAGACTGACTGAAACTTGTAAGTTTTAAAACATTTTCATTAGTGTTAATTAATTTGAAATATGAATTTTTCTCTGTTGCGCTAGAGCAAGAGCGTGAGCAAGTTTGCGGCGGAATGGGTCGGCAGCATCAGCATAATTTTAACTGCTCGCCGCCCCGCTCAGCTAACAAGATAACTTTATCCCCTGCCAAAGCAGTGAAGACAGAGGGAGAGCTGGAGGTATGCTGGTGGTATGTGGTGTTGTGTGGTCTACTGGGCCAACGTTAGCCACAGTTTTTAATTACGCGAAAGCCGATCTGCAACAGTTTGGGTTGCCTTCATGTAGCCACAAAAAAAAAGCTGCTAAATGGATGGCAAAGTTGTGGGCGTAGCCAGCGAGTTGCAAAGATTTGGAGCCGCAGGGCAAGCGTTTAATAAGCAAGGCGCAGGATTGCGCCCATTATGAGGTTACCTCTGCCAAGTGCAAGCAGTAAGAGATGCAGAAAGAGGTAGAACGAAGAGAGAGAAAGAGCGATTGGTTAGCTGATTAAATTCTGCGGCAAGGGAATACTTTTTGCATTTATGCACTCGGAAAAAATCTAGAAAATTGCTGCTAAATATTTTCATATTAGGAGTGACAATGAGACTAAATTGGACTGATTCAGGATTTATTTCAACCGTTTTCAAAACAACAATCGGACTTTTTGACCAGACCGATTTGTCTACGGTTTCACCCACTAGCACGGTCTTGATACCATTAACATTTGGATTCGGTTTGCAATAATAGTTCCAGAAATGTTTTCAAAACTTTATGGAGCAATTAGTATTAAGCCCGACTATAACGTACTGTGTACCTAAAGTAGCATAAGATTTCTAGAAGGTACGTAACATCAATCCTCAAAACATTGAAAGATATGTAATTTTTAAAAAATTATGGAGGCAGAAGGGCGTATCTCTTATTATATCTGAGATCGCTTTGTTCATACGGACAGACGGGTAGACAGACAGAACAACAACAAACAAACGTTCTTGAATCAAGATAGTTAGCCGAAATTCTTGGATCAAGACTCCGAAGTTGGAAACTTAGGGTTTTATTGGGAACCGAACCGAAGCAGAAAACTTGTTTCCGCCCGTACGTGAATCCGAACCGGAGCAAGAAAAGTCAAGAAGAGGTTTGGTTTTTAAAATTTTATATTTTTTTCTAATTGCTTTCATTGTTAAATTTGCAATTTTCCGATTTTAATTTACATATAAGAAATTAAAAGCCAATAATCCCTATTAATTATGCCGGGAAATCCAACGGATTTTCTCTTAATTTTCTTGGTTTCTTTAAGCGCAGAGGTAATATTAAGACTCTGAAATTTCAAATATGTATAAATGAAATGTTGAATATTTTCCACTTTACTATAAACTAGGGTTTTTCCGGTATGCGGGCCTTTATTCAGCTTCCAGTCCAGTTTCTACTTACAATGTCAGTATGGCTTGTCTCTTCTCGGTGTGCCTATACGGGTTACTTTAATACCCGTTACTTGTAGAGTAAAAATGGTATACTAAAGTCGTGCAAATGTATGTAACAGGCATAAGAAATCATTTCCGACCATATAAAGTATATATATTCTTGATCAGCATCAACAGCCGAGTCGATATAGACATGTCCATCTGTCCGTCCGTCCGTCCGTCTTTATGAACACCTAGATCTCAGAGATGGTAAGAGATAAAGATTTGACATGTATGGGACAAATGCTTTTTTGCCCCCTCCCGCCCGCGCAATTGAAAAAAAACGCTATATCTCCTACAGTTTTGAAGATAGACGATTTGTACTTTCTAGAGATAATTATTAATTAGCAAAACGAATCGATTTGCCGAAGAAATAATAAATATCGGTTGAACTGTTCTCAAGTTTTAAGCAAAAAAGTGAACCAAGCCCCCCCGCTACCCCCCTCCCACCTTAAATGTTGCATACTTTTCGGATGGTCACCCTAGGTAACGCAGGAACACTGTTAAACATGTTTTTTCATGAGTAACGGGTATATCGAAATCGGTTAGAGCCGACTTTAACTTACGCTCTCGTTTCCTTTTTGTCTGTCTTGTCTTGTACATTTATTTACAGTGTATGGCTTCGTCCATCTTCTACTGGCCACTCCACGCTCTCGTCTCTCTCGTCCACGCTTGTCATCTTCCATTTTCTATATACAGTGTGATCATTCGATTAGCATACCTTAACACAAAAATATCTTATAATTTGTACATAATGGCGGTCGTTCTCTAATTCCAAAGACAGGAAAAATGTATTTTTCCTAAACATAGCGACCGGCTGAACCCGGATTCGAACCCCGGAGCGAACCGCTTCCTATTTTTTGGAGGTTTGCTGCCGTGCTTAGAATACAAGCTCCAAAGTGTGCTTCGGAAATTGCTAAATATTTGTAGTTAAATCTGTTCTAAAAATTTCCTCCTGGCTAACCCTTTGGTGTTTGGAGTGAGGGTAGATTTTTGGCATACCGAAATAAAATTAATTCATTTCCTCTGGATTTTAGCTATACGACCTTAGAACGAGCCTGATTTTATAGGCTTTTTTTTTAACTTCCGAGCAAACTAATAGATTTTATGCTAGTTCGAAATGTACTTAAAATTTCCCGAAACGGTCTTTAGCATGTATTTAGGGATTGAAAAATACGTAAGTAAGACTTCTGTACTTTAATCAAGTGTTTTCATACATACCGTACTATCAACACCTTTTGTAGTTAATTCAAGTACAAAGTTCTTGGTTTTTTTCTGTGTATATACATACTTTATAGGGTCGAAAATGGTTCCGATACATACTTTTTGGTAAAGAGTATAAAAATCTTAAAATACCACATTTTTCTGCACTCACTGCTTTTGTATTTGGGAGAGAATGGGGAATACAAGTCTATAAGTCTATATTAGTTTATGGTGTACCTTCTAGTACTGCGATAAAATTAAATTCAATTTAATAGACCGAGTATAAAATCGCTGTGGTTAGAGAGAGACGGACATGGTCCCAAATGAACTCAGAGAGGGCAAACGAGAGCGAGAATTGGTGTTGGGGTATCAGAGAAAGCTGGTAACACAGACTGGACACTAAACGGTTGTGCAATCGATACCATTTCACTTAGAAACTATTCAGCTGTTCGTTGTCATTTACGCTTTCAGAGTTCACTTGGGACAATACAAGTTTCTCTCTAACCACGGAGTTTTCCATCTCGGATCGAAGTATATACTTGCATACTATCGCTCAAAATTAAAAGGCAGCGTAATTTGATCTTTAATATGCTAGTAATTTTTTTCAAAACAAAACAATGCTAATTTTGGTCTTAAGTCTAGACATATTAGGCTTAATCTCCACTCTGACGAAATACGAGTACAAGCTTAACAATGATTCTAGAATGTTCAATGATAAGAAACGGTCATACAAGTGAATTTCAAGGGGAAATAACAATATGGATCTTCGTTGTGTGGGAGTAAAGTCTGTCGAACAAACTTTTCGCAGACACACAAACATATGTTAAATCGTAGATACACTTTAGAAATAGGCGTGCGAAGAAAATTTGTTTTCGATCACGAACTTTCAATTCGATTCTGTCCCGTCCTGAGTCAGACCAACTATTTTCAATTCTATCCCTCCCTATCCTGCATTTTTCTCGGGTGCCGCGGGTTTCGCCTATCTCTAGTCCTAATCGCAAATTTCCCTAACATTCACTTGTATGGCCGTTGTATAATTTTGTAAGTTCTATAACAGCGAGAGTCAAGCACTTTCAGTCGCTGACAGCGGTCTATTAAGTAGGTCAGAGCTGGTTTGCATCGCTAATTATTCGTTTCCCTTTCTTTTGCGTTTTATGAATCGTCTTTCATCACTTTAAAGAGTATCAGATTGCACTAGTAAATAGTATCTGTAACTACAGTATCTGTTAGTATTCTGCTTCCTTAATATGCCTGACTTATGAATTTTGGTTTGACATACCATAAAATTCGCGAAAAACATTTACCTAACAAAGTTTTAATACCTAGAAGGAAAACTCTAAACTACTTAAGATCCGTCTATTTTTTTTTCTCTGAGTGTAGTTCAACTCATAACTCTTAGTTTCTGCCAACTTTCACCATTATCAGGACTGTCCTTTGCATATTTGCCAAAGATTTTCATACACTTGACAAAAAATTCCAACCATTATCAACACTCAACTCTGATTTTATTAGGCAACTTTTGCGGCCCGGACCAACTTGGCGATTTACAAATTCCGGGCGTTCTTTGCCCAACTGCACTTAGTCAGCGTCTTTATGGCTGTTTGGCTTGTTGGGTCGTGCCACGCCAGGTGGACTTATTAACTACTTCAAAAATACAAAGTTACAAGCCGTTGATTGCTTGCCCCCACCGACCCCATCGACGCTCGCCGCAGGACGCCAGCGAACGGAAGTGAATTACAGAATTGCGCATGTAAAGGAATTTGTTATTATTTTTTGCGTGCAATGCTTTAATAATTCATGCGCGACAGCGTCAGCTTAATTAAAGTCAACTCTCGTCCTGGTGCACAAAAGTGCGCTTTAACTAATGCACTGGACCGCAGGCCACAGCTGAACCGGGTCCGGCATGCTTTCTAACCGCAAACTAAATTATGCTGATAAAAATGGGCACTGGAAAAAGTCACGTTAAATATATGGACTCGAGGGGGGGTGAATGGAGTGGACACAAGATATACACGACTTCCGTCTTTCATCCGCACCCGAATACGTGAGGTCATGTGTGAGTGTGTGGTACATAGTTTACTTCCAGTTGGCCCCGCTTCGTTGGGCTGGCCAAATTATTTTTGTTGATTCAACTAAATGGCGACAAGTTCAACGAGTGTCACAGATGAGATTATAAACGAACACAAGCAAGAGGAATGCACGTCCTGGAGGGGGCAAAAACGAATGGACACCACTGTAACGGGCTTTGGATTTAGTTTATGCATAACTAGCATACAGTTGGTCGAATAAGAATGTGAACTGATCTACATATTTGGGCTTGAAACAGGGATCGAATAATTGATTAATCGGTTTGTTGGCTCGACGATACGATATTTCTTGCGACAATACAATCGGTTAATTTTATTAGAGGAGAGCTAACTCCGGCTTTAAATTATTTCAACTACAAAATTTGGTTTTAGCGTTGAACAAAATTAGTTCGGTTATATTCCAAACTCAGCAATAGATGGCGCCACTACTTTGACTAAGTGGCAGTCCCAGTTCATCCAGCTCCTATCACAGATCCACTTTATCTCTCTATCATCACTAACAGCTATCGATGCTACCGCCTTTTTATGTATCTTATATCTTTATCTCACACGTTGACTTATCTCTTCGCTATTCTGTGACACTCATTCTTACCGGCAACACGCCATCTACAATAAACCTAACTTAAATCTAATTTGTGTTTTAGCCACATATGGGGGATCATCAAACAACACTGAAAACAATACAGCAACAGTGTAATGTGCAAAAAACATTAAACAAATTCACATAAATAAAGATCCAACTTTTTGAGTTCAAGGATCCTCTTCAGCCTAGCTTAAAAAGACAGTCAGTGCACTCCACTTTGTCTAGAAGAGATTGATGACTGGCGGATCTACACTCGCATAGCACACATGTCCGCAACACATGTTCAACCAAGAAGGCGACATTCTTAGCAAACATATTTAGGGCCAGTTGCACTTCCTTTCATCTACATTTGTCAATGAATTTCTACAAGTCCAAAAACTTATTCCCCTCACTGTTCGTCCATAGATATATACACATGGATGTGGCAAAAGGCAGTGCCATGTCGTGGCTAAGCTTTTGCCTAAACAAACAAAGTCAGGCATCTGCTTCACGCAAGCAATGGACAATGTTTGAATAGCAAAATGCCGTCCATATTGAATTAAACGTTTTAATATGCGGCAAGCTAACAAATTTATAGTTTGACGTCGAATTAGCATCTAAGAGAGCTCTGTGGAGCGAGGTTGGCAGGAGGAGGATTTTCAGTTTTTATTTCTCCAACCAAAGCATTCGACAGGCAAAGCCAAAACTCAATTTGAACAAACTATTTGCACAAAAGTGCTCAAGCATATGTGCGAAAGGAGTGAGTGAAGTTGTGTTTATCTTTGCTTTCCTGAATTTAATTTTCTCTGAAAACTTCAAAGCTGATTTCTTGGTTTTACTTAAGAAAGCTTTAATCTTTCTACCATTATGCTTTGAGCTGATTATATATTCATTGATTTTTCCTATTTGCATTTCAATTGTGATGCACAACACGGCGTATGCGTAATGATTCATTAACAAGCCAATTTGCTAGGCCACTGTCCCTTCCCCCCATGCTCCACGTTATCCTACGCTTACGCTACATTTGCTGGGCTCTGGCTTGGTTGTTGTCGTTGTGTTTATTTCTGGCTTTTAATTTATTTCATTACAGAAAATTAGCTCGCCTATCGCCAGCACAGAATCTTAACCCGACAACACTTAGGCAAATTAATGCCCAAAATATGTACGCCAGGCAAAGACAAACACGAGTAAATGATGAAGAGGCGAACCAGGGCCAAATCAAAATCGAAATCAAAGAGACACAGTTCAAAATGTCGCCAGTGTCATGCCGCCACGCCCCCTCGTTCATCACAGTCCCAAACATTGCCGCGAGAACATCGCGATAAGGCAGAAGGACAAGGCGGCTTTGTAGATTTCAAAAATCCAACGAACGAAAGGCAACAAAAAAGTAAACGAAATAAATACCAACGAATTACAGTGGAAAGTTTTAAGTAAACTAAGTGGAAAAATCTCTGTAATATCTGACGTAGTGAGGCAGTTATATTTTTATACTCTGTACCAAAGGTACATAGAGTATATTAAGTTTGTGCAAAAGTCTGTAACAGGGAGAAGGAATCATTTCCGACCAGATAAAGTATATATGTTCTTGATCAGCATCAACAGCCGAGTCGATATAGCCATGTCTAGGTCTGATATAGGCAATTATAGAGGAATCTGTAAGCTGTCTGCCATACCAAAATTAATTGAACTCATAATTACTGGCCAATTATAACATTTTTGCCAACCCATTCTTAGTCCATTCCAGCATGGTTTTATTCGTCGGCGCTCGGTTTCCACTAACCTACTCGAATTTTCTACAATAGTTAATAAGAGGTTCCTACATCGTAAGCAAATTGATGACGTCTACACGGACTTTAGTAAAGCTTTTGATTCGGTTAATCATGATTTACTCCTATATAAATTATGCTTGGTTGGTCTCCCACCCAACTTCCTCCGCTGGGTCAAATCATACCTTTCCAATCGGTTCCAACGTGTGCGTTTTAAGTCTGCTGTATCTGAAATCGTTCACGTTTCCTCTGGAGTCCCACAGGGCAGTCATCTCGGCCCACTGTTATTCAACCTTTTCATTAACGACATTCCGTAAGTTCTTTCCCATTCAACAGTCCTTATGTACGCTGATGATCTCAAGCTATGGTTGTCATTTGACGATCCAGTTTCTCCACTTCTATTAGAAAGTGACTTAAACGCTCCCCTTAATATTGCTAAGTGCAATATTATGACTTTTCACCGAACCAAGCCGAATTTTTTCGATACACCATTCATGGGAAACCGTTAGATCGCATATACCAGGTCGATGATTTGGGTATACTATTTGAGCCCAATATGAGCTTTAACAGTCACATCTCTGTGATTTGCAACAAGGCAAAGAGCGTCCTTGGATTCATTAAGAGATGGTCCAAAGAATTCGATGACCCCTACACCTGGTGAGACCAAACCTGGAATATTGTTCTTGCCTCTGGTCTCCGCATTACCAACTGTACCAAGATCAAATCGAATCAGTTCAGAAACAGTTTTTGATTGTTGCCCTTTGTGGCCTAAACTGCGACACCACCATCACCCTACCACCCTATGAACAGAGATTGCGCCTAATAGACCTCCCATCACTTAAATCCAGAAGAATCTGCCATGCTGTAGTTTTTATCCAAAAGCTACTGGCCGGTGAGATTGACTCAAGTGCTCTCCTAAGCCGAATTAATTTGTCAGTGCCACTTAGATCAACTCGTCACTATATACCCATCTATCTACCGCCTCACCTAACGAACTATGCTCATCGAGACCCCTTCCGTTGCCTATGCCTGGTTTACAATGAGTATTATCACCTTTTTTCTATAGATAGCTCTCTATTAGACGTAAAGAACTCCCTGATGTCACTCCTCAACTAAAACCCTCATGCAATGACTAGTACGTACTCTGACCACTTATGCTGTGAGTTGGACCATAGCTGCCATTTGCCAATAAATTTGTCCCACCGGGTCAGAGTTCGCTATTGGTTTAATCTTTAGTAAAGTACTCTTAATTATTTATTGTTTGACTGAACATTGTTAAACTAACTTCTAAAGAAATAAATAAATAAAATGTCCGGCAGCAACTTAAATCATTAGCTTTTTTAGCATGCAAACGTTTGGAGAAAATGTGTGCATTCGAAGCAGCCATGTCTACTAAATGAAGGAATAGCCTGGTTATATTTCGAGATTTAGCTCAAATATGATATCGACCCATGAGCCCGATATGATGGATATCGCCCTTATCCATGTGGGCATTATATTCTCGGATAATTTGTGGGCTGTTGATTTGGATGAATATCTTTCGCTTTCTATCAAATAGAGTTGCCTTCACTGTTTGTTTATCCGATATTGGCTTAAGCGAAAGGTTCAATACCAACATAAGTAGATGCCAGGCAAACACACTTGTTATCTCTTCACAAAACAGTGTTTAAATTGATTCCTTGAATTGAGGTCATGTATTCTATGGAAAATCCTGTATCCTCTTTGCTTACTAATTGAATTTAATGTTTAGTAATGCAATTTTTTCAGAAAACAAAATTTTACACAAAAATGTATTGAATCAACATCTATCATAAAATGTTCCGTTCTACAAAATGACACAAAATTAAATGAAATAGGCGATCAAACACATTTTTTTGGCCCAATTTTGAAATATTTTTAATTAATTTTAAATTTTGGAGCCTATTTATAGAAAAGAAGAAATTTTTATACCCGTTACTCGCAGAGTAAAAAGGGTATACTAAAGTCGTGCAAATGTATGTAACAGGCAGAAGGAATCATTTCCGACCATATAAAGTATATATATTCTTGATCAGCACCAACAGCCGAGTCGATACAGACATGTCCGTCTGTCCGTCGGTCCGTCTGTCCGTCTGTCTGTATGAACACCTAGATCTCAGAGATGGTAAGAGATAGAGGTTTGACATGTATGGGACAAATGCTTCTTTCATCTGCACGCAGATCAAGTCCTACAGTTTTGAAGATAGACGGTTCGTACCTTTTAAAGATAGTTAGTAATTAGCAAAATAAATCAATTTGCCGAAAATATGATAAAGATCGGACGAATAGTTCTCAAGTTATAAGCAAAAAAGTGAACCAAGCACCCAGTTCGCGGAGCAAGCTAAATAATGCAATACTTTAGTGGCCAAACTGACTTGATTCAAAGTTTCTATGTCCGGGGCCCTCGACTATAAGGAAATATTGCATTTCTGTAGTTATCATTCAGATCAAAGCTTGGTCAAAATTTTGATTATTTCTGAATTTTTTACGCTCTCACTCCCCTATCTGATACTTTTTGGTGTATAGGTAGGTATTTCCGGCTGGCCCCATGTAGGGGGGCCACACATAGACCTTACGGTCCTTAGTGAGGCCGGGTGCTTTAGGGTACCATTTCCTTCAGAAATCCTGTAGGATCCTTGACGTTTTGGCAAATGCCAATAGTTGTTTGGGGGAGCTCTTGGCCGCCTCTTCCAGAGTGGTGAAGCTAGGGGAAGGCAGATGTTTTAGTCTTGTCGTGGCGATTGCTGGGCAGCGGCAGATGAGGTGTTCTAGAGTTTCTGCTACTCCAGGTTCCTTACATTTCCTGCAGGTGTCTGCTTTCGTGATGCCTAGCTTTATCGCGTGGGCGGCTGCTAGGCAGTGACCAGTTAATATGCCTATAAGCAGTCTGCAGTCTCTTCTTTGAAGCTGCAGCGTATACTGTGTGAGTTTTTTGTCTCTCTTCTTGCACATAATTTTAGAGATTATCTCTTCCATCTTGCTGTATAGCGTCTGTAGGGAGATAGGTAAGTTTAGTGTTGCTTCTCGGCTTAGTGCAACCCCGGCTTTTGCAAGAGTTGATGTATAATTGGCGTAAAAAAAAAAACAAAAATTATATAAGTCGAGTTTTAACGGGAGCGAATAGCCTCTAAAGTATTTTTATAGAACTCAACCGCATGCCTATTATCATATATTTTTTTTTTCATTTATAAATTGATGGTGTTGATTTTATTTAAGAACTATTCGAATGAAACATAATAAAAGACGACTACTATGAGTTATTTCAGAAGATGAAAGCAATTGAAAAGAACAAATAATTTTGTTCTAAAAATTTTTAATCAAAGAACGTGTCGTATGGGTAATTTTTTTCAATACTTTAAGGCTCTGTTGCGCCTATTTAAAATTAAAATGGATTTTCATAATTACTAATTATAAACCAAATATTAGCTTTGGGAATGCTGAGACCTGTTTTTTCATTTTGCCGTTTTGGGTTCCGACCTAAGGAACATCTTTTGCATAAAAAGATAAAAATAATCCCAAACACTCATCTTTCTTTTTTTTTCTAGTTTTTTTGGTTTTTTCTTTCAACAAGTTAACTTTTCCTCCTCGGTCTCGTCATGAGCATTACCCATTTTTTGTAGATTTAAAATGGTCCCGAGTTCGATCACCAAACAAGGAGGGCCAATAACGAAATTAACAAAAATTTTAAATTCGTTTCTTTTCTGTTTTTACTTGAAATGTTTTACTTTGCTAAAAAAATGCAGACGGTAGTAAGTAGTATGGGGCTTACCTTCAATTAATTCTTTGAAATTATAAATTACCAATTTGATTTTGAAAATATTTTGTTAATATACTCAAAAATTTAACTTTGATATTTTTGAACAGGCAAATTTCAAGTATTTTTATTGGTTTAAATAATATAATTTTGAGGCGTCTGTCAAAGTTGTTATTTGAGATTTGTGTATGAGGGGGGAGGTTTATTTTGGTATATTTTTAGTGCAAGATTTATTGGAGATGTGAAACGAGTGTTAAATTACTATTTATGAATATTTACGTCTTGTCTTCGTCAAACGGTTCACTGTGCGGCTGCCGGGACCAAAGTAAACAAATTCATAGAGAAATTGTCTCCATCTCGCTTTGATTCTGGTTCTGGTCCGCCAGGGCTTTTCTTGTCAGCCGGGCATTTTTTTTTCCTTTTCGGTTTGGGCGGGTTTTTTAAGCTAAAGGATTATTTGCTTGGTTTATTCCTTTGACTCGGAGTTGTGTTTTGTCTTTGGTTTGTTTTGTCGGCTCCTTCACATTTCAGTTTGCCATTCGGCTCTTGCGGTTTATCAGCGCGCCTAAGCACGACCTTGGATTTGTTTTTGTCCTCTATCTGGATGAGCGTGTGTGTGTTTATTTAGGTCGCCTACGGGTTAAAGCTCAGGCGGATGTTTTGTTATTTTAGTTTATTGCTCAGCTGCTGATTTTGGTTTATTAATCGTACATTAAAGTTTGCCACGGTTTTTATTTACATACTGTATAGATGTAACCAAAAATGTATCCTAAATCTGGCCCTGCAAATCTTTATTGGATGAGACATTAAATCTGTTCCATTTCATTCTTCAAGCTTCTTTGGAGCTCATTAAATGTCTCAATTTTAGCGCCGTCGTCTTAATAAAAATGCAAATAGTCCAAGCCAAGCATAAAGGCCACTTCCTGTCATTAAAGAAAAGTCAAGAAATATAAAAAAAAAAGTTACGGTCACACGTTAAATTTGGTGCAACGAAGTTTTAATACACTCTATTTCAATTGCTGTGACACTGTGGCCAACTCTGCTTAGGATTTTTTAGGTTATGGTCACACTGAACTAGTTAATTTATAGGAAAATATTTGTGATGAGCAGCTGGTCACACTTAATCGAAAAAGATGATAAATAAAGAAGCAAGTGTTCAAGAAATAATGATATATTTTCCGACTTTTGACTTGGCAAACTCTTGATTCACACTTAATATTTTTATTCTCTGAGTTTAAGGATCGACTCTTAACCTTTGGCTTAATTCATTAGCTTTTGCGATCTACTTTGGATTTTTTTTTTCAAAATTCCGACCAAAGTGGATCTACTCCTTGGCAAGTGTATTGAAGTCAAATTGCATCAGAAAGATGAGTCAACTGTCAGTCAACTGGCCAGTAAGTGGGTCGCCACTTTCGCTGTTCTCAGCGGTTTTTATTTCTCCGCCCCTTTGCCAAAAGATTTATGAGCTGAGACATGAAATGATGACCCTCGCCTGGCTATTTGGCTCATTTTGCAGCCTGGACAGTTTTTATGGTCCGTCACCTGCGCTGGAAAAAGGGTCTAATAAAGTTCCTTGATT
This sequence comes from Lordiphosa clarofinis, assembly GCA_018904275.1. Taxonomy (NCBI): domain Eukaryota; kingdom Metazoa; phylum Arthropoda; class Insecta; order Diptera; family Drosophilidae; genus Lordiphosa; species Lordiphosa clarofinis. The sequence continues at coordinate 930,922 of JAEIGQ010000112.1, forward strand.
TGCATAAGGACAAATGTTGCCATTGGCTAAGCATTATTTTTATCAAAAAGGTAATTGGATTTGGGTGGCCAGCGAACAATAATTTTGATTAAAAATCCTGGTCCACAATGTAAAAAGCATGTGCGGTTTTTTGGCTAATAAATTTTTAAAACCAGCGAAAACACACAGACAGCCACACGGCGGCAATTGTTGGCAGTCGCAGTCGAGTCTACCGTCAGCCACGCCCACATCTGCTTAATGCCTCCCAAAAAATGGCCACTGGCTGTTGGTCAATGCGGCCACCAGGTTGGCGTCGCCAAAGCTTCCATTATTTTTTTTCTTATTTTGCGGCTGCTTTGTTTTCGCTTCGTGTCCCTTTTTTTCGCCATTCTCGTTTATTTATTAGCAATTTTATTAGCTATGAATTTGTTTGTTTTTATCGGGAGACTCACCGCAGCAAACAACAACACAACGTCCCAACTCAAAGGGTACTTTTTGTTTTTCCAGGCAAAATGAAAGTGATTTATATTTTCAATAATGAAAGTGTCTCTACCCTCCCCTACCCTATCCCCCCGGCTACCACCACACGAGTTTCTTTTAAACATTTAAATTTAAATATTTTTCTATGCCTTGATTTATGATGGGGTTTCAGGGCGTACGCCTCACCACAAACAACAACAGCAACAACAACATCAGCAATCAAGGAGCGGGGCGTGGTCGTTTCATGCCCGAGTTCACAATAGAAGGAAGGACGCACCCAACCGCTTTGTGTCAACTGCGGTGATTAAAATTTAGAAATTTCTTAAGCAACCTTCTCAAACAATCAAACAAACAACCGAAAAAAAAGGAAAGCTAATGCCACTTTGACCGGCAACACAACAATACCGCTTTAATATGAATGGAAGAGCGAGTGACCCTTAAATAAATACAATTCGAAAGGTATTTAGCATCCACTTCACTGCATAGTGAAGCACATTTGTGCTTGAATTACTGCATTATGCGGAATATTACGGCTTTGCTTAATTAAAACGATTTGTGAAAGGAGAAAAAAATAAATAGTCTTTATTCATCTGCCTTTTCTGCACCATTTTTGATCATTCACAGCCCATTTACTCTTTGTGTAAATTGTGTGCCTGTAGCTGTGTAGTGAAGTTGGCCAAAATAACAAATTCATAAAAATCGGAACACTCTGACTGACATACACTAAAGATTTTTCAGTCAATTGGACCAAAATCAAAAATTCTTAATATATCATTGCATTTCTCACAAATAACAACAACAAAATTATTTCCGTTCGGAACCGACTGGATCGAAGAAGAAAAACGAATGCAAGCGTCGTGAGAGAGCAAGCCGACGAGCGTCCTATTTTTAGAACACACGTTTTTTCTACGTTTCCGAAATTTCCACGAAATTTCGTTTTCCGAAATTTTGGCCAAAAGTCCCAATTTTTTGTTTGGGAAACTGGGTAAAACGAAGGTCGGCAATAAGTTTAAATACATTTAGCTATATTATGTCAAAATTTTAACCCTTTTTATAAAATAGATTTCTAATGCCACCACCCAAAAAAATTTGTATCAATTTCAATTTGAAACATGAGTCTCAAATTAAAACTGAAACTAGTATCATTTTTTTTGTATCAATTTAAATCTAGAAAGTATTACATTGATACTTAGAATATTATTTTAATGCGCAGAAGTATCAATTTGAAACTAATCAATTTTTTTAAGTTCGAAGAATGTATGAATTGTAGAAGGAAACATTCCGAATGTGGCAGCTGGCAATGCTTGACATGTAACATTTAGTGTTTTAATTTATTTGCAAACAATTCAATATTTAGTTAAAAGTAAAAGCTACGGAGGACCTTACCCAGACGACGTGATGAAGATATATAAACGGATTTCAAATGGAGCACACTTACAAGGTAAGCTTAAGCTGCTAAGTATAAATGTTGTTTCGGTTCTTTTTTGCCAACATATGTAAATAACCAATGTAACTATTCAGGCAGGACACACAACAAGACACATTGCTGCAGTTGCTGTTTCAGCGCTTTGCATGATAACGAACAATGCGAGAGGTTCGAAAAAGAGAAAGCTGCAGAACTGGCTCATGAAGAGAGCGCGAAAACATGACTTTGTCTCTCTCTAACACGCAGTGATATATGACTTCGGAAAGCATTCGGTGAGGATTGCGGTGTATGTATGCCCCAGGGGCTTTGACTGAGTACGGGTTTCAGCAAAGAGGCATACCCATATAGTGACTTCTGATTATAAAACATTCGCGTGCACACGAGGCATGCAGTGAGAGACCAATGTTTCTCTATAGTGAAGTGTCCAAACTTCAAGAATTTAATTTATTAGTGTAAATTATATAAATTATAACAATATAAATAATACAAATTTTACAAACTTGATAAGAAATAATTTTAAATTGATAAAAGCTAGTTTCAAAATGATACTTAAAGTTTGATAAATGAAGTGTCAAATTACTAAGACCTAGTGTCAAATTGATACTAATAAAGTAATACAAAAAAGTGTCAACCAGATACGCGGTAGTATTAATTTGAAATCCTCGAAGTATCATGTTAATACTTTCGAAGATATCAATTTGATACTTGGAGTATTAGAGAGATTTCGATACTCAATAGTTTTAAATTGATGTCGTAATTGTGTCCCTTTGATGAAAATGCAATTTGAATGCAGCCGCTCAAAGTAGATTTTGCTGAAAAAAAATTTAAAAATAATAGTCAAAGTTATAAAAGCAACAGCTGCCGCAATTTTAGTTCTTATTTTCGACTAGATTGCTTTAAAAAATTATCAAGAAGTTTCCTTTCGAAAGCGTTTACATACAAAATGGAATGCCCCATATTTAAGAGTTCAGTTATGAGATTAACTTTTTTTGGTCCAAAATGGTAAAAAATATTGTTGACTTGTGGTTTCTACAACTTTAAAAATAAACAGGATGTTGTCAAATTTCTTGACAACAATAATCCAAATCGGGGGTGCTCAAAACGAGCTTACCGGCGCGCCGCGGCGCGTGAAAACACCTCTAAAATATATCTCAAGCGAGAACAACCGCATGAAGTGGATTTGCCGAGGAAAGATCGGAGTTGTGTGTATTTGTTTCTTTTATTAATTTTAAGCAATCTAATTGTTTTTACTTCTATTTTTCTAATTGATTATAACAAGCTACACTCTTCTCAGCAATGCTGTATCATTTTAAATTTACACACAAGCTCAAAGGAGTGCAGAGATGCACGCTTTTACCCTTAGTGGCTGTTGTACCCACAGAGTTTTATTGATTAAATTTTGCTAATTTTGTTGTTTGTATTTTTGCATTATCTAGAAGTTTCAACTTTTTTAATTTCGCTTTTAAAACTTTGCGATGGCTGCTTTAAAATCGAATCTCAATAAGTCTCTTTAGTTGGCAAAGAGTATATATAGCCTCGTCCTGCCCAATCGTGCATGTTTTCTTTAATCTTTTTTTTTTAAACATGCGCTAAATGCTCCCCTTGCGGCCATTTAATATATATAAAAGCCAAGTCAAGCTAACTTCAGAATAACCGCCTTTTCCACACACACTCACAAAAAAGAGAGGGAAAACAAGTGAAAGCAGGAGCGGACCAATTGGGTTGCTTAAAATTGTGGACTTGTAATATTATACATATTACACTATTATTTATTCTTACTTTCAAAAGAAACAGACACGAAACGTTTTAAGGTCATGCCGGAATGTACTTTACTCTAAACCTGGAGTAGTAGCTGAAAGCAGTGCTGCCTAACAACTGGCGGCACCACTAATTGCATTGAACCATGATGGGATATTAAAAACTGACCAAAAGATGACGCCACTACTGTCAGGGCGGGGAAAAGTTACTTTCTAATGGTCATAACTTGTGTATAGTTTATCTACTTACTAACTATCTCTAGAACGTACAAACCATCTATATAAAACGCTTTGGGAAATATGACGATTTGCAATAATTATTAAAACCTACTTGATCAGTCTGTTCCATACATGTCAAATCTCATACTGTCACATCTCTTACCATCTCTGTAACCTCTTTATTCATGAATATATATACTTAGAGTCGGTCGAAAATTATTTCTTCTTCCTGTTATATCCTTTCGCACACCTTTTGCACAAACTTAATATACTACGCGTACCTTTGATACATAGTATGACAACGCGAAAATCGCCTCTTCTGCAGCAGTCTTCGTTTCGAAACCTTTGCTTGAGCATCATCTTACAAAGCGCTGAAACTCCCCCAACAACATTGTGGCATGATATATGCCCTGTTCAAAGAGATACATTGTATACTAATTCATGTTTGTAGAAAGCGACCACAATATCATATTGTATACATATGTATACTTAGCTGCCTCATCTAAACCTTGTATATTTGTCGAGCTCGTGTCACCATTATTGAAATCTTTTATTTTTTCTTATCACCAATTTCCACGAATTGAACAAAATGCCGCTTAACAATTCTCATCGAAAATGACAAGAAATGAAGAAAATGCTGTCATTTCTTCCATACTGTTTTGATCTTTTAAAATCTTAACGACTTGATTTTCCCTGTTTTTTTCATTTCTGTTACAAAAAATAGATGAAAAAAGAAATGTTTACAGCTTCATCGGGGCGTTCCACAAAGTAATCTGCCGTATTTTTTAAAAATACTAGCTACTTATTGGCTACTCGCTACTCTCTGGAAACGGAAAACGGGTCATCACTAATAATTTGTTAATTTGAATTTCAAAATTGTATGGCAAAATTGCGCCTTTAAAATATGAAATTTAGTCCATAAAAGGTGTGTAATTTAGCTTTACAGTATGATAATTCAGACCAGAATGATAACAATGCGTTTGCCCCTGAAAATTGCTGTCATGACGGGACATGTTATTTTTTGTAAAAAATCCCACGCGTGTTTGAAAGTGGCGCCTGTTTTTTAAATCAAACTTTTTTTTGTTTTTTTTAACGTATCGTTGTAAATGTTAAACAAATGACAATTTGTCAATGGAAACGCAAAATTTTTAGAAATGAAAATGACAAGAAATGAAGCCAGTGGAAATAGGCTATTACGCTCGTCGTCTGCAAAGAAGATCTAACATTGAAGCACACTTTGTTTGATCGTTAACACTTATTTCAGATATTCGTCAGCTGTTCGCTGTCATTTAAGTTTTGGGGTGATCTAAGCCAACCCCCCAACCACCCTAAAAAAAATGTTGCATACTTTTCGGATGTTCACCCTAAGGAACGCAGGAACACTTATAAACAAATTTTTTCATGAGTAACGGGTATATCGCAGTCAGTTAGAGCCGACTTTAAATTACGCTCTCGTTTTTGTTGTTGTATATCGCGTGCGGAGAGAGTCAGTGTAATTTTCTGATTACATGCAAAAAAGAAGAAAATTTAAGAAAAAACTGTTGAAGTGTGTGTATTTCCAAAAACGAAAAGTTAAATTTCATTTTTCAAAAATCGCAGCTGGTTAAACTTTATAGACTTTAAATCTTCTACGCCCCACAATAAAACCGAATCCGTGCTCATTCTCCCTAAATTGTACCAAGCAAAAAATCTTACTTGGCTTATTGCGCCGAAAGCCCGCCAGAATTTGGGCCTTCGAAGCAATCCGCTCCTGAATAAAATCGCGTAAAGACTGCATTAAATTTTCACTATACACAAAATACTACAAAAAATAAAAAGCCAGAAATAAAGGAAACTCGGCGCCAGGGCCACGTCAATTGAATGGTAGGCGCAACGCCAAAAGTGTTGGCCATAAGTCAGAAAACATGAATAACAAATCAATTCAGTTTTAACCGCGGTGCGAAATTCTTGAGCGCACACACACACACTCGTGCACATGCACACACAGACACAGGTGAATGTGCAGACAGAGCTGGAGACGGACAAAGAACACGTTTGAGAGGTGCGAAAACGAGCTGTTGAAAGGCAAAGTGAGGAAACCAAAGCAAAGGCGCTTAAGAGGCTGGCCCATTCAGGTGCCGGCGCGTGTGTGTGTGGTGTTAATGGCAGGCAGCTCGGCCAGGGCGTCAGGCATTTTGAATTTTTAATGGCGAATGGCCGCCCACCCCCAACTCCCCGCACAATGTTCCAGATTTTTTAGGCATGTTTGCATACACTTACAAGCAGCAAACTATGCATATGCATGTGTGAGTGTGAGTCTACGACCATCCCCTTACCCTCTGGGCACTTTTTTATGCCAGGGCAAAATTGTCCGGTAATAAATTTTCAGCGTTTCCTGCCGACAAAGCGCCGCTCTTTACAACACTTTTGGCATAAACAAACAAACAAACACACACACACACACAACGTTAGCCATGCGTGTGAAAGGGTTGTATGTGGGTGTTTGTGTGTGTGAGTGTGTGTGTGTGGCCATGTAACGGAAGTTAAGTACACACTAAGTTGAACTCGTGCGCTTGTAACGGCGCTTCCTTCATACGTTTCGGCTAGACCCACCAGGTGAAAATGTTTCAAATTCTTTCACGCAGCAATACGTTGTCGCTGTCCAAAAGTTTAGAACAAAAGTTGTCTGGTATGGCATCAACATTGAAGTCCCGTCAGCCTCATCCTTTGCACAAAGTGCAGCTGACGATGCTGTGACACCGATTGCGCTTAAAAGAATGCCAATCATTCTTTATATACCCTTGCTTAAGTGTTGGGGTTTCCACTAGGACAACATGAGAACAGATCTTAAGATCTGATCACAAAATGTCCTCAAACTATTTTGACTAATAGCATTGGGCAATAAGTATATCGGTATATTGAAAGTTTCGTGGTAATTCTTGATGATTTTAGTGCTCTGAAGTTCAGAATCTAAACACAAATCAGTTTTCGGATAAGGGTTCCTCACTTCTAGATGCTTAAAATGCCTATTATGGAGCGTTGTGTGAAGGACCTTTTACTTTTGGCTTGATTTTTTTCGATAATATCAGATAGAACTAAATCTTTGCTTTGAAATAAATTGTTCCAAGCAGTTCTTCGATTTTATTAAGCGAAGTTACATGTATTTGAAAACATGTGTTATATGAGACATTATTTTATACTGCCCAAAAGTATGCAATGGATGAATTTGAACATTTTAAATGGAACTCAATGCATAATTTTGGATAGCGTTCTTTGGGGCATTCGACAGTTGGATAGCGTATATCTTTGCTTAAACAAATTGTAGAATGTTTGTGACAATTTATTTTAAAATTAGGGAGTACTTCTTTCCGATAATATCAAACAGAGTTTAAACAAAAGAAGTGTCTAAAAAGGTTTAAAATAAACATTTCAGACAACTTACAACAAATCTAGACGTGAAGGATCATCTAGAATCACCACCAACCCTTCAATATACCGGACCTTGCTGCCTTTTGTAATTCAACACTAGACAACAAGTTCCATGTATCTATTTTGGGAATTTGAGCTTAAAGTTGCTCAAAATGTTTAATTTCGCCCTATTTTGTAGAGAAGGTAGATATTGGATCGAACCATCGTATAGTACCAGTTAAAAGCTTAAAGACAGAGGTGCTTAGAGTCTGCTTACGCTCTGTGTAGACACCAAAACCACCTCAAGGAATCTAAGAGAAACCCGATTGTGGTCTGTTGATGAGTGTGTCTGCTCTTGGCTGTCTGATACATACAAAATCACTCGCCCCAAAAACTAAAATATATATTGAAGACGACCCAAGTATATACCTATCGTTCACTTAATTTAAGACAGGCCTAGCATAAAAAATACGATATTTGTCTTAATGACGCAGAAATATTCGCAGTTCGTGTTTCATATTGTGTAAAATTTTCATACTGATGTCTTTTATACTTAGGATGTAAGATGAGAATATGTCGCTATTTCATTTCTTAGGTTCATTTTTATATTAGTGCAAAAGCTTCATATCTTAAATATATGACACAAAATCGAATTTTTTAAGCTGAGCGATATGTGATTTTGTGTTCAAATTATCCAGAGGTATAAGAGAGAAAGAGAAGAGAAAACACATATGAATTTGTTTTTTCATTAAGCTTAGCCATAAGCTAAAGGTGTTCTCATGCGTAAAACAACAACGTGTGCGCGGATCAAAAATGTATTGGACCAATTTACACAATTATCATTTAAATCAAAATATTCAGTAATCGTAATTGCATGCCCATTAGGCAGAACAAAATGACATTTCAAACACATAAATTCAAAATGGTATATCTTCGCTTAACACACATCCGTCAACTTGATTCAATTTTTATACCCTGTTCCCATTAAAAATGGGAAAAAGGGGATCATGAAGTTGTGCAAATGTATGTAACAGGGAGAAGGAAGCATTTCCGACCCTTGAAAGTATATATATTCTTGATCGGCATCAACAGCCGAGTCGATTTAGCCATGTCCGTCTGTTCGTCCGTCCGTCTGTCCGTCTGTCTGTCTGTATGAACGCGTCGATCTCAGAGACTGTAATAGATAGACCCTCAAGTTTTGGAACTGTACCCACATCGAGTTTGTTTCAGATTTGGAAAATTCCTCCTCCAGCGTCTTTAAACAGCGAAAAACGGTATTTTTCTCTGTATAAACGCGTGGATCTCACAGACTATAAGAGTTACAGCCACAAATTTTTGCATGTATGTAGGTGTATACTGTAGCCACATCGAGTTTGTTTCAGATTTGGAAAACTCCACATCCTCCATCATTTAGCAGCAAAAAACTGTGTATAAACGCGTTGATCTCACAGACCATAAGAAGTAGAGCCACAAATTTTTGCATGTCGGTAGGTGTAGACCGTACCCAGATAAAGTTTGCTCCAGGTTTGTCAAATTCCTCCTCCATCTTCTTCTAACCGCGAAAAACAGTCAGAGCTTCAATTTTTAAGTTTCAACCTAGTGACTTAATATATAATCAGTGAGGCCCAACATCTAACTATTTTGTGTACCACAATGAGATCTGAGCAAAAACTCCCAAGATATGTACATAAGTGCGCCTGCCCATTTACTGAAATAAATTTTAAAATAAATGGAATTTAAAGCTATAGGAACCACATTACTTGGGACAGGGTATTTTTCTGTCGGAGCACTCGACAGCAACACTCTTACTTGTTTGATTAAAACTGAATGAATGAAATGTTGGCGCGTTGAACAAAATTCGAAGAAATTTCAATAAATCGTATCCTAGGAGAGTTTGTTAGATTTTTTGTGCTAATATAGCAAAAGTGTCAATTTGACTCATATGAAAAAAGCTGTAGTAATTTGCTTGTTTATGGGCAAAATGAGTACCGTTATCTGCAATCACGACGAAGAAACGATTCTTTTGACAGCAATTATTATTCAAATGAAAATGAATGGTTCAGAAGATAATAGTGATAGTGAAATAAAGTTCATGATACGGCAATTCTCAGCAGATTACGATATCCTATTATCGCATCAAGACTGTTGGCTATCCTTATAGCTCACGTGGCTGGCCAACTGGCGCATAAATATTAGTCTCATAAAGCAAAATAATTAAATTTTTAAAAAGTGTTTTTCAAAACTTCTTAACATAAATATAAATTATACACTCAGAAAAAAACGAGAGCGTAAGTTAAAGTCGGCTGTAACCGACTTCGATATACCCGTTACTCATAAAAAACATGTTCAACAGTGTTCCTGCGTTCCTTAGGGTGACCAACCGAAAAGTAAGCAACATTTTTTGGGGGGTAGCGGGGTGGGCTTGGTTTACTTTTTTGCTCATAACTTGAGAACCGTTCCATCCGATCTTTATCATTTCTTTGGCATATCGATTCATTTTGCTATTTACTAACTATCTCTAGAAGATACGAATTGTCTATCTTCAAAACTGTAGGAGATATAACGTTTTATCTAAGTTGGCCAAAATTTTAAACAAACTTGATCTGCGTGCAGATAAAAGAAGCATTTGTCCCATACATATCAAACCTCTATCTCTTACCATCTCTGAGATCTAGGTGTTCATACAGACAGACGGACGGACAGACGGACATGTCTATATCGACTCGGCTGTTGATGCTGATCAAGAATATATATACTTTATATGGTCGGAAATGATTCCTTCTGCCTGTTACATACATTTAGTATTCCCTTTTTACTCTACGAGTAACGGGTATAATTACTGGCTGAGTTCTAGGGCGATCGGAAATGTAACGATTTTTTCTTAAAATTTCAATTACCCAAGTTATCAATACTCGACAATATAAGAAACGGGTGGCAGTGGTTAAAGATAATTTTCGTGTGCTGAACAAAAATCAGTTTGAATGCTCGAATTTAAAAAAAAAATCCAAACATGATACAAAATTTCTTCAACCAGATTCGAGTTTAGCACACAAAAACCAAATAGAATCATCACCACAGTTAAATATAAGTTAAATATAATATACAAAAAGTATTCAGAATTTGACTCGGAAAAGAGATCGTTAATTGATTAAATTTGAAAATATCCTTTTGTTTTGATCATCTTTGATAATATCGTAAATTCTTTCTTAAGCAAAGATATACCATTTTTAATACATCTGCTTAATGTGACATTATTTTGTACTGCCCATAAGTATGCAATGGAAGTTGTTAAGTATTTACATTAGAGTTCCATAAAAATTACTAGCCTGTTGTTTTGTTTTTGCAGGACATATTTTTGGGCAGTAGAATAGTAAAATGGCATATATTCGCTAAAAATAATCATAGAGTTTTTTGGTATAGTTTATTTGTAAGATAAGAAACAGTAATTAACAAAATTATCAAAGAAAGTTAGAAAAATACTTTGACCATTTCCGAATTTCGATTGAGAGAAGCTTGGCTTGGCCCCGTTGGAGGAGCTGTACAGCCAATTTCACATTTCCGAACGAACAGATTTGTGTTTAGCATACCAAAATTATCTAGGATGACCACAAAATCTGCAATATATTATAAAAAAACCGAATTTCATTGCCCTGTGTTAGTTTTTCATCATAAGTTATGAAACAAAACCAGATCTGAAGCGTGTATAACTTTACGCTCATTTCAAATTTCCCAAATCTCTAATATTATAATCTATATGTTTCACCTGCAAGCATTTTTCCTGGCACTTTGGTTTATTTATGACAGCAAAAATGTGAAAATAGTGTTGAGTGAGCGGGCTGAAAAAAAAAACACTTGACAATACTGGCACTGCCCCAGCTAATTATGCACAGAGTTGTGTAGTGGGATGGCAGACACTTGCCCACACTGACACACACACAAATGTAGTAAGTGTAGCACCGTCATTAACTGTCATTACACAATTTCCATAAACATACATAAGTTTAGTTTTCTCCTGCCTCCAGGCATGTGCTCTCCAGCACCATAAAAGTTTCTTTACTCCCCTCCTGCATGTGAGCATGCTTGTGAGCCATTGTTTGTCTTTAGAAAAAAAACTTTGTTTTTAAATTGTGTTAAATATTCCATTAAACAGAAAGCTTTTTGTATGCAGTCGCAAACAGCAACAACGACAACAACAACAGCAACTGTCAGTCGCACCGATAGATACGCGTGCGCTTTTCTTTGGTTGGGGAGGTTGGAGAGGAATGTGGAGTCCCCGCCTGCACAATAAGCCAACAATTTTTATTATACTTTTCTGCTCAAATGCATACCACTTTATTGTGTAGGAAACTTTTTGAGCTGAGTTTACCCAACTTCCATGGCAGAGCATTAATTGAGCCGGCAAGCTTTTAAAATAATTGCCAACAGCCAGGTGGTGGCAGTGGCACTTGCTTTTTTTTTCAAATATATATTATATCTGATAAAGAAGCAATTGCAATTTATAGACCAACTGATGGAAACATAAATACTAAAATTAAACCTCAATAGGAAAAAGAAATTTATATAAAAATTCCTTACACAGAGGCATCGGATTTTATGCGCTTTTTTTAAATGTTTGTTTTTGTGGTAAAAATCAGGATTTACTTTAATTTATTAACTCACACTACTAAATAATGCATATGTATTCAATATATGATCATTTTTCACATTTTAACATATTCAAAAAAATATGCAAAACATGTAAAATGTATAAAAAAAAGTATACGCAGTGAGAAATTTGCAAAATTCTCATTTAAGCTTAGGTTTTAAATTTATAATTATAATTAAAGAATAGATAAATGACAAAAAATAGACGGTTAAATAAAATATAGACAATCAAATTAGAATAAATAGAATAGAGTTTCCAAAATTATTATTTTAGCTTAGATTTTTCACGAAGTTCGGAAAATATTATAAGTTTAATGAAATAAGATTCATTAAGATTTGATAGATGGCTATTGTACACAAGGTTGGTCCCCATGTGTATGAAATTTTTCAGGTCATGCTCTCACCCCCCTATCTGATACTTTTTAATGTATACTTAGCGCAAAAACAAAAACAAAAGATAAAAAAGTCAAGTTTTAACGGGCGCGAATGACGTCTAAAGTTTTTTTTATCTAACTCATACGCAGTGTTGCCTATTATTTTCATTTATAAATAGTCGGCGATGATTTTATATATAATATATTCAAATTTGAAAAATATTTTATTTCCACAAATGTAGTTCCCTTTTTGAATTTCAAATAATGACAGAAATTGAAATGAACTAATAACTTCTTGTGTAAAAATTTGTATTTGGTGAACATGTCGTATGATTAATATTTTTCAAAAGTTTGAGACCCTGTCGCGCCCATTTAAAACTAAAATAAAAATTTTTTTATTTTTACAACTATTAATTATACAACAAATATTAGCTTTGGGAATGCTGAGACCTCCTTTTTCCATTTTGCCGGTTTTGGGGACCGCTCTATTGTACACCCGTTAATAGTTGAATCCAACGGTCAAGGTTAACCGGTACGAAAAATCTGAATATTTACTTAATTTTATAAGTTCAGATTACCATGAAGATAACACTTAAAATCGGGTAAAAAGAAGGAATCGATCAAACGGCGTAAAGAAACTTAACCATTCTAATATAAGCTTAGATAGACCCGAAGACGGGTAAATAGGTGGTTTAGATCATAAGATAAAAAAATTGTAAAAAAAATTAACCCTCTAGTTCCCAAGACCGCCTCTAGGCGGGCTAAGTTCAAAACAAGCTTAATCGTGTTTTTGATCACATTTTGGTTTTTTGAATCGTTTTATCTATTTTGGGGAATCCCAAATATCTTTATTGGCGCGCTTGCAGCTTGCGCTAGCACGAAAAGCAGCTGTGAAAGTCAGTTCAATGCAGAAGTTTGTGAATAACACAAAAAAAAAATATTTTGTGCGGAGTGGGAACCACAAAAAATTTAAAAAAATATTATTCATAAGCGTAGATGAAAAGTAAAATTATCTGTGTGTTGCAGAACGTCTTTATCAAACAAAAAGCGATTTTGCCGAAGAAGGAACGTGCTTGTGAGTTCAAAGGTCACCCGCCTAAAGGCGGTCTTGGGACAGCTGGCGCAAAAAATATTTCAAAGTTACTTTCAAATGCGAACTTTTATATAAGAATAGTTTGACAAATAATTTTTTTTTTTAGCCATGGAGGGTCAAGTTTTAACAAACAAACGCTTAAATTATTAGATGTATTTGATGATGAAATCACAGAAGTTCTAAAAATGCTGGATTTTGATGGCGTCACGGATAATGAAGAAGAAAAAGAAGACGATTTAGATGAAGATCCTTGTGAGTATGACAGGATCGATATGGCGATAGATGAGGTTGTTGATATGTCGGAATCAGCACTTCAGTCAGAGATTTGCTTAGATGGCAGTACGGCTTCAATGTTATCACCATCAACCTCGATCACTTCAATTATATCTCCGACAACCAAACGCTGTCCATGGCTAACATTTACCCAAAAAGCACAACAAAGAATGAAGGCGAACTTGAAAGTCGTTCCAGTGGACGTCATGCATCTGACCATGAGCCAACAAAAAACACCATAAATGATGCTGGCGCATTTGTAGGATGCGTTCTGGATATAAATCCGAAATCCTAGGCCTTCAAAAAGATATTATGGCGTCAACAAAATCTGGTGCTAGATAAATCGGCTATCTCATTGTGTGATCCCGATCTGGAAGAATTTCAAAGTCTCGACACACCATATAAATGCTTTGAATATTTTCTAGATGACGAAATCATAACGCACATCGTTCAGCAGACCAACATTTATGCCGTCCAAAAAAACATTGCGACTTCATTTACTATAAAGAACTTGGAGTTGCGTAAATTTATTGGCATTCTAATTTTTATGTCAATATTTTACTATCCAAATATCCGTTCCTATTAGAGCAAATATGCACTTCAAATCATCCAAGACACAATGTCAAGAAATCGTTTTGACCAAATTCGGAGTAATATACATTTTAATGACAATAGCAAACTGCCAGCTAAAAACTCTGTGGACTTCGTTCCTTTATATAAAATTCGTCCGATTGTCAAACATTTTAACGATAAGTTCCAGTCTGTGTTAATGCCTCAGCATCTCAATGACAAGCAATATCAACTGCCGAATTTCCGAGCAAATGTTGCAGAAGTGCTTTGTACGTTAAAAAACGTTAGCAAAGGTCCCGGACGTCCATGCACAGCTCCTCAAAAAAAAGGTCATAGAAAAAGACTTTTTTACGACCTGCAGACACTCGCTTTGATGGAGTTGATCATTTTCCAGAATTTTTGGGTCGAAATGGAGGGAAAAAGAGTTGTAAAAATCCTGGAAGCGCTTCTGAAACGCAAGTTATGTGCCGAAAATGCTTAATAAATCTTTGTTTCCTAAACAAACATTCTCTTTTGAAGCGAAAGAAATGCAAAACATAATTTTTTTTTTGGAAAACAAAATTTGGGAACTAGAGGGTTAATACTTGGCTCTTCAGCCCCAAAGGGCCAAGCGGCTTCAAATTATGATCTAAACAACCCTACAGACTTTAAACAAAGAATTAATAATACTTATTTTTACGACAATGAGAAGCTAGGATCGTCTGACTTGGTGTCATTATTTCCCAGTATACCTACTGAACTGGCCTTAGAAGTCATACAAAAAAGATAGAACAAGATTGAAGAGCATTCGGCCATAACTAAACAACGGTTCATGGAAATCGTAAGATTTTGTATAAAAGAAAACAGATATTTTCAATATTTTGAGACCAAATACATCCAGCACAAAGGTATCCCCAGCATTGCCGATAAGACAAGATTACGACAAATTGAAGACACTTTGGAGACATTAAATAAATATAATTGGGGTATTAAATTCACCTGTAAATTTGAAAAGGATGAGAATCTACCGTTTTTAGATACCATTGTACATAAAATAGACAATACAGCAAATCTGGACTGGTACCAGAAAGATATGGCATCTAAAATGATGCTAAATTACCACTCAAATCATCCAACCAGCATAAACCGATTTATAACTTATTTTTAGCACGGCGATGTTCTTCAGCAAGACTAAAAACAAGATAGAAAAAATGGACAAAAACAATATCATTTACCTTATTCCATGTGCTGGTGACGAAACCAACCTATGCAAAAAAGTATATGTTGGTACAACAAAAACCAAACTAAAACCTAGAATATCTTTACGTAAATCAGACTTATCTAAGTATACACTTTAGCAATGGAACTGCCAAAACTCTATTCTATGGTGTGGAAATATTTGGTAGTTGTAACGCAAAGAGTATGCGAACTTGTTCTTATGATATGTATTTAATCTTAGTTGTAGAGTCCTTATCTGTGCCCTGTGCCAACTTGAGAACAAATGTTCCTGTATTGAGTAAAGTTGTTCTCAATCGGATAATATTTGCTTTAAACAAGAACAAACCCGGTTTTAAATGGAAAGATATTCAAGAGAGAAAGCATGTAGGATCTCTTTTTGATCTCTCTCTTGTTAGCTCAACCACGCATAAGTAGCCCTCTAGAAGTGAAACTGCAAAAGTGTGGAACGGCTCAATGTGCTGGCGCGTCATTCCATACGTTAGGTACATAATTTTGGTTTTTTTTTTAACGAGTCAGGAGGAGTGTGTCGTTGATGCGATGTTTCTAATTCCTATGCACTATAAGGGTGGAGGGAGAAGTAGCAGCGAGCATATCCAGAATGCTTGCCTCTCTTCACTTCCAATCAAAAGAGGTATATCCAAGTTCCTAAATCCTCCCAAATGTTAATCATTCTTGATTGAAACAGAACATTATTAACTCATCTCGAGTTCTCAAAAATTTAATAATATCAACGAAATTTAAGTTTTTGGATTTAAAAAAAAGTTGTTCTTAAAGTAAGAACATTGTACTACAAATGTGAGAAACTTTTCATGCATTGTTTGTGGTAACGTTTGTGCTCGTTTTGAATTCAATGTTCTCGGGTTTCTCTCTCTGTGAAGAGTCCATATCTCGCACTTTGTTAAACAGATTCTTGCCCTTAATTTAGAGTCTTGGATTAGGCTCAAATCTTTGTTTCAAAATATTCAACTTGCTGTGTCAACGCGAACGAAAAATATAGTTGGCCAGCGTTTTGGCATTAGGGCTATTTATTTTTGCAAACATATTATTATTATTGTTTATTATTGAATTTCCTAGCAAGACAAGAAGTATTCTACACGACGGTAACAGTTTAACGATAATTTTAAAATTAGATTTAAATAATTTACATTTCACAGAAAAAGTTACAAACAAAGATAACAGAAAAATTGAATTGACTTTGTTTTCAATAAAGAAGAAGATTAACTTAAAAGCAACAATTGGGAAGGCAACGCAATCATCTCAAAATCATCCTAAATACCACCAAAAGACAAATTTATAGTTTAGTATTTGTTGCAACTTGCAAGTTACTTATCTGTCCATATTAAGTAATCTTTTTACACCTTGTTTCAGTGTAAGCTATATTGTATGATGTTACTGAAAAACCAAATCCGAAGTTTTGACTATGTTCTTAATTTACCCATTTTTGGGATTTAAATATGAGAAATATGTTTATTTTTTGTTTAAAGCTTACAATTATACTGAACAATTTTCTGTTCTTAAGAAAATATCTGAGAAATTACTTATTAAGAGCCACTGCTCTAGCCCAAAAACTATAAAAAATTGGTTTTTTTTTGCATAACATTTACTATTAAAAAGTTATTTAACTATGCTTTTGGTTAATTTAAAGACATTTTGGAGGTAAATATGGTTTAAGATGTGTATTAAAGGGACACTTTTTTCTAAAAAATACTTAAACTAAAAACGAGAAGGCCAAGCTAACTTCGTCTTTGCCGAAGTTTTAATACCCTTGCAAATGTTTTAATACAACAGAGTTTACGAACGTCAGCATTAAAACAAACCATTTTTCTGATAAAAGCCACTTTTCGACCGATAGTTTCTATGGCAGCTATAAGATATAGTCATCCGATTTTGACAAAAACTTCCAAATCTGCGTAAAAGCGTATAAAACTAATAATTGGCGAAGCGGAAGGCTTTTACATTAAAAACAAAAAAGTTATCTTGCAAAAACCCACTTTTCGACCGATAGTTCCTATGGCAGTTATAAGATATAATCATCCGACTTTGACAAAAACTTCCAAATCTATGTAAAAGCGTATAAAACTAATAATTGTCGAAGCGGAAGGCTTTTACATTAAAAACAAAAAGTTATCTCACAAAAACCCACTTTTCGACCGATAGTTCCTATGGCAGCTATAAGATATAGTCATCCGACTTTGACAAAAACTGCCAAATCTATGTAAAAGCGTATAAAACTAATAATTGTCGAAGCGGAAGGCTTTTACATTAAAAACAAAAAAATTTTCTCACAAAAACCCACTTTTCGACCGATAGTTCCTATGGCAGCTATAAGATATAGTCATCCGATCCGGTCGGTTCCGACATATTATCAGTGTGCAGTAAAAAAAAGACTCTGTGCAAAGTTTCAGCTCGATAGCTTTAAAATTGAGAGACTAGTTTGCGTAGAAACAGACAGACAGACGGACAGACGGACAGACAGACGGACGGACAAAGCTCAATCGACTCAGCTCGTCGCCCTGATCAAGAATATATATAGTTTATAGGGTCGGAAATGAATATTTCTATGCGTTGCAAACTTCTGGGCAAAATTATAATACCCTTTGCAAGGGTATAAAAAAACATTTTAACAAAAATCAACCATATTTTCCACATTAAAATCAAAATCACAATCTGTTTTATTCAATGCTGCTTATACTTAAACAACTTTACTTAAAAAAGGTTACTTTTTGCAACAAATGTAGGCGAACGCCGCTCAACACACTTTTAAATAACAGTTAAACCTGATGCGCTAAGGGAAAATGGATAGTTTGCAATCTATCTTATGCCAAAGTTGGTTTTTAAATCATAAAAATTACCAACTTTAGTAAGATATAAATCAACTTTGAACTTGGCGCTCACACACTGCCGCCCTCTAGCGGCTGTTGGTATTATTTAGCACCAAATCCGTAAAACGCAGGGTTGCTGCAACAACAACCGCAACAAAAAAAGAAGAGGAAACCGAAGTAGGCGCAGCGAGAGAAGCAAATGTATAAAATTTAACTTAATTTAATTACCAAATCTAAGTTCGCCGCGTTGGAATACATTTTTTTCCGTTTTCCGCAGCGCTCAGTGCAAAGTAAACGGTGAAAAGCATCGGAGGCGCATCCCACAACAACAAGAAACAGAAGAGCATTTTTTTTTCATTTTTCCCCGCATAACTCTGTTGAGCCGGGTAGGTGAGAGGTGGTTGAAAAACAGCAGCACCAAAGAAAAACGGCGAAATGCAGGCTAAAATGGGCCGCGGTGCAACGCTGGCGTTGCTAGGCGCCGCCTGCTGTCTCCTGATGATAGCCGCCGGTGCGGATGTGGAGACGGATGACTTTGATGATGGCATCGTGGAAGATGTGCAGGTGAGAAAGTACACGTCAGTGGCAACGGTGGAAGCATCTAGAATGTGGTGGGGTGGGGCTAGGGCTGAGGGGCGGCCTCGGTTTATGACTCTCAATTAACACAAGGTTCAACTGTTGGTGGGAAAAATCTAAGTTTGCTTACGCAAGGCCCCCACTAACGCCCTCCTCCCCCTGGAACCGAAAAGTGTGTCAACCGCGTGGTTATTTTTTATCACAACTTATCTCTAATTTGATGTCTGTTTTTCTTTAAAGGAGGAATCTGCCGAAGAGGCTGCTGGCCATGAGGAACTGGTCTATGAGAGTCCCTTTATTGAGCCCAAGAAATTCCATTTTGCCGATCATTTCGACAATGTTGAAGACTCGCGCAAACTCTGGACTCAATCACAGGCCAAGAAAGATGACATTGCCGAGGAAATCGCCAAATATGATGGCCTCTGGAATTGGGAGTCACCGCAGCGCATAGTGTGGGCCAAGGATAAGGGTCTGGTGCTGAAGTCAAAGGCCAAGCATGCGGCCATTTCGGCACGTTTGAGCAAACAGTTCGATTTCAAGCAAGGCAAACCGCTGGTGGTGCAATATGAGGTCACGTTGCAGGTGAGAGATTGCATCAGCTGCCGCGACTAAGCTGGGCTAAGCCAATTAATAGCAACAGTAACTGACCCAAATTCCTCTTTACAGGAGGGTCAAGAGTGTGGCGGTTCCTATCTGAAACTGTTGTCGGCCGGCAAAGAGACGGAAGATCTTAAAAAGGTATGACAACCACCCCCAACAAGCAGCGGGAAAACAGTTTCTAAAGTTTGATTTGTGTTTTTTGTAGTTCAATGACAAGACCCCCTACACCATTATGTTTGGACCGGACAAGTGCGGCAACGATGTGAAAATGCACTTCATATTCCGCCATGTTAATCCAATTAACGGCACCATCACCGAGAAGCATTGCAACAAACCAAAGTAAGTGCGTCGTGTGTGTGCGCCGAACAGATAAGCCGGTCACCGGCATGTGGGTCTAGCGTCTATTTTTACCCCCATCGCCCATTTGCGGCTGCTGCGGGTTGATTGTCGGTCATTCACACTTTCTTTTTGTGTCTTCCGCCAGGAACCGCTTGGAAGAGCCCTTCAAGGACAAGCTGCCCCATTTGTATCAGCTGGTGGTGCATCCGGATAACAGTTTCGAGATACGTGTGGACCACAAAATCATCAACGAAGGCTCTTTGCTGACTGATTTCCAACCAGCTGTGAATCCTCCGGCCGAAATCGATGATCCCAATGATCACAAGCCCGCCACTTGGGATGAACGTGAAAAGATACCCGATCCCAGTGCCCAGAAACCAGGTGATTGGGATGAGGATGCTCCACCACAGTTGCCCGACGCGAATGCTATAATGCCCGACAATTGGCTGGAAGATGAACCAGATATGATTTTCGATCCAACCGCAATTAAACCCGAAGATTGGGATGCTGAAATTGATGGCGAATGGGAGGCTCCATTGGTGGACAATCCTGCCTGCATGAAGGCCGCGGGCTGTGGCAAATGGAAAGCACCTCTGATACCCAACCCCGAGTACAAGGGCAAGTGGCGTGCACCCATGATTGAGAATCCCAATTATCAGGGTAAATGGTCACCGCGGAAAATTGCCAATCCCGACTTCTTTGAGGATCTGAAGCCATTCCAAATGACACCAATTGTAAGTATTTTTATACACTTGAAAAGTGTATTATAATTTTGCCCATAAGCTTGTCCGTCCGTCTGTCCGTCCGTCCGTCTGTCTGTCTGTCCGTCTGTCTGTTTCTACGCGAAATAGTCCCACAGTTTTGAAGCTAGCGAGCTGAAATTTTGCACAGAGTCTTATTTTGTCTGCACGCTGCTAATATGTCGGAACCGACCGGATCGGATGGGTACTTCTTGTAGCTGCCATACAAATGATCGGTCGAAAAATGGATTTTTATGAGAAAACCTGTTTTTTCCTCAATATTACCGCTTTCAATCACGGTCATGGGTAGTATTAAATGTTTTTAAGCTGATCTGCGAAGTTTGTTCGAAGTCGCTAACCGTTGAGACAAGCGATTTCAAGTGTATAAAAAACTTCGGAACGCACGAAGTTAGCCTTGCCTTTCTCGTTTTCCTTTAAAATATTAATGAAGTTGGAAACAGGGCCGAATAGTTCTTTGGGTGATCAGATATGTCGATGGATCAATGTAAATACGAAGTAGTTTATTTTAAATAAGTTTCGAGCTAATCATAGCACTCGTAGGCCTTGATTTATAACCATTCTGTGATGCATCCAACGATTAATTTATTGCTAATATCTTTTTACATTTTCCTATAGGCTTATTATCTTAAGCGATTTATAAATCGAATTGTACTTGTAGTCCAGTATTTAGACAGTCCTTAAAACTTCATATCTGATTTTATTCCTAGCTGTGTTTTCAAATCTTTAAATCTTTGTGTTCCACAATTAAATTTCTTTAAAGTATTTTAAGACCTCTTCCGAAAACAATGGAAAGAATCTTTTACAACTCGTCTTCATAAAAGGGGTCCTAAGTCGAATGTCAAAATCGATTTCTTAGCATTTAAGAACCTTATCACTTCTGATCTTTAGTAATTATGTCGATCACTTGTTACACCATCCCAACATTGATATTGTAATGCTTTACTTTCTGAACCCAAAGCCTTCTATTTAAAAACTTTTCTTCCAAATCTTTTAATGTTACTTTGTGTTGGGAAAAAACCGCTCCGCGAACAATCCTGGTCTATTATGCCCCCGTATTGAGTGAAAAACTCTCCTAGCAGCCCTTTTTCCTGTACAAAGGTCAGGATTTTTGTGAGTTCTAGGTTACTGCTACTGATTGTCCTCTTGGAGTCAAAGAATTCTACTTTGTCCCTGGTGAGAGGTGGCATCTGTCTTCCGAAGAAGGTGGGGGGAGTTCTTCTTACCTCAGGATCTCGTGGTGGAATTTTGAGCACTGCTGTGCGTTTCGCATCATTAACGAAGCCTGGTCGCTCCCGTCCCATCTGCCCCTTTGGGCGATGAGAAAAGGGAAGGTATTGTGTAGGAATTGTATATATGTGAGGCTACTTATAGCAGGCGGCAACACGAGCTGCTCGTCGGTGCGCTGCGGCGTGACACCCGCTGGCTGTTCGTAACTGCTCAATTGTGGGGTAAACACACTTATTCTCAGCTAACCTCCAAAGGAAGGCCGTTTGCGAGCCGTCCGATAGCCCAGCACCATCTCAACAATTCTTCGTAATTAGGGATTTATTAATGTTACTCCAAGAGTTCCATAGGGTAACCACCAAGAACCTCTGCTTATTAGTCTATTTTTAAATGATTTTCATACCGTCTTCTTACCGAAAGCTGGCAAAGCTTCAATTTATAATCTGGCCTATTCCCGTTTCCGAAGCCGAATAAACGAAATTGGTTCTGTTTTAGAAAGCGGGGCCATTAAACGAATCCGATTCCGTATGAATTGATCGAAATCGAAAAAGAGAATAGGACTGTATATGTATATTCTATAATTGATTTCCGAAGTGAAATTGTGACTTTTCAAATTTACATTTGAATATTCGCTCTGAATTCAAATAGATCCAAAACGGTTCATATTTGATTGGATTCTTTGCCACCAAGACAAACGACTACGATATATTTTATTTTGATAAATCAATCGAAAGGAATATGTATCGTGCTCCTTATAAAAGCACAATATTGTGCAGGAATATAGTCTCCTGTCTATATGTGGATTAAGGTGAAGAAGCACTACAGAGTAGTGACAATAGCGTCCCGTAAAGGAAAAAGAAGGTTGCAGGAAATAAGGCCATAAAGATAAAACACCAAAATATAGGGCCTTATTTCATAATTAATTTTTTTTTCATAAAAATTTTTTTCTGAAGATTTTCAGGCCCCTGAACAAACACTTGCATTGAATTTTATATCGCCTGCGGCGCTGAGATAGAAACAATTTTTTAAAATTTAGTTATGACAATTTTTTTGTATCAAATTTTCGTCTGCAGTTCTAAAATTTAAACAATTAGTTAAATTAAAATGTAATTCGTTAAATTATTGAATATAGGCTGACTAAAACAACCTTCGAGATCTAGGCCTTTCCTTTATTTCCCTTATTATTTGTCTTATAAAAATTAATTAAGTCTTGAAAAATTACTTATATTACTCATATTAAAATAAGACCCCAATTTTCTTTAAGAAATAGGGCCCAAACAGAGAAGAAAGAACCCGCAATTTTATTAAAGATCGATGTTGTTTTCAGTATAATTTTTTGAGTTCTTATTTTTAGGTTTCTTAGCCTTATTTTATTTTTATTAGGTAATTATAACGGTTGACAAATATTTCTTAAGAACTAAATCAATCCAGCATCGCCAAAGATCTATTCAAAACTTAATTTAATCTCAGGGAGAAAAAAAAAGTATAATTGTCTTAAGGCTCGTCAAACCGAACCGATTTTCTTAGTGGTTTTCGGTTCGGTTAAGGGTTTGATTTGATTTTCAATTTTTTATTTGCCTAAAGGTTCTATTAGAATCTTATAAACATCCTGCAAAGCTTTTAAGCAGATCCGAAACTCAGTTTTACAGAAATAAAGAAAACAATTAATTTTCCGAACCTTATATATGAAAATTGTTTTTATCGACCCTCCTATTTTTAGAAATTCTTAGTTTTTTCATTATTTTTGTCAAAAACTTTATTAATATTAATAAGATGTTTTCAATTTGGAAAAAAAAAAATGTTACTTGGAACCTTTTGGAAATTTTATTTTTTACCAAGTCATGACGAACTTTAACCCAAATTTCTGGAGAACTGCTTAACCGATTTTGATATTCGCAAATGCATCAAATCCAATTTTTACATTTACTCAAAATAAATTTTTTATACCCTTGGAGAGGGTATATTAAAATTGTCCGGATGTTTGTAACGCATGGAAGGAAGCATCTCCGACCACATAAAGTATATATATTCTTGATCAGCATGACGAGCTGAGTTGATATAGCCATGTCCGTCTGTCCGTCTGTTTCTATGCTATCTCCTCCGTCAGTTTTAAAGCTATCTTAACCAAACTTTGCACAAAGTCTTTTGGTATAAATACGCTGCACATTTGTCGGAACCGGCCGGATCGGATGACTATAGCATATAGCTGCCATAGGAACAATCGGTTGAAAAACAAGTTTTAGTGAGAAAATTTTTTTTGTTTTCAATGTTATCGCTTCCAACGCTCGTATTTATAAGTTTTTAACAATTTTACATAATTTCACCAAAACTTTTCGAAATCGGACAACTATATAGTATATTTTATCGAAAACAGATGTCGAAACTTTAAATGCGATTATCTCGGAACCACTTTTTCCAAAATGGTTGCAAAGATTTAAAGAGAGCCTGTAGACCGACTTCCACTTTTTTTTTTAATAAATAATAATTCAATAATATTTATTGGCCGATCCAAAATGTCCTAGTTCACACCAGAATTACATCAATTCTTAACAAAACCTCGTCTTCAGTTTTAAATTCAGATCATCCTTTTTTTTTGGTTAAGTTTGAGTAAAAGTACAACAACAACTGCAACAACAACCAAATTTTCTAAACTTAGTTCAACCGATTACCTATCGAATGAAAAAAAGCTTTTTTGGAATAAGCAGTAAAGATAGATTGCTATCCTCCTATTATGTATCCTTGTTGGTTTTTTTTTCTGATTTAACGATTCGTTATTCACGGTTAATTCGTGTCAAAATTCCTGTTTTTTCCCACAAAGTCCGTAATTTATATTGTTTTGTACTTCGCGTCTTTAACTTAAAGTCTTTTTGAAATGAACTACGAACTTTGACGTTCAAAAATATTACCTGCGGTATAGCAATCATTTTATTCTCATCAAGGACTGTCTATACTATTATCTATTTGTCTACTTCTTTGCAGAGCGCTGTGGGTCTAGAACTGTGGTCCATGTCCAGTGACATGCTCTTTGATAATCTCATTATTACTGATGATGTGGAGGTGGCTCGTGACTTTGCTGCCAACAGTTTTGATATTAAGCGTCGTTATATTGATCGTGAATCGGTAAGTTGACTGCCAAGCCTACTCCCGCACACACACACACATAACATAACCAAATTTTAACGAGTGCCTCTGCCATTAAAAGAAAACCCTGTGGCATCGCCTGATGCGTCGCATGAACTACAAACCCGGCTGGTGGGCCTTGTACTTCGTGTACCTACTCATACCGGCCAGTTGCTATGTCTTCTATTTGTATCGTCGGGCCAAAGAGGTTTACCACAAAATCTTACTCCATTCACCAAAGTTCCACCTGCTTCCATTTGGCTTTTGCACTTGAATTGCACTATTATTGCTATTTGCCTGTCTATTCATGTTTTTGTAGGACTCATTCGTCAATAAGGTAGTCGAGCTAGCCAAAACCTATCCCTCGGTCTGGGGCATTGGCTTGGTGGCCATTGTATCCTTGGTTGTCATCGCCGTTTACTTTAAATTTGGTAAAGCTAAAAGCCAGGTAATGTTTTGCTAGTCCTGAGTTTGGGGTTGATTTCAATGAATGTACTAACGGATGTACCCTTGGGTAATTACAGGACTCGGCTGCCAAAGCAGCGGCCGCTGAGGCCAAGAAAACCGATGCAGTCCGGCCAGATGATGAGGCCGATGCTGCTGATGAGGAGGAAGAAAGTGATCCATCGGCTGACAAGGCTGCTGGTGACACTAGCAAGGAGAGCACGCCGCTGTCCGCTAGTCCCAAGAAGAATAACAAGTCTGATTTAGTTGATAAAGAGGTCCAGCAGGAGGAGGAACACAACGAAGAGTCCACACCGTCTGAGGTGGGTACTGCAAAATATAAGTCCTGCTCCGACATTAATGGTTACTCTCTGATTTACAGGAAACCACCACAAAATCTGCACGCAAGCGTCAAGTGCGCAAGGAGTGAAGGGATCTTCTCCCCCAAAACAACTAAAACAAACTAAAACCAATTCCAAAATGCAAAAGCCAACATATTTATTTACTATATGTTACATGTTCACCAACGCTCAGATCCGCTCACATCCATCAACACACGCCACACATGTCCGAGCTCCTTTTAGGCCAAATTGTGTTGTTGGTAATTCTTCCGCCTTAGATTTTATTTGTCTAGTTTCTGCTGTATTATCATATTGCGTTTTTGTTGTCTTTAGTGTCGCATCTGTAACTGCCTCCCCCCAACCCTCCCAACCACCTTCCTTGTTTCTCATTCTTATACTTCTCATCCACAAAAATCTAGACAAATGAGGGAAACAAATGCACTAAGCAAACAAAATAACTAAACAGCGAAGAAGGAGAGTAAATGGCAGAAAACATCTAGTTTAATATTATATGTAATTTAAACGAAATTTAAATAGTACGAAAAAAGATAGTTATACTCAAATTTCCATTTTTCATTTGTATCAATGAAAATTTACAGCGAAAAATAAAAATAATTGTCAAAACCAATCATAAAACTTGTGCAACCCGAAACAGCAGCAGAACGACAACAGCCAACGGACGTTTGCAACCACCACCAAATGCCGCGGGTGCTCATTGTTGTTAATTTAACTGGCAACCACCACCCCACAATTGTGGGGGAGAAGCGCGATTTGAGTAACTGGCGACGGCTGCACTAGATCAGATTGGAATTGGATTTGTGCTACGTGATGCATGCGGTGGCCGCGTCAACCAAACACCGCAGACCAGACGTTGGATTTATGTGGTTTTTGTTGGGCATCTCCACCAAATGTGTTTATGTTTATTTGGCGGGCGGGAACGCGAGTCGCATTATTTAGTTGCAGCTTGGTTTTAGACGCCGAATGGTATTTTTATGTAAACGAGTTTGGTCTGGCTCCTGACGGGCAAAGCTACTGATAATCAAGTTAATCATCATAGCATTGTACCAGGGACAGCTGACTCTGGGGCACTGCCGGCGACTCATGCTTTAAAACGAAAATGACAATGTTTTGGCGCTACTCGTTGGTATGTGCGTAACTCTGTCCTTTTTAAAGACCTCGACACAATCATCGATTCGGCTAAAAATAACGTCATCCGTCCAGCAGAAGGCGCTGCTGCACAGTGGGAAAAACGGCCGGATTAGCTCCGATTAATTGAATTTTCAAAGTAAATATTTGCTCCAATTGCGTTTTGTAAACGATTACAACTATAATAACTTTCGTAGATATACACTTTCTTCATTCGACTGCATTCGCTCTAATTGTTGTTTCTAAAAATTGTATGATGTGTTGTGATGTGAAATATCCAAATTGTGGAACCACCTTCGTCCACTTACTGAAGAATTTTTTTTGTTTAAGCCCCATACGGAGTACGACAAAAAATTCGTTTTTGTACAGTATTTCACATAAATACAAACACTTTCTAACAGCACATGAACATCAAAGCAAAGCCAAGGTGTTTCTAATTATATGAAATACTGTAAAAAAACGAATTTTTCGTCGTACTCCGTATGGGGCTTTAGCGAAAATGTCTGTGGCCAGGCGGGTATTATTTTTGGTATGGCGTATGACGCTTTTAAAAAAAATTTTGCTGTGGATTCATATGAATATAACAAATAGTCAATACGTTGGAATTTCTAAGCGAATCCAAAATTTCACTTCAAAATTTGCAATGAAATGGAGAAACCATTATGATATAAATAAATTTGAGAAAAACAACAAAATCTGGTTAGATAAGTTCACTTATTTTGATAAACTCAAGTTCACAGACTGGGAGACGCGCAATGTGTTTCAGTTACTTGAAGAAACCACAAAGAAAAAGCAAATTCTGACATCGCCACAGAACATAACTGAGACCGAAAATGTCTATATTGGTCTATATCCCTATGCCTGGATCAGGTTCTACCAATAACGAAAATACAGCTAGAAAATTTTTCCAGCAACCTGAATTAGCTACGCAAATAACTGCTGTAAGCTATTCATTAATTCAAAGATTTGGTATAATTTTACCCACAATGGCTTCTGGCCATGAAGTAAATACAGAGGTAGAGTGATGGGGGCGGAGAGAGATGCATAGAGGAGTTTAAAATCACACAGCTACACCCAACATTTCATTTACAGTTCTTTGCCTATGGCCCAGCCAAAAAATCCAAACAGAGAAAACCACCACAACAACAACGAGAGAGCAATATAGAGCGTACTCCCACAACTTTAGCTGTAAACGCGAGAGGGAAAGTGAGTGCTACTAAGTACTGAAAAGACAGGGCACTGAGAGCAGCATCAAACCGTTTTAGTTGTTTAATGGTTTTCTTCTTCTGACAAACTGCCATTGCTGATTTGTGTACCAAGGTGAGAGCTTTCGGAGAGATTTCGGTACGGACGATTTTAGTATGAGTAAAATTTGATTTCAGCGTCACGTGACGCTGACGTCATTCATATTTTGTGTTGTTGTTTTGTGGAGTTTCCTGGCAAACACACACACAAGAGGATGGACAGAGGGGGGAAGCGAAGTGGTAGGAAAGAAGCTGAAGAGGGGCAACTGGGTGGCTTCTGGGAAAGATCTGGGTGGGTTCTTGATGGTAATTGGGTGGGATCTTATTTCAGTGGGATGGGGGTGAGATCTGGGTGGGACTTAGGTAGTATTTGGCTGGGATGCGATTAGGTGGGTCCTTATCGAGTGGACTGCGGTACTGGGTATGACTTTGGGTTATATTTTGGGAGGTATCTGAGTAGGATCTGGGTGGAATCTGAGTGGGATCTGGGTGGTATCTGTGTGGTATCTGGGTAGTATCTGAGAGGGATCTGGGTGGGATCTGGAAGGAATCTGGGTGGAATGTGGTTGGGATCGGGATCTCGCCTTGGTGGTATCTGGGTGGGTGAAACATCATTATTTATCTATGGATCTACACAATAAACAAGACTTCCTGAAAACAATTAAAGAACACTACAGAAAGTGATCTAGTTGCTGGTATTTCTACATCCTGTTAGTTTTTTTTCTTTCGAAAGAGTGCCTTTACTGATTTATATACCATTGAGAGAGATTGTGGTTTGAAAATAAGCTCTTAAACTGACATCATGTTTCACATCAAAGCCTCGTGAGTGTTAAAGACACTCACACATTTTTTTTATTTGTTTACATTGATTTTGTTTTTATCTATAAAAAAAATTAACCCGACAAAAATCGGATCATTTTTCAAGGAGTTATTAATAGATCCGAGCTAATCTGGCCATTTTTTCCACTGTGTGCTGTAGCGAATTTTCTTATGCCCATAACTGGACTATCGATTTGATGGATTCATAAACAATGCTAACCATCTTCAAAGCTGTGGGAGATATGAGTTTTTTTTCCAAATTGCCCGAGGAATCTGGGAGCGTGGCGAAAACTTAGAAGAAACGATCTGCCAACAAGTTAAAGAAGTATATCTTCCATGCCCTTGAAACCTTCAGACATTAGGAGTGGCTCGAAACCATATAGTAAGAGCAAGGGACTCTGAGAAGCTTGAAAAGGAAATACCTATAATGTTTCAACCTAGAGTAGAAATGGTGGCAGAGTACTACTTAGATGGGAAGTTTACTGTCTAAAAAAGTAATAAGAGAGACTAGAAGAAACACATAAAATTCCACCACATACAATTCAGTTTTACACAGAACCCCAAGGATCTGGACTTGGGGTAGCAGGACCAGGAACGAAAAGGTCTGAAGCAATGGGAGAATTAACAAGCATACTTATTTATTAAAGTCGCATATGTTATAAAAAGGCTTATCAACTAAACATTTTATTTGCCCGTCCGGCCACACACATCCAATTGTAGTCAGTGACATAACGTCAGAGCTACCAAAAACTTTAATAACAACGATAGAGAAGAGGAAAAAAATCAATCAGTTGTGCATCTATGCATGATTAAAGGAAAATGATTTCTAGTTTTCCTATAAGAAACGGAAAAGTTTTGGCAACCGTTAAGTTGAGAACAATCTACATTACAGATAACACTTGTTTACAAAAATAAAAAAAAAAAAATGACCCATTTCAGCTGAAAATTTTTCTTAGTATAGTTTGGAATGGTGATCTAAAAAATCGATTTTTGAAATATTAATTTTTTAAATTTTTTTGGTAGGTACTCTTACATTTTAAGCCATATCTCAGTTCATAATTGTCAGATAGAGTCAAGTAAGAAATAAATCGAAAGGTATTGGAGCTGCCAATAATTGCATGGAGCATTGTTTTTAAATCGGTTCAGTAGTTTGAATTCAACAACCAAGAATATTTCAAAAAATCGATTTTTTGCTCGAAAATCCAAGAAATTTCATTTAAAATTTTTCATATTAAAAAATACAAAAAAATTATTTTTATTTTTTCTACTTAAGAATCGTACTTTTACGAAGAAAATAAGATATTTGTGAGGAAAATCGTGTAACACGTTCCATAGATGGATCAAATTGAGTAGAGGAACTAACAGTCAAATTTGAGTATATTGTGCGTTTCCAAAAATTAACATTGTACTTTTATTCGTTTTTGGTTAAATTATGAAGTGAACGAAAAGCCAGAACAAAAATAAAAATTAAAAACCAAACAAAAGTCGAAGCAAAAAAAATTTATTTTAAAATATTCAGGAAAATATCACATTTTTTGCACTAAATTGCTTACAGCTCCTGTGTTTGTTCACAGATTTTGATCATTGATATCTGTTTTTCTTCGTTGAAGTGCGGTTCTTATGTAGAAACAATAAAAATAATTTTTTTGGATTTTTTTATATTTTTTCCAGGCGACCAAAAATGAATTTTCGAGCAAAAAATCGATTTTTTCGAAATATTTTTGGATATTGTAGTCAAACTAATGAACCGATTTAAAAACAATGTTCTACTCGATTACCGGCAACGAAATAACCTTTCGATTCTTATCTTGCTTGACTCTGACAATTATAAAGTGAGATATGGCTTAAAATGTAAGTGCCCCTACCAAAAAATAAAAAAATTATATCTCAAAAACGGAGCCATGAAAAATTTTTTGAAATTGATTTTTGAGATGACGATTCCAAACTACACTAAAAAATTTTCAGTAGAAATGGGTCTTTTTGGCTGTAAACTAGTGTAATTAGTTCATGTAGAAAAGAAACACCTAATACCTACGGTTGGCTAACGAATATCAGTAAGGAAGAGTCTGTTGGAGTACGTTAATACACAAAGGTTAATGTCCCAAATTCAAAAAAAAAAAAAAGCAAAAATTCCTTCTTAACTAATTGAAGCGGAAATATGTTCCATTTCCCGTTGTGCAGACCTTAATATGGGAAGGAACTACCATAATAGAGAAATACCTATCCTTTCCGATAGGCAAGCAGCGCTCAATTCGATTAGCTGAAACAAGTTCACCTTTAATCTAGTCCAAAGAGACAATGAACAAATTGAACCAATCCCGGAAATGAATTGGCACGCAAGAGTGCAGCCTCCGCAATGGTAGGTCCAGAAGAGAATACGTTTAGAACAGCTGAATACGTTTTCGAAGCAGCTAAGGGGTGATTTTTTTAAGCCATTATCTTTTTGGCAACACTGGTTTAAACAGCTCTCGCACGTTACGTGATTTGTTTCCCTGTCAAACATCTTCAGTTTGGTCTATAATTTAACCATAAATCGTCTTACAAACGAACAACGCTTGCAATTTATTGAGTTTTATTATCAAAATGCGTGCTCTCTTAAGAAATTTCATCGCGCGCTTCTTCCATTTTATGGTCAGTTTAATCGACCCACTGAAGCGGCTATTCGGGCTATTGTGACTAAATTTCGCACCAAATTTACATTGTTGGACATTAAATCATATCGCAGCTGTATCGGCTGTATCGAGAAGGGTGAAGCGGGAGGAACGTGGTGGGAAAGTGGAGGTGACTCAACCGTGACCGTGAATAGTGGCTAAAAAATGTCTTAACAGTGATTTGACAGTGACTAAACGAGACTTGACAGTGACTAATCAGAGTCCAAACAGACAGTTAATTAGCAGTGATTTGGCAGTCACTAAAGTGTGACTTGAGTGTGACTTCATGGTGACCTCAAAGTGACTTTTCAGTAACTTAACAGTGAATTGACTTTACAGTGACTTGACAAATATTTGTCAATGACTTAAAAGAATTGCAGAAACGAAGGAAAAACATAGAAGCCTTGTTGTTGGTATTTCTATTCCGTTTTTTTCTTTTAAAAGACTGTCATTGCTACATCGAGAAAATAAACTATATTTTTTCATATCAATTTTAAGCCGATTTGAAAAAATATCAAATATATTTTTTTTTACATATCATAATAACATTTTTTGGTATTATTCTGAAACTATTTATTATAAATTAACGTGAACTATATTATTTTGGATCAGAAGGATTTTCCTTTTAATATATTTTTTGCAAAAGTTCATTATAATCAGGTGAATATCAGCATGAATTTGATATTTGTTTTCTCTTTGTGATTTATAACCATTAAGAGAGAGATTGACTTTTTGAAATTAAGTCCTTTAATTAAGCATCATGTTTCACATCAAACCCTCGCGTGTGCTAACGACACTCACATCTTTTTTTAATTTTGGTTTTAAACTCCCTAAAAGATCACTCTAGAAAAATTCTCAATTAAGTTGGCAATATCATTATCAATAATCTACCACCTAAGCGGCGTCATCAGAGCAGTATCGGTACGTGTATTTCCGTTTACAGCGAGCAAGTTTAGTCAAATTTAAATAAATGCCAATGGCTTTCGCTGATGTCGCTTGGAATAATTCAATTTAATTTCCTAAACCCATAAATATATGCCAGACCAAACGGAATTGTTATGACTGGCCCAAACCACTGTCGATGGTTCATCTATGGGGAATGGCGAGACTTCAAGCCCATCAAATTAAATTTATGCCCATCCAACAGATGTGTGTGTGTCTCCAGAATCGCGTCTATTACCCAAAAGTTGGGCAACAAATTCAATAAAAAGATTAAATGATTCAGATTCAGCATGTGGGATGTCGATGGGCATCTATTGCCTGACGCACACTTAAAAGGATTAAAATTTTTGTGCTGACTGTGGTTAGAAACGGCACTGCATATTAAACAGAAGCATGGGGAGATCTAAGGAATCAGAGTATGCCACATGTACAATTGTGCCGGCTGGCCAGACCCACTGGCTTAACCCTGTGTAAGCATTATAATTTTAATAAAAACGTTGTTTTTACTTTGTCAAAGGCAACAAACAACTTTGAACCCTTCGGGCAGACAACGTGGCCGTGGCCACTCCCAGACAGCGGGCAGGCTTTTAAGTGCACCGGGGCTTCCGAGTGAGCGCTTTAAGCGAAATTAGTACACAATTTTCGACTGGGCCCTGGCACTTTGGGGATTTCCCCCCATTGAAGTTAGATGCCAATCGATGCGTAAGCAAAAATACCACGTCCGCGTCATATGTTGTGTTATTGCAATAGACTCTGCCCACCAGTTGGGGTTGCTGCTCCTGAGGGGTTGGCAAGTTCCGTGCAATTAAGTCTTGCATTATTATCAGATGAAACACGAAGTTGGAATTAATTGCGGCCCACTGCAAGCTCGATTTCATCATTCCGATTACTCGACATAGATAAAAAATCATAAAAATAAATTGGTTTTGAAGTCCTTCGTGGGTGAAATGTGTGTTGACTCGGGTAATGGCTCTTTGAGATTTATTCGATTTCGATATGGCGTTTTATTGATTTCAAGCGACGATAATCGCCTTAAGGTCCCCCCAAAGTCATAACCATTTTCCACATCAACGCATCCAGTGATTGGACTAAGACTGGTCCCAGGAACTTAAATGGCATTTCAATGGCTGAAACGTAAATTATATTTGCATATTCTATGAGACGCTTAATGGAACAGTCTTTTAGTTAAAGTCAACTAATTTTGAGTGAGTTAAAGAACAGGCACTTTTGGCAGCCGTGAACGAGGTTGTTATGAAGGATAAATATAATGAATATGGTTCATTGAATTATAAAATAGTTTAGTAATAATATTACTAAGTAATAATATTCATTATATTTATTCTTCATAACAACCTCTTTCACGGCTGCCAAAAGTAATATTATTACTAAACTATTTTATAATTCAATGAACCATATTCATTATATTTAAAAACTTCGTCAAGTTTTAATTTTATCACTGCTGCTTAAACTTCTTATTTGAAAATCTCAGTAGTCGGCATCAAATCAAAATCAGAAAAACGAAAATTGTAACTTAGGAAATCAAAGCAGCAGTCGGCCCTTTGAAAGTTTTTCATTTGATTGACTGCGACTTTTTGAATTATTGTAAGTCTATCAAACAGTCGATGAATACTTCGACAGTCGACTCTCAGTGCTTTGAGAGTTTTTTAATTGATTGACTTATCTAAATATTGTAGGGTCCAAATTTAATCTGTTAGTGTACAAATTTATATATTATGTGACATGGGATTATCTAGCTGACAAAATCTGCCGTAAATTTTGAACCTCCATTAGCAAAGATATTTATTAAGACACCGCTACTAAAGAATGATTAAATCGCGAAATGGCCAATATGAGTCAAAAATGGCAAAAATCAAACCAAATCATCCCAGATGCGATGCGTGATCGCAATTCTACGTT
This sequence comes from Lordiphosa clarofinis, assembly GCA_018904275.1. Taxonomy (NCBI): domain Eukaryota; kingdom Metazoa; phylum Arthropoda; class Insecta; order Diptera; family Drosophilidae; genus Lordiphosa; species Lordiphosa clarofinis. Next base: position 965,288 of record JAEIGQ010000112.1, read on the forward strand.
AAGGGTTGCCCACGGTCAAAGAACCGCTAATTACTTCAGAAATTGGTTTTTTCAGACTAAAAATTTAAGTTCAGGGCTGTATGACTGTGACACACTAACACGCGATATTATTGCACGACAGACCAATGGTGAATGAATAAAGTTGAACGTTGAGCTCCAACCACCTACTTCAAATAGCGCTTAGGAACATATTATTTCAGAAGAAAAACCCTTACTAAACAATTATTAAGTCGCGAAAAGGCTAAGGAAATTCAAAAATAGTAAAAAATGAAACCAAATCACCTAGATACAATGGAAGAGCACGAGTTTAATAATAGATATACAACTAAACAAGAGCCGAAAGCATAATTTCTTCTCCGATACTCTGAGAAACTAATAGACGTCCACCTGGCCATAAACTCTTTCTTCTTAGCAAATACACAGAGATTGCCCAATGGATAGAGATAACGCTTAAAGTAAAATAGTATATTCATAGATATACGTGAACGCTTTAAATAACGTTTTGCCATTGGTTGAGTTATAAGCTTGGTGTCGCGTCTACTTGCAGAATTGTCTCAATTGAGTCACTCCGCATGGAAGTGTCCTGACTACTTTCGCTGGTTTGTGGCAGTCAACCAACTGTACATTGTACTGAGTACACACATAAAACTAAAAATTTGTAGTGCATGTGATCATAAGTTTATATGTATTTATATTCTATAAACCTTTGGTATTGATGTTGAAGATGCTAATATATGTTTCTGGGAGGAGAGAAGGATATTTCCAAAGAATTGAGTAAGCCAGGCTCCTTCGTTATTTGATTTCTGGCCGTTTTGTTTATGAAAAATCCAGCACATAAAAGATGCAGCAGGCCGTCAGACCGACAGCAATATTCGAAAAAGAGTTGCCAGCTAATCTTAAGGCCTTTCGTCAGAATTCTTCCAGTTTACAAATCATATTTGTGATTGCATTCCGAAATCCGGCAACATTTTGGCATTCCTTCTTCGGCGCCATTGTGCACAAAACAAATAAATTCTAAAAAATTTCCCAAAGGTTCGAACTGTTAAATTGCTCTTTCCAAATCAAACTAATTGATTCAGAATCCAAAAAACAGAAAATGAAATACTGACGAAGCAGTTGCCTGCTTGTACTTTAAATTATGATATGGGCATTTCGATGATGTCGAACGAGACCGTCGCACAGTTGTTCTCTGACCGTTGGCAAACCACAAATTGCGATCATGCATCGCATTTGGGATGATTTGGTTTGATTTGTGCTATTTTTGACTCTTTTTGGCCATTTCGCGATTTAATCATTCTTTAGTAGCAGTGTCTTAATAAATATCTTTGCTAATGGAGGCCCAAAATTTACGACAGATTTTGTCAGCTAGATAATCCCATGTCACATAATATATAAATTTGTACACTAACAGATTAAATTTGGACCCTACAATATTTAGATAAGTCAATCAATTAAAAAACTCTCAAAGCACTGAGAGTCGACTGTCGAAGTATTCATCGACTGTTTGATAGACTTACAATAATTCAAAAAGTCGCAGTCAATCAAATGAAAAACTTTCAAAGGGCCGACTGCTGCTTTGATTTCCTAAGTTACAATTTTCGTTTTTCTGATTTTGATTTGACGCCGACTAATAAGGTTTTCAAATCAGAAGTCTATAAAACAGAAGCGTTTTCAAATTTGAGAAAAACTTGTTGCTCAGTTAATCAGAATTTTACAACTTTTGCTGCTGTGAGTAAAGCATTTTAAACACTGAGTAATAACATATAATAGTTCAAAAAATGGAATAAAGCGTTATACAAAGTTATAAGCAAAAGCTCAATAGAAACCCTTATCTTGGATAAGCTAAGGTAAGAGGGGTTACGGACTCTCTGCAGAATCTAAACTTGAAAATCAGATATACAGTAGACGAAAAATAAACAAACAGGGGAAAAATGTAACACCTTGACTTTAAATTTAAACCCCCCAAAAGAAACAAACTTCTAAAATGCTGGCTTCATCGTCCAATTTAAAAAAAGTTTTCTATTTCAATAACCGGGGTGTTAACCGGCTTGAGGTCAGTGTTTTAACGTGCTTAATTTATATAAACAACCCGAATTATGGTTTTCTATAACAATAAAACACAACAATTATATATTACACTAGCAAAACCCGCCGCGACTTCGTCCGCGTGTCAGTTGTATAAATTTGGGTTGAAATTGTGAAGCGTAATGTGTGTACATTACAAATCATTGTTTGTTATAGACAACCATGAAAGAATACTTTTGTTTCATTAGCAAATAACTCGTCGCGCTTCGCTGCGCCTTCAACAGTATAGAACCAATGCACACCCACTTCCCATTCACATCCCACCCACATACCACCCACTTCCCATCCAATTACCACCCATATTCCACCCACTTGCCACCCACTTCCCGCCCACTTCACTCCCACATCCCACCCACTTCCAAAACAACTTACCACCCACATCCCACTCACATCCTACCCATATCCCACAAACCACTATCCCAACCACTTTCCAGTGGGCATCCCGGCGGTGTTTCAAACATCGGAAAATGAAAACACAAATGAATTTTCATTTTGACCTTACAAACCGCGTTTCAAGTCAGTCGGGTGAAAAATAATATTTTTCATGCACAATTTTCCGGGAATTTTACGCATGGGGGCGGATTTTTTGACACTAAAAAATCACGTTTTAAATTATTTCGTGTTCTACCCATACAAACCGAGTTTCAAACCAATCGGCTGAAAAATAGTTTTTTTGCACGCAGAATTTTCCGGCCATTTTCCTCGATGCCGGATTTTTCGAAATCGGGAAAACACGTGTCGAATCATTTCGCGTACTATGCTTACAAACCAAAAAATATGATGATATGAAAAATAAAATTTTTCACATACAAACTTTTCCGACGCTTTTCCGACTTTTCCGGGAGTAATTTTCCAAATTTTCCTTCTTAGTGCGCGCCTGCATGACTAAACGAAGGTCTATGCCAAATCTCAAACCTATAGTATAAGCCGTTTGGGCTGTGCGTTGATAATATGTCAGTCTGTCAGTCAGGCGTACAGATTTATATATATAGAAGATGACCACATATCTATACGTAAAAAAGAACAACCTAGCAACCATAATGCTAAAGCACATAGGCCAAAAAGGGTTAGAATACCTCACGCCTACGTTCAACTTATGCGTGAACACACCGGAGATCCCACACATATGGAAGAAGGGAAAAATAATACCCATACTGAAACCAGGGAAACCAGCTGACCAAGTAGCATCCTATAGACCGATTACTTCACTTTCACCGGTAATAAAAGTCTTAGAAGCCCTCCCTACTTCCAACCCTAAAAGAGCATTTGCCTCCCGCCAAGCACCAACATGGATTCAGGGAAGGCCATAGCACCACCACTGCTCTCTGTGAACTCCTCCATTCGCCTTGATGAAATTCTACAGAGCACACTGCCTTACACCATCAAAAGGTGGCTGTTAAATTACCTTTCAGGAAGGCAATCGCATGTAGAATTCAGAGGAGCAACATCAGGCAGCCGGAAACTCAAGCAGAGGGAACCACAGGGAGGAGTCCTTTCACTACTATTGTTTGTATGTAAACATTCATTGCCAACTTACCAACTCCGCCACCAGAAGATGAATTAGTCTCTTATGCCGATGACTGCACAATAAAAACATCAGGCAGGGATGTTAAAACCCTGGAAGAAAGGTTAAACAATTATCTGCCAATCCTGGAGTACTACTTCTCACATAGGAACCTTGCCCTCTCCGCCACCAAATCATCTGCTACACTGCCCACAACCTGGACCAAGGAAGTCAAACAAGTACTCAACATCCACATAAATGGACACAGTATTCCAACTCACGTTTGACTCCCTTTACGTCTTTGCTAAGCACGCAGAAGAATGGCTAAAAACGCAAGGAGTAGGAACAAGGTTCTCAAAGCCATCGCTGGGAGCAGCTGGGGCAAAGAGAAGGTGACCATTACCACCACCTACAAAGCGATTCACACAGTCCAAAATGCAGCCCTCAGAAGGCTACAGGTTGCCACATGATGTCACATCCGGACCACCTCCACCAGGAAACAGAAATCCTCCCAGTCAGACCACATAATGAGCTGCTTACTCAGCAGTTCCTTATAAATGCACAAAACCCATCCCACCCAAACCATGAAAGCACAGCCGGAGCAATGTGCAGAAGGGACAAGCCAGTACGCTACGATCTTAGAACGGCTTATGCATCTTATCTTGCATAAGCATCTTAGCCAGAAATGAAGCACACACCACTATGGGAGAAAATACCATCAAGGCTATGCATGACAATATTGTCCTAGGAGGCAGACCCTATAGACCCTATAGACCCGAGCGAGAGGAATCTACCAAGATCAACCAGAACAACGCTCGACCAACTACGTACTGGAAATTTCAAGTACAAAACGGTATAAATTATAACCCGATCGATCTAGAACTTAGCCGGTCGTTTTTTTGTTGTAAATTATACGGAAACTCATGTGCATTGGTAAATATTTGTGAAGTCGAAACAATATAGTTGTATTGGTGACTTCCGGTATCGAATTCTTGCTATCAACCGAATCGGTTTGAGTCCGTAAGTTCAAATTTAAAGCAATTGCGATAACTGTCTTTTCGGTTCCATCGAATGAATTCTCAGTTAATATGGCCTTAAATCTTATTTTTTTCTGATAAAAGTATAGAAATGGGGAATATTATTTGAATCTTAGTCACAAAAATTGCATTACTATTTAATTTGATCAACCAAAACCCTCTCTCAAAAGACTAGTACCTAAAGTTTTCGAACATTAAATATTGGCCAGTGTCGGTTTGAACCCGCAAACCGGAATTAAAAACAATTCTTGGGCCTAAAATAGCATTAAACTCACAAGGTTCTACGTACAGATCGGCCTTAGTACTACAATAACTATAAAAGAAAATTCGAGTAAGTTCACCGTGGTGGGATCGATGCCCTAAGATTGGGTTGGCATACAAGTTGTAACTGAGAGATAATTACAGGTTACTTACAATTAAATCGCCCTAATTCATTCACAGCTTACTTCTTATGCACTGATGCGAAATTCTTTAGTATTTTGCATTACGTCTCAAACGCAGCAAAATTTCTTAAAATATTTAAACTTCTTTTAAAAATTGCTAGCAATTAAACAGCCCATTAAACAAACAAGCGCTTTCTTTGAATATGTACCAAAAAATACAAAACTAATGTTATTTAACAATTTAAAACTAGCGGGCGATTACTTTTTTATCGACCCCTCGGTTAATTGATATCGAATTGAATTATCGTTATCGATAAGTTCTCAAATAGCGGCTCTTGGAATACTGGTTACTCAAATACTGGTAAAGTGGGTAGTTTGAGAAGCACTGCTTGAGCAAAGACTCGAACCAGTGACAGTAGCTCTCAAACTTTTGACGGTTATTTTTGATTCAAATTACAAAAAATTTGAGGTTTTTGTTAAAAAGTAAAATAAGACCACAAAACCTAAGGTTAGTTTATTGGCTATCGCTCTAAATTTTGTAATTCTTTGCATTTTAGTGTCTAATTTTTGACTAAATTTATCCAAGTGCATTCTTACGCATTACATTTTCTTTGTATAAATCCGTTCCCCTCACCCCTAGAGAGAAGTTAGCCAGGACATCTTTGGTGGTGGTCAAGCATATCATTAATATCCTTGGTCAGTTCTCGGCGAGGTGGCTCCTTGCTGTGCGCTAATGCAATCTGGTGGGGTGTAAGGACAATAAAATTTGATTGTAAATCGTTTATCTTCATTACGCGGGCAGCGTCAAAACTCGCAAACCGGTTGGCTCCTCAACTGCGCCGTTCGGCGGCATAAGGTTCAGGTTCAAGTGGCCACCCCAGCGCAACCCAAAATGCACAACCCCTTCCTGTTGCACGCTCGAATACCGCTGACCCCTTTGGGTCTAATTATATTTCCTTTGTGCCGCAGTTTAGTTTGTCTTTTCATGGCCTTGTTCTTAAGATTAAGCTTTTGTTTTTCCATTTAACGCTTAATTTCAACATTTTGATCCAGTCGGTGGCTGACCCCTTTCGTAAGGATCGGTTACATTGCGCAACTGACCGCAACTAAGCAAACACTCGGCCCAGCGGATTTGAATGGAAACTTTTAATTGCATTAGAAGGGCCTGCAACGGGGTGACTCGGGTTTTGTTTGTTTTATAACCGATACCGAATCTAGCTTAACCTTTTGAATATTTACTCCCATTGTCCGAGCGGTCAGCGCAACTTAATGCACTTTCCGGTGAATCGACTTTTGTGATGTCCTAAATGGTTAAGCGGATCAGTTACAGTCGCGGACCCATCCGCAGTTTGTCTTGCGGTTGGGCTTTGATTTGCATGCTGCAATTTGCGTTATCCCAATTTGCGCTCAAATAATAATCATTTTTGTAGGTACGTGTGCTGCACGCTTTGGTGGCAGCAGAACTCCGCACAGATTACATCCCATCCCATCCGGCCTCCACACAATATTGCGTGACTTTACGTGGGCCGATTCGGGCCGAAATTGACTTTCATCTGGCACTCATTAGTACTCGCCTGGCACTCAACAACGCAAGGGCCCAGGCCCAGGCCCAGATCAGTTTCAGTGTTGTCTGTGGGATCGTCGAAATTGCTCAATAAGTTCACCAAAAGAAGAGTTGGCGTGTTGCCAAGGCGGCGAACTAGGAGTGCCGCAAAAGGAGTGGGCGATGTGGATTCAGACAGCGAAAGACAATGAAGGAACTTGTGTTTACTCTGGGGAAATGCTCAAAAGATTGAATTGAACATATTTTAGCAGAATTGCTTGATTTCTGACCGAAGATATTTAGAAAAGGTCATAAATGAAGTTTCTTTTCTAACAGGGCCTCAATCCGCTCCGAAGTACGGTAACCAAATTTGAGCAAGTTTATTATTACCTGAACCCGAATTTTTGTTGTAGAACAAGTGAGAAAGTCGGTCAAGCCCGACTGTGACATACTCTGTACCTGGAGTTGGAGCTGAATGCAGTGCTGCTGCTGCTCTCATCTCTAAGTTTCTCTTTCGCTCTCTCTTTCTTACTCCTCTCTCTCCTTCTTTTGAATGAAATGTGTTTTAGTAGAGCTATGATGGTGGGGGGAAGGGAAGAACTGCTCATGCGATCTTTATTATTTCTTCAGCAAATCGATTAATAATGCGAATTACTTACTATCTCTACAAGGTACAAACATTCTATCTACTAAACTGTGGGAGATATGAGGTTTTTTTCAAATTGCGTGGGCGGGAGGGGGTGTGGCAAAAATTGAAAATAAACTTGAACTGCCTGCAAGTATAAGAAGCATTTGTCCCATACATGTCAAACCTCTATCTCTTACCATCTCTGAGATCTGTTTGTTCATACGGACGGACGGACGCACATGGCTATATCAACTCGGCTCTTGATGCTGATCAAGAATATATATACTTCATAGGGTCGGAAATGATTCCTTCTCCCTTTTTCACTTATAAGACAAGAAAGAGTCTCTGACAATCAGCAAACAGTGGGATGTAAATGTCTTCAAAAATATCTTACAACATTACGAAAGCCACATACCATATATCAGTTATGAATACGGATGAAAAATGATTTTTATTCGTATACAATAAAAATCTGGCTAAATTCGAAAAAAACCCAATCCAAATTAAGATGAATACAAAACTTTTTGTTCAAAAATGTATTCGTATTATGAACAGGGATTGATCTAGTAATCGGTTTTGGGGGGGCTATGGACTGTCAAGAAAATTATTTTTGTATTTTGGTATCGCCTTAACATAGATCTTTTATATTCAGGCTTACAAATCTATAAAGAGATTCGGATGAACGCTTTAAACCAAAATTTACCATTGGATAAAAAAACGAGGTTCAAGGTTTTGGTTCAAAAATCAATCAAAACTCAAAAAATATTCACAATCGAACTTAAAAAATTTATTTATGCAAGCAAACTATGCCACCTACATTTATGCTACCGCACACTTTTTGTGAGATGAGAAACTCTTGGAGGCGCTATAATTTACAAAGGTTTTGCCCATTGGTCAGATTGTCTATACGTAGTCTATACTCTTTTTTGAACCGAACAGACCATTTTGGTTCGGAACAGGTTCAGGTTTAACTATTTTATTCAAGTGGCTTGTTTTAAGGTTCGGTTACGGGGGTGCCACAGAAACCTTGCATCTCAGCTGTTTTTGTGTCACATGTTACTGTCAAACATGTTGAGTTTGGTCTCTTATTTAACAATGAATGAATCGTGGAATTTTTTACTGAAAAGTTGTCATCATCGACGAATCTCATTTTTGGCTCAAAAAACTAATTTTGCCGAGAGCTAGCCGACAGTCTGGAAATTCACCCTGAAAAATGCATTGATTGGTGTGATTAATTAGCCGGTGGCATTATTGGACCGTACTTTTTTAAAGATGACGAAGGCAGGAACGTTACTGTAAATGGAGAGCGCTACCTTGCGATGATAACAAACTTTTTTGATGTGAAACATCGTCGTTCATATTTTGTGTTGTTCTTTCGCGGAGTTTCCCGGCAAACACACTCACAAACACAGGCGGATGGTCAGAGGGGGAAGCGAAGAGGTAGGAAAGATGCTAAAGAGGGGGAAACTGGGTGGGTTCTGGGAAAGATTTGGGTGAGATCTTGGTGGGATCTTAGTGGGATCTTAGTGGGATCTAGTGGTATTTGAGAGGGGTTTGAGTGGAGTCTTATATGGGCGGGATCTGGGTGGAATCTGGGTAGGATTTGACTGGGATCTGGGTTGCATCTGGATAGGATCTGGGTGGGATCTAAGTAGGAACTGGGTGGGATATGAATGGGATCAGGGAAGAATCGTGGTGGGATCTGGGTGGGATATGGATAATATCTGGGAGGTGGGATCTGGGAGGGATCCGTGTGGGGTCTGGTTGGGATCTGGGATCTCACCTTATCTACGGATCAGCACAATAAACAAGACTACCAGAAAAAATTTAATAACTCTGCAACAAGTGATCTTGTTGCTGGTATTTCAACACTCTGTTAGTTTTCTTCTATCGAAAGAGTGCCCTTGCTGATTTATATACCATTGAGAGAGCCTGTGATTTGAAAAAGGCTCTTAAGCTAAGCATCATGTTTCACATCAAAGCCTCGAGAGTGTTTACGACACTCGCTCCTTTTTTTTTTGTCCAAAATGAAAGAGCTGGACTTGGCTGTTTTTTTTCATGTTTGGGGCCGGTCAATTGGCCGCCTAGATCGTGCGATTCAACGCCTTTAGACTATCTTTTGAGGGGCTATGAATTTAATCACAACATACCGGCTGATATGTGGAAGAGAGGAACCAAAATTGGTTCTAGTGTAACCATTTACACAAAATCATTTTCAAACATTAAATTATATAGTTCGTTCGATCGACTCAAATATAGATTTCATACATTTTTCTGAATTTTATGTGGGGTTTGAAGACGAAATTTTAATTTAATTTACGGTTAGGATATTTAAAATGTGATTTATTGAATTACTAGAGTACCCGGCTTGCGATGCCACGCCCCTTAGGGATTCGAAACACAAAGCAAAGAAGCGAAGCTTACTTAATGATTGCCGTCTCTGAAATTGATATTTTAATCTGATCTGATATTTTAAGCCCATTATAAACATTTTAAAAGTTTGGGATTCTTTGATCCATTTGATTTACACCTATTTCCCCGTCTATTTACCATGTCAATCTAAACTCTTATAAAAATTTAGCTAATTTTTCAATTGACCGACATCTCCTATTTACCCGTCTTGAATTGACAACTAAGTCCTTATGATATTCTGAACTAATAATAATATTTTGCATATATCCAAATTTCGGGACCGCTTGATGTTGCCCCGTCAATTTACCCGTCTACATATATAATAGTCTAGCTCATAAAAGAATTTAAAAAAAATTCGCGGCATTTTTTATATTTACGCGTCTACAACTGTCATCTATACAATCTTAATAATTCCCGAAACTCACGAAACTTTTAATTTTTCGGGGACTTTTCGTGCCGTTTAATCTACCAATCTAATCCTCCAGGCAAATTTATGAGCTGAAAAATACCTACCGGATGGCGGTAATAATGAATTCGACCTCTGTATCCGGTAATACGGCCCATTCCTCAGTAACGTCTTTCGAAGCTCTTCAGTCGAGTTGAACTTTCGTCCGCCAGCTTAAAAGGGATGTGCAAGGTTACACCCACATGTTTTCCATTAGATTCATGTCCGGAGAACGTGCGAGCCATTCAAGAAGCTTGATTTTCTGTTCACTGAACCACTTACGGCTGGCCTTGTATGGCCGATAAAAGATTGTATCCGGTCCGGCTCTCGGTCCACAAAGTCTACTAAGAGTTCATCCAATAAGATTAGGTAACCTTCTGAGTTCTTGAAGAAAATGAAGACTAAGCCTACATTGACGACATCTAATAAATAAGCCTGAAGGGATATTACGAAACGTCAAATGTTTTTGGGAGGGAGGAGTGGAAAAATATGGTTCTATAAGATGAGAAAAAGGTTAACTTGAATGGGCCAAAGTTCTAGTTACTAAGGGCACGACATAAAAGCGTCTAAGCGCATTTCGACCTCCCAAAACTGTAATCGCGCCTCTGGGTTCTTTTGGGACGCTTTTCGGACCCCGGTCGCAAGATTAGAGGTCGCAGGAATACAGCGGGCTAATTGCTTTTTTTTTGTCATGTTACTTAAGCTTTTTGTGAATTTCTCAGGACACCAACTTTCACCAAGATAATGCTCCAATTCACATTTTGAGGGCAAGTTGTGGTTTGTTGAATTAGAACAAATTTCATGTTTTGTGCACGTTCTCCGGACATGAATCCAATTAAAAACTTGTGTGAACTTGTATTGCACATCGTGTTTATATATTTAGTCGTCACCTATTGTCTCTAATAAGTCTTCATAATAATCTTTGGTCATTTGAAAAATTTCCCAATTGCTTTAACCGCTTGATCTATACCTCCTATTTACCCGTCTACATTGCCATTAATCAAATATTCATAATAATCTTTGGTCATACCTAAGATTAGGTGATTCACCGATGACAGTTACTGATGAATCTTTATCGGGGAATGGTTGTCACCAATCGGTAGATAACCGCGGACATTTCGAAAAGGTTCTTTGTCTAAATTTGTGTGTTAGCCTCACCCAATCTCTAATCAATACAGTTGTGCCGTCCTTTGAAGAACTGGATCTTGATATATCGTGACAAGCTACATCTGATTCAAATTTAACTTACTGATTCGAAGAATTAAACTCAAAATTGTGTGTAGAAACTGTTGCCGAAGGTGAATATTCCCTTTTCGAAAAATTAACTAGAACTTCTGCTGCAAAAATTATCGAATCAAAACTTGTCGCACATTTCAAGACCCTCACAAAAATCGGCAATGATACGGTTCAAGTGTCAAGTGGCTCAACCCGCGCGCTTTTTTGCTTGCATTCGGCGGCCAAAGACCCTCAGGAGAATAATGTTGCGGTGTTGTGTTATACGGTTGGACAACTCTTAACGCTCATAGTTCCCCTTTGAACCCCAGGTTGAGCAGTTTGCGGAAGAAAGCCGCATAAACAAAAAGAAACACCTGATCAAAATTTCAAATTATTACAACGAAATGGGCTAAGGCATAAGGACAAAACCCGAATAGCTCGTGCGCGAGTCACACACACACGCACACACACACACTTAGCGACTTGGCTAGGAGCCATGAAAATGCTTTGGTCTAATGAGCACCAACTTGGTGGTGACCTGAGCCATAGAGAAAAACTTCAACTTGGACGCTGTAATTACGGCTGGGGTAGGGAACCAAGAAAATTCTTGGCTGGGGTCGGGTCACATGCATGCACCTGACACAGCCGACTCATTACATTTTGGGTGCAGCGGCAGCAACACCAAATGAAGTCAGGAAGTTGAGGAAATGGCTGGAAGTAAGCGCGTGCTGTTTGCCCATTCCTGAAGGTTGAAGTTGAAGTCGGAGGCGAAGGCGAAGTCAGCCAAGCGGTGCAGCAACTTGAGCATAATTTGGTCGCGGTTCGCTGCTGGTCGCTGGTGGTGGCAGAACTAACAGTTTTCCTTCAGCAACCCCCGAGTTTTTCCTGCAGCGGGCATTGAGCGCCAAAAATGCGAGACAGTCAATGACACTGGTCCTAGGTGGCAGGACCTCGGCGACATATGCTCTTGGTTGTTGGTCGTTGGCTCGTGCCAACATCAGCATAACAATTAAAATACAAAAATATTCCTAGGATAACAGCACCAATTTCATGTGGGCGAGGCGCTGGCCGCTTGTTTATCAACATTTTAAACTAGAACAGGGTGGCTTTCCTTTCTCATACAGGGTTGAGAGCCGGCTGCGTTTAAGGGTTAGCTTCTAGGCCAACTGACGCACACGCCTGCGCGCCCCTTCAAATGGTCGCATATCGCACTGAGCTGAGTCATTTTGTAACGGTCAGGACACACGCAAGGATCTGGAACTGAACTCATGTGTCCCACATGTGTGTGTAGCGGGCGGTTGTTGTTATTGTTGTTTACTCGGCTCTCGAGCATTTGTTGTTTGTAGGAGTCCGAGTCAAAAGTCGAGTGCAAGCTTCATGCCGAGCTGTGTCCGTCCCACCTCCTGCCTGGCCAACTGACTCTTTGATCAACGCCCAAATGTGCTGGGCATGTGTGCGCCCATTGTTGTACACATTTCCTTTGTCTTTTGTCCTTTAGTTGGTTTAACTTAGCGCGAAATTTTGCAATTATTAATTTGAAAAACAGTCTTCTGTGGCCAGAGCCATAAATTAGGAGGTGGTATTGGAACAGAGTGCTGACTATGGCCACCATATGGTGTCCACTTCAACTGCACAATTCATTGGTGTGTGGGAATTTCTGCAGTGCAGCAAACGTGTTTTTTGGGGTGGTCCTTATAGATCACCAACTGTGCGATTGCAATTTAAGTGGAAGTCACACTCTTTAATGGACCTCATGCTGAAACCCTTAAAAATCTAATTTGAAAGTGAAAAATTAATTTTGATTGATCTTAAAATTGAGATAACTTTTGCTAAAGATTTTGACCTTTATAACCACTTACTCTTGTGAGAGTATCCGAATAAGCTCACTTATATATTTTTTTGCGTCTTTGAAAACCGTTTTTAGGGCTATATTTGTGACAAAGAACAATTTCTGTCCTAGAAAAATCGTTTTGAGATATACTTTTCCCAGACTTTATAAGGTACGACAATCTGAATAAATGCCATAAACACATATTTGTTTTTGGAACGTCCTGAATTTCATTGAAATTTATCTCTTTTATCTCTTAACTGAATCAAGTAGAAACTGTGTCAATATTACGGAACAAAAATACTTAATTCCAGAACATAGTTCTTATTTCAAGTAAAATTTTTCCAATATCGATATGCGGGATTTACAGTCTGTTTCGGGATATATTAAGTTCGTTTTGAACTATTTGAAAATCTTTTTGATCATACTTGTCATTCTTGTAATGTTTTAAGTACAACTCGCTTAACTCTTCAAATAAGTGAAAAATATTCCCAATTGAAGTCTAATAAGTTCTAAAGTCATCAACAATATTAAGTTTGTTTTAAGATGTATTAAATTTTTAAGATGTCGATCGAGTTCACATTAAAAGTTACATTTATATTCGCAATATCTATAATCCCTGAAAGTTCGGATAATTAAAAGCTGAGTTAAGTAATGTTGCATACTTTTTGGATGCCTCCCTTTAGGAACATGAGTAACAGGTGTATCGACGGTAACTTACGCTCTCGTTGGAGCTAGCGTTAACCGTATGCTATATACATGTTGTGTTCTTAATCCAATTAAGAAGTTTTTCGGCTTACTGTCAATAAAAAATGTTATTGATTCCGTAACGTTTATTCACTTTTTATTATCATTTCCAGAAACTTTTCGATTCTAGAAAGCTTCGTACTTAATTTAAGTACTACAGAACTGCACGAGTGACAAGTAACACTATGTCACAAAATTTCAAAAGTTTTTGTATCCGGCACTTTTAGCAATTGATTCTAATGTAAAATTTCACACTGAATTCAAATCTGATCTCAGATATCAGCAGAGTCGATATAGCTCGCTCCGTCTGTTCGACCGAAGACATTAGAATATGAAGATGAGTAACGTCATACATGATTTTTTTGCACACTATTTTTTTTTTGCTGTCTCTAGAGCTGGCTCCAGGATTTCTTGAAATTTTGTTCAAAAGTCAGAAAGAGAGCGCTCTAGAGACAGGTGAATACTGCAAAACCAATGTATGACCGTTCGGCCTTTTAGAGATTACATTGGTCTTTGATCCGCCTTTCTGTATAAACACCGAGATCTTTGACACTAGGAGGGCTAAAACAACCCCATTGAAAATTTTGACTTTTATTTTTTGCACTTAGTTAAAGTTTGTTTAAAATTTTTGATACGCGGCTTCTTTTCTCAGACAATTCAAAATGTTGAATAACTCCCATAATTTTTAAGATATCGATCTCAAGTTTTAAAATCACATTTATAGTTGCAATATCTAGATTCTTTAAAATTTTCATAAAGATTGGGTGAATGAATGCAAAGTTGTAAAAACCGTTTCATACTTTTCGGCTTTTCCTTAAACAACAGAACTTTTGTCATATATATGTGATCGTGCGCTCTCTGTTAACCAAATGTTAATATGTTAGCACTAACATTAATGTTAATGCTCTGTTAATTAACATATGGGAAGGCTATTAAACATTTGTTTCCCTGAATAACGGGCTTCTTAAAGTTGGCCAGGGCCAACTTTAGTTATTTCGCTTACTTTGCCTACAAAATCGTTTTGTTATTAATCGAAAAGAATATTTTCCTACCACTTTGGAAAGACATCCCTACAGTTTTGTACCATCTTAAGGAAGGTATATTTCGCAACTTACATCTCTAGAGATGGGATTGAAAACTAATTATAAAGAAGCTACACCGCCAAGAAGGTAACTGATAAGTTATATGATTAGCTATCCCATGAGTCTAACTTTTGCTAGTCACCGCGTATTTTAGGTAACCCAAGCCAGAATCTCAAACACATGTTGCCAATGTCCAAGGCGACGTCGTCGACGACATAAACAACGCGCCAGTCTAAATGGTTTCTGATCCTGGCGAACATAAACATTGCCCCGAAATGCTGCTAATGAGCGCGCAGCTATCCAAAGGTTATTTGAGATTTTATCAAAACAAAATGACATTGGAATGAATCGGGCAACATAACGGTAGCATCGATCGGTTTTCACTAGAGCCCTTTTGTGGTGGCTGCCGCCTGTTTTGTTTATGGCTATGAGTTTATTAGGCGCTGGGTCAACTTTGGTACTCCAAATTACGAGCCGTTGTGTGTAATTCGAGTCGCCTTCGAGTGGAGCGAGCGGTGCGCGGGGTCCTTGAAGTGGTCAACCCGTCAGACCGAGTCAGAATCGTAACATATGTTGTTGTCCTAGCACCAAAAATTTGAACTCGCCTTACTTTTAAGCTGGTGTTGATTGAGCAATCTGTGTGTGGTTGTGTGTGTGTGTGTGCATCGATTTGGAAGCTGTCAACGTAGTTGCTCCAATTTCATGGCCGATTTGCTCAAGTGAATTCTAATTAATGATCGATTCGGTTGAAACTTAGTTGGGCATGAAATTTGATGACATCTGGCGTTGGAGGTTATTAAGTGGAAGGATTCTGCGTGTGTGTGTGTGTGTGTGAGATGGAGCTAAAGGAAGGGGTAAGGGAGCCTCTTTTTTAAGAGCAGGTGCGGGAGGCACTCCCAGACCCCTGGATTTCTCCGAATCCATTAGCCACCACACTGTCCTTTTAGTTTGTAAAGAATTTGCAGTCCTGAAAAGATCATTAGCAGGAATAAGATCGTAAAAAGTCATGACACGCGAAAATAAAGCCAGCGCCGCCCATTTGGACCTCAGACAGCCATGAAATTGACTGGCGGCCCTGCCGGACCTCCCGGGAAATCAAAACGTTCAATTGCAAACAATTGCGGTTCGAGTGGCGTGCCAAAGACAAAAGAGCCACCACACTCTTTTTATTTATAGGGACACAAACATTGGGTCGGTGTCTTAGAATAAAATGCACTGCGTCATTCCAAATATATCATAAATGCACACAGGTTGAGGCAATGTTATTCTTTTTTGAGGTTTTGCCGCCTTTTTGGATCTTTTGGTTTTGCTGTGTGGTCGGTCAGCAAACAGAATTCCTGGAACAGGCGAAAATATTATGAGAAATATTTATTTACGGTATCCATTTGTTTGCCTTGGGCATTTGTTTAATTTGTTGGCCAAAGGGCCGTCTCAAGGGCTTGGTGCGGTGTCAAGGAGTTAACGAAACGATTATGATTTGCCACCACACAAGTTGTCCTTCGCGCTTATGCAAAGGATATGCGCTGCCTAACGTGTCAAATTGACAGCAGGAGATATATGGTACCAGAAATTTCGCACGGTCAGCAGCTATACTGCGCCTGTCCCATGCTGATCCCAGAGTCTAAAGTCACAAAGTTGTGTCCCAAATCCCAGACAGAGAGCTCATTAAGTACTATGCTGACTGGCGCCTATCCCGTAGAGAGTCTGTCCTTTCAGTTTGGTGGCTTTGCAATTAACTGCAGTGTTTTGTTTTAGCGCACACGCTCGGCGAGTGTCCTGTTGCTCGGAGGACATTGTGACACTCGCTGTGCTGTACACATTTTTCACTCCTTTGCAGCAAATCTAATCGCTGGGACCTTTACCCCGCTGTTTAATTGCCAAGTCAGTGGGACACTTGCTGTCCAGAGGTGAGCAACTCCAACGCCCCAACCTAAAAAGTTGCCAAAAAAGTAATAAATGCCTTAACATGTGCTGGACAAACGGCTCCCGTGTGTACGCCCTAACCCACGCCCGTCGCCCTTTAGACCATCAATATTTTATAGATGCGGCCAGGTAGTTGCTGCCCTTGAACTAATTGACAAATGAAAGGTGAGAGATTGCATTTAGCTGATAGGAACAAACTGATTTTCTTTTTACTTATTTTCGCCATTGTCTTTTCCTTTTTGTGTGCCTCGAATTTATGGCAAGGCTGGAGTCCTTTTGTGCAATAGCAGGTTTCCCACTGATTGCACCAAAACAAAGTGCCAGTCTGACAGCCTCTGACAACGACTATTAATTTGATTTTATGTGCACTTGCCGCGCCTTAGTTTTTATTAGAGTTCAATGTTTTTTTTTTTTTGCGCAGCAACGTGGGAAGCCACATCACAGCAGCAGGGGCAGCAGGCAGCAGGCCTCCTCGAAGTTTTTACGACCTACTTGTATATATAGCCTGACTGATCCATGCTGTAACTCGATCGCTTTGAGCAACTTTTTAATATGCACAGGCTGCTACGTGCTCAAAAAGCTGAATCCTTTCAAGTGTTCATTGATGTGAGCTTCCTGGTGCAACGCAAACTGCACTTTTAATGTGGGAATATTGTGTCGAACCACAAGAAGAAAAACAAAGTATATCAGCAAGTATGTAACACTACGCAGTAAAAATCTGAAAATGTCAACATCACCATTAGGAAGAGAGAGCATCAATTACTAAGAACCAATTTGAATCATTAAGCAAACAATTATTGAACATTAATAGCCTTCAAAATAAGGGTTTTAAGTGATAACTTTTTTACTTTTTTATGTCTCTAGCTGTAGTAAATGCAAAGCAGTGCTAGCTTATGTTGTTAAAAAACTATTATTCGGGCCTGTTCCGAATTTCAACTCGATTTTCGTGTAAACTTAAGTATTTTGCAGTCAAATTTGAACTTGACACATACGTTTAAATTTATACAAATTGCATTCGAAATTCACATGTTTACACGAAAATCGAGTCAGTAACTCGGACGACCCCATTTGTTAATCAATCTTTGATATAGAGATTTTAGAAGGGTTAGCAAATTACACAGATGTACATTATGTAATGCCTTATAAGTACATCCTTATGCCCATTCATTTTCGTTCCTTATGAGTCGACGCTTAGATCCCGCGCAGACATGCGGCTGGAAGATAAGCTGATTGCAGGACTTAAGGCTGATCTAGACAAATAAATCCTCTCCGTGCAAGCTAGTACTGTTTTTATCTTTATGATTCAGATCTAGTTCAGCTTTGCCGAATCAATCAATCAAAAATATTAAGGTCATCCGTCAGTTCATCTTTGGATGAAAATCTAGATCGAAAATCTGTTTTTCGAGAATCTTGCAGTCTTATAAAAACAAGATTGAAAAATTTTGAAATGATCTTAAAAATCTTAAAAACAAGATTGATCATCTCGCCACTTATCAATCATCCTACAGTTTCTGTAAAGCTTCATTTAATTATAAAAAAAAGCAACCCGCCCCTCCTAAGACTCGAACCACAACCTTTTTTTTCCAATGATGCTTGTGGCATCCATTTAACTCACTGGACTGTTAGCCCTAAATTTTTTTGTCCAACCAGTTGCAGTATTCCTATACTTAGCTAGCAGAAATCATTGTCGTGCTGAGTTCTTATGGCGCCTTAAAAGTGACAGCCAGCAGCCGGGTGCAATCCCCCGAGGTACTCAGTTCAACTCCCAGTACCGGCGGATTAATAATTAACATTTTTCAGAAAAACAAAATGTTAATAACTAAAGCAAACACAACAAAAACATAAAAATAAAAAAGTGCATAATATATATAAATCAAAGGAAATATGGAAAATAAAGTCCAAGGTAAATTAGCCATAAAATTATTGCCGCCTCCCACTCTTCCTGTAGGCTGCATGGGGGAAAATCCATCTGACTCTTGTAAGTTATATAAGCTTGACAGAGAAATGCACGCTAGGAAAAATAACCCCAAAATTGTACACGACGTTTTCTACAGAGCTATGGATCTATTCAATAGATTATATTGATCTCAAGCTTTTGTGTACCTCAAAGAAATAATTCAAATTAAAAGAAACCGTTTGGAAGTTTCAATTCTAACACCCAGTTGTAGAGAGATTTTAATTGAAATAAAGACGGACCTGAATTGTATGAATCTGATATTGGCAACGAATACTATAAATATGGGATATTCCAAATCAACTCAGCCACCCCATTTGTATACCCTTGGAGAGGGTATATTGAAATT
This sequence comes from Lordiphosa clarofinis, assembly GCA_018904275.1. Classification (NCBI taxonomy): domain Eukaryota; kingdom Metazoa; phylum Arthropoda; class Insecta; order Diptera; family Drosophilidae; genus Lordiphosa; species Lordiphosa clarofinis. Next base: position 984,423 of record JAEIGQ010000112.1, read on the forward strand.
GTCCGGATATTTGTAACGCACAGAAGGAAGGATAAAGTATAAAGTATATATATTCTAGTTCAGCATGACGAGCTGAGTTGATATAGCCTTGTCCGTATGTTTCTATGCTATCTCCTGCGTCAGTTTTAAAGCTATCTTAATCAAACTTTGCACGAAGTCTTTTGGTACAAGTACGCTGCACATTTGTCGGAACCGGCTGGATCGGATGACTATAGCATAAAGCTGCCATTGGAACGATCGGTTGAAAAACTAGATTTAGTAAGAAAAACTATTTTGTTTTCAATGCTATCGCTCCCAACGCTTGTATTAATAAGTTTTTAATGATTTCACATAATTTCATTAAGATTTGTCGAAATCGGACAACTATATAGAATAGCTCCTATACAAAAGATAGTTCTAAAAAAAAAATCTTTCATATCTCAAGCTCCAAGGGTATATAAACTTCAGTCGAGCCGCAGTTAGCTTGCCGCTATTTTTTTTTTTTTTTTTTAAAAAATCCTTAATGGCTTTTATTTTGAAGAACTATACATAGATGAAAATACCCCGGAAAGTTGTTGCCCTACCGTCAATAGTTCTAAGGATAATTCGGAAGACACATGAAATTTTCAAAATTTCATAACTTAAAACGGATTTGTTCGACCAAAAAACGATTTTTCGTTATTTTCATGAACTTTTCGCAAAAAAAATGAGACACTTATAATATATAAAATTTTTTTGAAAATAAAAAAAATGGGGTGATATGGAATATGTTCTCCTAGATAGTTGCTATCTGTCAGATAGTCATCGATTTTTCACTGTTATTTGTTAGTTTATGTGACAAATAGCTCTATGTAGAAGATGTGAAATCGGCCCTTATTGTGATTAATGCCCTTTAAAGTATGCTTTGCTTATAAATAGACTTAATTGAGAATAATATTTATTCTTTTGTGACTAAGCACTAAATTATGTTTTATACCTTTAACTGGTCCGACAATTTGGGTAAATACTCCGTCTGTCATATCTGACTATAATGCCTACGTTAAAATTGATAATTATTAAAGGATATAAAGTTTTCATACTTTGAAGGGCATTACTATCAATACATTTTGTGTGTATAAATATATCAATAGATAATGGACTTTAGTAAGTAAGAGATAAAAGTGTAATAATACGCAAATCACACAGATATCTAGTGGCCGTGTGTGGCCCAGCGTAGGTTCGATCCCGCCTCTAGGTAAGACAGAAGGACGGAGTCAGTTCTTCGGCATAATCAAGAATACTTATAGCTTATGGGGTCGGAAATAAATATTTCCATGTTTTGCAAACTTCTGGGTAAAATTATTATACCCTTTGCAAGGTAAAATGTCTATACGGTAATTTGCAATCATCAAAAACTACAACTGCCTTATGCTATGCTAATTTAAAAATGTTTAAATTTAAACAATATACTGATTTTGTTTCCCACATCACACATTCTCTTTGGTGTCCTTTGTTCCGTGGGGCCATTTACATAGGTCGCACACCAACAAATGAAATGGAAAATTATTTGGTAATCTGTGAAAAAGCCAAACCCCCATAGAAACCGCAGGGCTCTTAACTCGTTTTCTTCATTTCTGAATACAAAACTCGTTATTGAGCCCCCTTTGACGTTTAGAAGTGCGCATGGACTTGAAAAGGCTTCATCATCATCATTGTGATCCTACGCCTCATTCCCATCCACGTGCAGGCCGCGCTTCAGCTTCAGGCTACTGCGCGATAAGCCTGGGCTTGGCTCCCCCCACTCCTAAGGTCCGCTCACTTACCTGTAGCTCAACCTGTTTGCTGCGCATTTATCATTTTTCTATGCTCTATCCTTTGTCTGGTTTTGTTTTCCTTTTCTAAGCAGGAAATCTCAGCAGGTCTTATGAGTATTCCAGTTGGACTTTTCCCCTGCAAACAGGTTCTCTCCTAGTTCCCCTAACCCGCCTATGTACAACCATTTACCTGAGCATGTATTGGATTTCCTTCTATGCACTGATATTCTCTGTTTGTATACCTGTTGGTCCCACTCTCCTGCGTCAGGAAAATTATATGTTTTGATTGTAACGGAAAAGTGCTGAGCCAGCGCCCTCAAATGGAGCTGCAAAGCCATACAAACAGTCCATTCTTAATGACATAGGAGCAATCTTCTAGTTTTTATGTAACCTCTTCAAAACTGATTTAATAAAGGGTTTGTCTCTAAGATTCTCACGACCTGCCACTGCCCATCAAGGGCCAGGAGGTCATTCAACCATTCAATCGTGTGTGTTATTAAAAAAAGGATACTCATCAAATGCCCATCTCCATCTACAATAATTGCTTTTTCATAACTTTGGGATTGGTTGAATTTTCTAAAATTTCACGGCTTGTTAGTCGTGGTCTCTGAAATGAGTTAAGGCGTGTGCATAAAATATTTGATATTGATCTAACAATTTCTATTTCTCCTTTTTTTGTTTTGCCAAAATTGATTGGTTATGCCCATGTGCCCATGTATGTAGGAGCAAGCCTTTGATGATATGATCATTGCAATGCTCGGAGTCGGTCCGTTTTAAGTCTTTTAAATAATTAATGATCGGGCTGCTCCGTAGGGTTTTCGCATAGCTCTTTGGCGGAATGTGACCACAAAGCATTGTGGGAGCATCACCTGTGGTTAGACCGAAGGATTCGCACCCAGTTTTTGCTCATTTACAACTCATTTTTTTCAGACTCTGGCAAAATGCAATTAACATGCTTACATGAGGCAGCAGAATTGCATATATGGGGTAGGCATTCTTTGAAGTACTGTTAAAAGAAGCATCTTTTCTTTTATAAGGTAGCTAAAAGTCCTGATGCTGCTTGTTGAGCAAAGAATTTGATTTATGTTGTAGAAAATATAAAAATGGTCTAAATAAATAAAAGTTGATGAGTTGATAGAAAACAGATTTACAAGGTCAATTTCTAGCGCGATTTTTCAAGATCGAGAATCCCTTTGTAAAAAACGTTTCCATCTAGCCTTTTCTTAATCTTGTACTTAGACTTCTCCGGGTCTTGTTGGGGCTTACTTAAAAATGAAATAGGAACTGCAAATCTCGAGTTAATCTTGGAACCAACATAGTCAGACTTTATTAGCCAGTTAATTCCGAGCGGCCGAAAAAATTTTCTTGTGATAAGCGAGGTTTGTTTACATTTGTAGGTCCTGTAGAGACATGAATAACGCTACAGGAAAATCAAACAAGTCAAGTTTCAGTTCTGTTGATGAGATTCAAAACAAACGAATTACTTTCTCCGAAATTAATAGTAAATCTTTTTTTGTCTCGCATTATATCCCACATTTTCAGTTTTTTTATATCATCGCACTTTTCAGAGTTATGGGACTTTCTTACTTGTTAAAACTTTAAATTTAACAAGTTAGGCCGTTGCAGTAGAGTAGCTCGACTTCAAAATACCCTGTACAATTTACAAACACACACACATACACAAAGAAACACACACGAACACATACACACAATTGCATAAAAAAATACAGTAGCTTGCCTCTATTTTTTTAACTTAAACCTAGTTTTATTATCTAATCTAAATCTAACAACTAAATAGTAAATCTTCCCCACAAAAGATTATACTATACTACTCCCCTACTTGTTATTGATTAATATTACATCCTTCCACATAATTCCGCTGAGTTTGATCCAAATCGGATGTCTATAGCATAATCGATGTTTCTAATTTTGGAGAGTTTGATCTAATTCTGATGAATTTACCTCAAATGGTTGTGGCTACTTAAGCCACATTACCTCTATACCCTATTACACAGATGATGTTTAAGTTCGGTTTATTGGAGCGGCGTGTTGCCGGTAAGAATGACTGTAACACAGAGTTAGAAATGTAACATAAAAAGGCGGGAGTATCGAGCATCGATAGTTGTTAGTGCCGTGTGAACTAGATAGATAAACTGGATGTGTGATTGGAGCTGAATTAACTGGGACAGCCACATGGTGAAAATAGTGGCACCATCTATTGTTGAGCTTGGGAAATATCTTAGCTAATATTGTTCAATGCATAAATCAAATTGTAAAATAAAAGACATTTAAAACGTTTAGCTATATTAATTATACAAACTGCAAGGTTACATAAAATTAGGTCAAGCCAAACTTAGTTTTCCCATATTACACTCTGTACCAGAGGAACATAGAGTATATTAAGTTTGTGCAAAAGTATGTAACAGGGAGAAGGAATCATTTCCGACCATATAAAGTATATATATTCTTGATCAGCATCAACAGCCGAGTCGATATAGCCACGTCCGTCTGTCCGTCCGTATGAACAAACAGATCTCAGAGATGGTAAGAGATAGAGGTTTGACATGTATGGGACAAATGCTTTTATACTTGCAGGCAGATCAAGTTTATTTTCAATTTAAGTAATTAACAAAATGTATAGATAGAAATGATAAAGATCGGATGAGCGGTTCTCAAGTTATGAGCAAATAAGTAAGGAACCCTCCCCCCACACACTCCCACACCCTTAAAGAGAAAGAGAAAGAGAGAGAGATAGAGAAAGACAGAGAGATTTAGAAATAAGTGCAGCGCCAGCATTGCATTCAGCTTCTACTCCAGGTACAGAGTATGTTATAGTCGGGCTTGAACTACTTTCTCACTTGTTTTTTAATGGAAACTACTCTGCCCAAGCTTAAAATGAGGGAAATAAATGCAATTGCTATGATTATCCTATACTTGAAAACTAACATTCCGCTAATATTTATTCCGATTTTTATATATTTTTCGTGATTTCGTGAGTGTGCCGAACTTACGATACTTTTCTGCCCACACCTAGAAATATTTTCGGGTCTATTTAAGGTGTTTGGTTATGCGGAATTTGTAATACAATTTTTCAATTTTCAACATTTAAAAACTAATTTTCTTAAATTTTTCTAAGAAATTAACTCCGAAAACAGATAGGTCTTTTGGTCGCTGTTCCCATCGCGAGTTCAAGAAACACCAATTATGGGAATAGAGCAAGAAAACTTTTTCTTCAACCAATCCTGCCATCTCCAGTAATTGGAGATAGTGATCAGATAAATCAATATATCAGTGCATGCACTTGCTTACGTCAGACCCTGTAAAATAGTCAATATCAAAAAGTACCTACTTTATCGTTCACCAAAAAGGACATTCAAATGAATAAAGAGGTCATGCAAATAACTAGAAAACTTTTTTTTTAGAAATGTTTTGTCTCAATACTTTGAAAAAAAAAATGTTAGCAAAAAATAATTAATTATTTTGTATGTTATTAATCACTGCCTGCCAGATTGGCACAAGCGACCGTCTCGCCGGGATTTCTTGCCCCTTGCGCACTTCAGGTTAAGTAAAGGGTCTTAGGATCACAAAGATAGTTTCACTAATTTCCACATCTCGAAATTGGAAACTCAAGTGCCCACCCAAAAAAAAAAATAAACACAAATTGAAATGTTGTTCATTTTATGCCTAATTGATTTTAATCTGACCGCCCACAACGAACCAAAGTTGACCAAAAATCAGCACACAAATCCATATACATTTCACATAAATGCAGAAAAAAGGTCCTCTGACTAAGGCATATAAAGATATATCGCGATAAGACCTGACAATTTGCGCATCATCATCTTCATCAGGAGCAGCAGCAGCAGGTTAAAAAAGATGCCCGAACAAATAGAAAATTATGGCAAACGCAGATTAGTTGCGGACCAGAATGAAAGACCTTTTGGAAATTATCAATGGCACCCACAGAGATCCAGACTCATATCTCCAGTGAACGGAAACCTGCTTAAGGATTGTGTCTAACGGTCGCTCAATCAGCTGACTGCCGGTACCACTTGAGGTCCATTCGAGCGCATGATAAAATCTGCTGCTAGTTATCTTGGGTCAGAAGACAAAGACTAGTTTTGGCGCTCTTTTCCTTCTTCCTATTTTTTTTTTTGGGTTGGGTAAAGAACACATAACAAAAATTTTACTGTGAAAGGATTTTGGTGCCGCCTTTTGGAAAAAGGATTTGTTTTTGGTTGTTGTTCATTTTGCGCGCCAAGGCAAAGCCAATAACTTCCAACAGTGTGTGTGCATTTCGTAGTCGGTATCGTCCACTCAGCATCGGCTTAAGATTTCTATTTCCATTTCCAGAATTGCTTTCGTCCTGGCATGTGTAGGCTGAAACAATATTACACCCACACACAAAGTCTCGTCCTCGTCCTCGTCCTGCTTGATATTCATTAAGGAAATGCTAGTTATAGTTATTTTCGGCAAACAAAAAGTCTTAAATCGATGTGTGTGCTAGCAATATTTTCAAGTTAAAGTAGGCTTATCCTGGCCCAAATCCCTGTCCGCAGTCGTCTCGTTTCTTTTGTGTCCGCCGATCCTTTTGTCAATTGATTAGGCATCCACAACTTTAACTGTTCAGTTGCAGTTAGTTTTGGCTTGGACTATCTGCATATTAGATCTGCATGCCGGGTAACCCGACCCGACCACACGCACATGTTCCATTTCTCCTGTGTGTCCATTCATTTGGAAGCCTAAATGTGCGAAATGCTTTTGTTCACATATGAGATGATCTCGTTTTTGTTGTGTAAAATTGAACTGGACGAAAGAGTGGAGTATGGAGAGTCCAGAGCATCTGCAGTCTAATCACATTGATCCCATGCCATTGAGCAATATGTCGTCAAACAGTTGCCGCCCTGCAGACGTGGTCAGGTTTAGTTCAGTTGAGCTATGCAAATTACGCACAAATTGTTCAATTTCCTGGAAAAATATTCTCGTTATTTTTTTTTTTTTTTTTTTTGCATATTCTGCCGGAAGTTTTTATGGTTTTTTCTGGGGAAGTGCCGCCTTCTATGTTAACAGTAGCTGACTTACGTAATGTTTGCATTAGAGAGGTTTTTGATTTCAGTTTTTATTGTTGTGAGAGCTCATGCAGATCAGCCTCGGCTTCAGAGAGTTATGGCAAAAGGCGACTAATGGTTTTTCACACTCAGCCGCTAAAATGTCTGAAGGTCCCCTTGAAATTATTTCTAATGTTTACACGAAGTGTTAGAGCGCTGAATATCCTTTTGTCTTAAGTTGGTTTTTGTTGAGCTTCGATTGATATACTGCCAAGCGGATTATGCTGAAAACAGCTTCTTTATGGCAATGGTAGAAGTTAAGATTTAAGGTTTAGTCGACTTTGAGGCGATTTCACATCTTCTGCAGAGAGCTATGATAAAACTATTTATTCCAAACGGATCTTAATGGACAACTTCGCGTAATGAAGAGAGTGGTATAGATTTCGGGCAGGAGCATCGTCATAATAGTAGACTTTATCGGCAAATCCGAATAAACGGTAAGTATGGCGTTTTCAGAGTTTGAGAGTCAGTCGGTGGACTTCGTCGAAGTACCTTGTATTTTCGAAATATAAGTTTACGCGTCTTGGAAAATTTGTTTCGATGGAAGAGTACCACTTTAAAGTTGTAGAGGACTTTGACGCTCAAAGAACGAAAATATCGCTATACAAGTCGTTTATCATCCCAGTCCTTCAATACTGGCGTTTTCGAGCGAAAGATTTTTCGGAGGATATATGGACCTTGGGACAAGGCAAGATGGGACGACAGGTGCGGAAAAACATTTCCAAACTTGGTGTGAAAAACTGGTGCAGGCTCGCAAGGAGCAAAAGCGTTTGGCGGGAGTGAGTAGCAGCGGCCGAGACCGTTAAACGGTCAAGAAGAAAAAGAAGATCTAAATGAATAATTTCTTATAATTACCCTTGCAAAACCGGTTCCGGTCGCGTATTTCAAGGCTCACAGACAAGATCTTCAGTATATCCATTAAAATAAAATACTTCACAAATTTCAGCAAAATTGTACTTGCTTGTGGTGCTTGTAGATTGTTAAGTCTATTGTGCAAAAGGTCTTGAGTTCGATCCTGCATCAGAACATTTAATAAAACAAGTTAAAACGTTGCAATCGAGTTGACCGACTCCGCGCGCGCACACTGACTCATACACTCTAGCTGTCATAAATGGGCACAGCCCTTTGTATTGTTGATAAGCATGACGAGCTGAGTTAAGAAAGCCTTGTACTTGAAAAATAGTTTTAGTGAAAATAACTTTTTTGGTTTTGGTTGCTGAAACAAAGTTGATCTGGGTGCGTTATACACCATGTAAATGATAAAATTTGTATCTCTCTCAAGTTTAGCTCGACCCGTTCATACACTGAGAAAAAAAATTCAATCTAAAATCTAGATTGAAAATCTCTTTTCGAGATTCTTTCAATTTTGTAAAAACAAGATTGAAAAACCTTGAAATGAGGTAAAATCTTAAAAACAAGATTTATCATCTCGCAATTTATCAACCGTCCTTCAGTTTTCTGTAAAGCTTTAGTTAAAAAACTTTATGGTATATATAGATTTATTTTGTTGAAAAATAATAAAAAAAAAATGAAAAAAACAACTCGGCTCTCCTGGGACTCGAACCACAACCTTCTTGTTCCAATAAAGCTTTTGGCAGCCTCTGTACCGACTCGGCTATTTAAGGAATTTTTTTTTGCGCAGCCAGTTGCATCATAAGAACTCAGCTGGCATTGTCGTGCTGAGTTCTTATACTACAACAAGTGACGCGCTAAAAATGAGGCTCAATAGCCGAGATGGCTGAGTGGCGATGCTGTGTACCTCACCCCGAGGTACTCGGTTCAAGTCCCAGTACAGGTAGATTAATAATTAACATTTGTATAAGTTTTTCAGAAAGAAAAAATTGTTAATAACTAAATCAAACACAACACACAACATAAAAAACAAAACATAAAAATGATAATAGCTTAATATTATATAATTTATTTTGTTTTTCTTTTCATATTTAAAAATAAGATTGTTTCATCTTAAAGTCAAGTATAAACGATCTTTATCCAAAATTGATGGATTAAGATTAAAATTAAGAAAATTGAGAATATAATCTTGGGTTAAGATTATCTGGTCTTAGTCGAATTCTGACACTGTTTTTCTTTGGTTCAAGATTATAATCTTGCTTTTGGATTGATTGGACAGGCGGACATGGCTAAATGGACTGGCCTGTTGATGCTGATTCCTCCATTCCGTTACATACCTTTGCTAAAGCTGAGTATGAATACTCCTTGAATCTTTGGTATTTTGGATTTTTGGAGTGAAGTAATAAAGATTTAACATAAATGGCGTATAAACGTTAAAGTTGCATTATGTTTTTGATTGGCGGATAGATAAAAGTTTCTTGGTGAAACTGTAAGAGGTACAATTATATGTTTCAAGTGACTTCTGAGAGTTAGTAATTTCCAGCGTTAGGATAATCGCCCTCTTATAATAATTTTTAACGATTCCCAATCCAGCAAAATCGAGGGTGGAAGTTTTATCAGGCGTCTGATCGTTCAATCAGCTTCCTTGACAAAGCTGAGCCTAGCCTAAGATCTAGAAAGACGGGTATTCCTGAGGGGCCTGGACCCACTCTTTTTTCATTTTTACAACGAATTTTTGCTGACTATTTGGAAAACCTTAAGTTTTATGCGAATCTACTGGCTAGACGTTGCTTTAGAGCATGGCTTTAGGTTTCCCCCAGTGGGTCGAAAACATTTCGCTGTTTACACATACACAACCCGAACGCATGCCGCAACGCTGGTTTAAAGGATAAAGGATGAGAGGCGTTGTTGTAACAGAAAGTATAAATAGGTTTGATGTCTACGACCTTCCAGCAAGATGCATTTCTTTACAAAAGTTAAATGTTATTATTGGGTTCTAAAGTGCTTCGTTTGTAGGATCGATTCACGAAAACATTCACTTAACTAGCCGAGAATTTAAGTTTAAGCCTTTCACTCCCATTAAAACTAATGATGGCACAACTTTAACAGACTTCCTTCCACATCACATGTTTTTCATGTTAAGCCTAACTTCCGATGCGCTTAATTTATTAATAATTTTTCACGCATCATCTTCCTTCCGTTTGACAACAAATCGGCTTATAAATGTATTTTTTTTTTGTCAACCTACGCGCTCTGCGCTCCAGTCTCTGCTGCCTCCCAACGAAAGCAAGAGCAAACAAAAGCCTTGTGGTTGAGGTAAACAAACTTGGCTCCTAGCCAGGCAAAAGGGGCCTGATCAGGGCCTGAGATAGAGGGCATAAAAGAAAACAACATTCTAAGAAATAGAAGAAGAGCTGGGGGCGGAGGGGTGGGGGCAATAAATAGTGGAGTTACTAGACAAACCTGTTGGTCGCCCTTTTTTATTATGCGGCCAGGGAGAAAAATCAGGAAAAACACCGCACGAGAGGACTGTACTTTGTGCCTGTGGAGACGGATGCCAGTACCAGTTTGGAGCCAGCAAACAAACAAATAAGCGTGCAGCCATAGAGCTGGAGCTGGAGCTGGGCAGCGAAGGGAGCGGTCGGCTTAAGCGTGATTACATGGTGGAGTGGTAGAGGAGGAGGAGGAGAACGGATACCAGCGACATGCCTGGCATAATAAAGGGGTAGGGGTCTCTCAATAGCAATGTAAATGTTTATGTATCTATGGGATACCTTACAACAGTGCGTATGTACGTATGGACGGATGGAGGTGCAGGCCTAGGCAGCGAAAGGTGAGTGATCTTTACAATTCGACACTTTGACTTCACAAAGAAAGGAATCAAAACAGAATTCGTCGATCGAACGTTGAAAACAAAGTTGTATAAAAATCGAAAGGTGAGGCGAGGGCAAGAGCTGGCGCGAAGAAGACATAAAAAACAAGTATCCAATACGAAGGATGCACAGTCAACGGCGAGCAGGGTCAAGGTAAACAGAGATTTGGATTTCGGTTCTTTTTTTAACTCATGGCTTATGATGGATTTGCTTGGCTGAGCATGCTAATGGATTTTTCTCTCTCAAAGATTTTGGAAAAACCATCAAAGTCATGAGGCGACAAACGGCCAAAGCTGCAGCCAGGAAAATGCGATAAATGTAAATGGATCTCGGGGTTAGATGGTAAACCAGTTTTAAATGAAAACAAAACTAGTTGTAGACGGCAGGCAGCTGCTGCTAATAGTTCTAGACTCTTAGCTTTTAGCATGGTTCCGCAGAAAGCTGAACCAACCCTTTGACTTGGGGCTGGGCCGGCCTGTCAGTTTAAGTAGCGCATGCGGATGCGTTTTTATGACGGAATTATTACATCATTCATCTTCATCACGACAATGACACAGATTTGCTCTCGCCGAAACGTGCTTATCAACTGCATAATTTTACAATAAACTGTCCGTCCATGCGGGTTTTGGGGTTGCTACTGGGCAGTGGTTGGCTTGTCCCTTTAGATTTGTAATCAAATTAAATTTTGTTGTCAAACAAAAAGGTAGTTATGAATACATACCTACGCAGGATGCAATCTGTAAGATGTTGTGGGAACTTTGCAAATAAATTCTTAGAATCGACGAATGTGCTTGGAAACGTGTTGAAACAGAAGCCTAAGAGTGGCGAGTTTGGGATGTAGTTTGGTTTAAATTTATAAAGCCTCTCGGGGATAATCATGTAAGGCAAGGAATCTGCTTTAAAATTGAAGTCCCTCCTCCCAGTAGAGCGCTAGCTATTACTTCTTCTCAAGGTAGCTTTCAGACGAACATGATACTCCACCGAGGCTGGAGCCCTTAGTTAATGGATGGTTCAACTCAGGCTCAACAGTTTTTATGAGCATTTTGTCAATGGGCGTCAACTTTGGAATACAGCCGTCAACAATGACCTTAGTCAGCATTGCACTTTTTGCCAACAGCACGGAAAGGGTTTCTATCCTACAGATGGTTGCGTGATAGATTTTTAGAGCACGAACAGAATGTTTCAACACGGAAGTCTTAAATTTGTTTCAGCATAATAAGGAAGCAATTTACAAATATAACGATCCATATTACTGACAGTTAAAATGGCTACTTATGTAGTTAATCGCGTCAGACTATAAAATCCTGGATTGGCTCTTTTGTGAACACTAGAAATTAATTAAAAACTGCCTTTTTAGATTTACCAACAAAGCCTTAGTTCGGCATTTAAAAATTAAAACGAGGAAGAAAAGCTAACTTCGTTTATTTAGCTTAAAAACATGTAATATTAACCATGACCGATGCTAAGAGCGCCGATATTGAAAACAAAAAAGTTTTTCTCACTAAAACCCATTTTCGATCAATAATTTCTATGTCAGCTACATGAAGTAGACATCCGTTCCCGGCAAATCCGATATATTTGCAGCGTATAGTCAAAAGAGGACTTGGGTGGGGGATAGGGAACGGGGACATAACTCTTTGATTGGAAGTGAAGGAAAGCAAGGCTCCTGGTTATGCGCGCTGCTGCTTCTCCCTTCACCCATATATACCATAGGAATAAGAAACATCGCTTCAACCACCCACTCCGTTTGTGTCGTTTCATTAAAGTTTAATTAAACACCTAAAAATTTGTTTGGGTTCGGCTGGGAATTGAACCCGGTACTTAACGTACAAAATGATGCCACAGCACATTCAGCCGTTGGACACTTTTGCAGATTCACATCTAGAGTTCTTCTTATGCTTGGTCGAGCTGACAAGAGAGAGAGAGATCAAAAAGCGGGCAAACTCGCTCTCATTTGCTCCCTCCCTTGTATATCTCTCAGTTAAATACCGGCTGTGTTGTTTAAAGCAAATATTATCCGACTAAGAACAGCTATACTTATTTAATAAGCACTTGGGACATTAGTTCTCGAGAATTTTGACACCACCTTGTTCTAATTTTAAGTTGGAGCAACTTATTTTCTGAACAGCTTTGTTTCTTCAGTGTAGCTGAAAAATATTTTTGCCACGCCCACGCAATTTGGAAAAAACATCATATTTCCCCAGTTTTGTAAAAAGATGGTTCTTAGACCATCTATTGATCAGTGTTGAAATGGTTGTAACGATTCCACTCCCAGCTCTTACCGGTATCACGCCGTTTCTAATAAGCCGAACTTAAGCCTAATCTGCATTTTAAACTAAATAGTTAAAGTAGCGTAGCCAAATAGTCACAGAAGTGGCTCCATCTATTAGTCAAGTTATGACCAGGGCTAAATACCGGAACCGTTAACCGAAATATACCATATATGTGTTGACGAAAGCATGATTGGAATCTAAGTGTTCTCTGTCCAATCTTTGAAAAAGGAGACCCTGCAATTTGCGCCAACTACCGCGGGATCAGTCTCCTCCCCATCTCATATAAGGTTCTGTCCCGCATTATTTGTGAACGTTTAAAGCCGTTTATTGATACACTGATTGGACCTTATCAGTGTGGCTTTAGACCTGGTAAGTCCATCACACTACGACAAATACTGGAGAAGACCTATGAAAGAGGCGTCCAAACACACCACCTGTTTGTTGATTATAAATCAGCCTTCGACACACCGATAAGGTCAAGCTTCTTCAAAGCCTCGTCTACATTAGGTATTCCAGCAAAGTACGTTCGACTTTGCATGATGACGTTGAGAAGTACGCAAAGCTCCGTCAAAATAGGAAAGAACCTCTCCGAACCATTTGATACCAAAAGAGGTTTTAGGCAGGGCGATACCTTATCGTGTGACTTCTTTAATCTACTGATGGAATATATCTTCCATCAGTAGATGAAAGAATATAAACCGGAGTTCCTGCGCAAGTGCCGACATGCCAACAGAACAGGCGGATTTATTTATAAAAATCAAATGCTACTTGCATATGCCGATGATATTGACATTATTGGCAAAACTAAACGGGCAGTAAGCAAGGCGTTTTCAGAGATTGAGAAGGAGTCTAGATTAATGGGTTTAGCGGTAAATGAGGACAAGACGAAGTACCTAGTATCCGCGGACAAAAAGTCATTGCGACTTGGACAATCTGTCACAATGGAGGGGTACAACTTTAATGTTGTAGAGGATTTCGTCTACCTCGGAACGATGATAACACTAGTTTACAAAATAATAAAAATTTCGCGATCCCGAACATTTGGTAGCAATTCCTTGTGTAAGTCCTTCCGCTGAGTCCAAAAATCCAATCCGCAAATTTTTTTATGGGGCCGTTTTCGAATCGGAAAAGCTAGATTTCTGATATGTAAAAAAAGTACCTTTAGAAAAATGCGTATATCTTTAGTACCGATTCTTTCATTATAAAAAGGTAATGCTCTCTTGGAAGGTAATTGAACGCCCTATCATTCATTCATACACCACTTTTTATTCCGGTGCTCGACTTCGGCGTAATAAAGGCTCTTATCTGCAACTTTGCACTAAATTTATCAATTTTTTAAAAAAGCCAGATTTTAAGTGCGATTTTCACAACGAAAAAAATTGTGTAAAATTTATTTAATTGCTGGTCGCTAAAGATTTATCTATTAAAAATACAACAAAAAGAAGTTATTGGCATTTTAGTAAAAAATGGAAGGTTTCAACTTCAACCAAATTGACTTGGTTTGACTGTTTTATGTTCGTCACAGGAGGCATAGTTAAAATTCAAACAATTCTATTTAAGAGCTACTATGACCTAACAAATTTATTTTGTACCTGGTTGTTTTTTTTGTGATTGACTTAGGTTGAAAAATGAGTGCAAGACGTCAAATTGAATGCAAGAATGATCTTGGTATGCTTGCGGGCATTACTTATTTACGATTCCGCTAACAATTTCAACATTTGTGTACATTATATGAGCTTTACCACCGCTCGAAGATAACTTTTTTGTTTTTAATGATAAAATTCTTTTTAATAATGAAATTTTTCATCCTATCGTAATATCAAAAATTCTATCGAGTGGTTTTCCATAGATTCCTTTTTCAAAATTAGACTTCTGAGGGCGGGGTACTAACCGCTTGTCCATTGAGTCGGAATTTGGTATAACAAATGTGTTAAATCCCTTCACCATAAATCGCGAAATAGACGTGATGAAAAAAAAACTGGGTATGTGGTGTTGCTATCTGAGGCCTTTTGTTTCACAATGTATTGGTCCCGTTCCCAAGCTATTTTGAGTGTTAACTGCACAATCAAAACTTATAAGCATTTTTAGACGAATATCCAATATATAATCGATTTTCTGTATGCCTTGTCATTGAAATTGTTAGCGGAATCGTAAATAAGTAATGCCCGCAAGCATACCAAGATCATTCTTGCATTCAATTTGACGTCTTGCACTCATTTTTCAACCTAAGTCAATCACAAAAAAAAACATAACCAGGTACAAAATAAATTTGTTAGGTCATAGTAGCTCTTAAATAGAATTGTTTGAATTTTAACTATGCCTCCTGTGACGAACATAAAACAGTCAAACCAAGTCAATTTGGTTGAAGTTGAAACCTTCCATTTTTTACTAAAATGCCAATAACTTCTTTTTGTTGTATTTTTAATAGATAAATCTTTAGCGACCAGCAATTAAATAAATTTTACACAATTTTTTTCGTTGTGAAAATCGCACTTAAAATCTGGCTTTTTTTTAAAAAATTGATAAATTTAGTGCAAAGTTGCAGATAAGAGCCTTTATTACGCCGAAGTCGAGCACCGGATTAAGAAGTGGTGTATGAATGAATGATAGGGCGTTCAATTACCTTCCAAAAGAGCATTACCTTTTTATAATGAAAAAATCGGTACTGAAGATATACGCATTTTTCTAAAGGTACTTTTTTTACATATCAGAAATCTAGCTTTTCCGCGATTTCTCGAAAACGGCCCCATAAAAAAATTTGCGGATTGGATTTTTGGACTCAGCAAATGGATTTACATACGGAATGACCGCCAGATGGTCGGGATCGGAAATGCTGTAAACTAGTGTAACCAGCAAGAACAACATCAGTCTGGAAATCCGACGAAGAATCAAAGAGCAAAGACCTCAAGCGAGGAACAAAAATAGCCCTTTACAAGTCGCTTATCATCCCGGTCCTGCAATATGGCGCAGAAGCATGGACAATGACAGCAGCGGATGAAGCGGCGATTGGTGTGTTTGAACGAAAAATTCTTCGGAGGATTTATGGACCTTTAAAAGTCGGCGATGATTTCCGCATTCGAAAGAATACCGAACTGTGTGAGCTCTATGGGGACACCTGTCTGGTCATAAAGCAACAGCGGCTGCGCTGGTTAGGACATGTCACCAGGAGGGACAAAGAAGCTCCAGCGAAAAAAGCGGATGACTATGGAGGCGGCAAGAAGGAAAGACCACCACTAAGATGGGAAGACCAGGTGCGGGAAGACATTGCCAAGCTTGGTGTGACCAACTGGTGGCAGCTCGCACAGAAAAGTGTGGAACAGCGAGTGAAAATCATTTTCAATCTTCTAAAGTATATATATTCTTGATCATGTCCGCAGATGCAGAGTAGACAGCATTATCAATACTATGTATTGATGTTTGTGTATTTGAACAACCATCGATTGCTGTGAACCGCTATAGATGTATCGGAGGAAGATTCATATTGTAACAAAGAAAAAGTAAAAATTTCTGACTTGACCAACTACCGCAGATGTTGCTAGTATAAATGAGCCCATTAAACGAAAACTTCTGTGATCTATAAGATCTTAGTATAAGGTTTTGCTACTTCAATTTTCACAATTTTTTCCCTTCCCGTTCCCAGGAATAACTAAAAGTTAAACTTTGTCGCAGTGAACGTTCCTTTCCAATCTTTCCAATGTATTTTAAAGGATCTCCCAAATAGCGAAGTTTATTAGATTCAATATATAAAATATTGACTTGTGAATTTAGATTTTATATATTATCGAATTTGGTTTTTTGAAAATTACACAGCTTCACTAAATCCAATTTTTCAAAACACCCGGTAACACTATGCAACAATTTTTTGAACCCGGCTTCTAAATAGTTGATCCTTATGTAAAATTTCACGCTGAATTCAAATCTGCTCTCAGATATGTCAAAAGTAGAACGGTTTTTGAGATATCGCGAAATTTTCAATTTCAGTGTTTTGAAAAAAGGTAGGTCTACTAAAATGCCATTTTCTCTGATTTTAGTTCACCGATATGTATAAACTGGCGCTGCGAAATAAGGCCCCAATGAAATAAGGCCCCAAAAAAAAAATGAAATAAGGCCCCAAAAATTTATATGGAAAACAAAAACAACGATTTTTTCTCAAATTTGGGGTGTTATTTCATTTTTTTGGGGCTTTATTTCCTAAATAAAATTTCAAAATGAAATAAGTCCCCAAAAGAAGAAATGAAATAAGGCCTCAAAAATTAGTTTTGCGGTCTTATTTCATTTCGCGGAAATAAGACCCCAATTTTTAATATGATTTTTTTGGGGTCTTATTTCATTTCTCTTATTTTGGCTGATATATGGAAAAAAAATTCCAATAACGGTTAATTTTCTTATCTGCCTGCGTTTTCTGACTTAGTATTTGATGCATTTTTGTACAGATGTGCAAAAGTACCGTTTTACAATTAGTTCAGTGATAAGCTTTTGAGTATGTTGGTCAGTTTAGTGATTTGCATTGTGTAAAGCAGACGTTCAAGTGCGAGATAAAATTATGAAGTGCGAAAAAATTGTTGCATTACGGCGAACTGGAAATTTGTTCTACGTCAAAGAACAGAAAATGCTGTATTTTGACGAGGTAATTATATTGTCTATTTTAAAAAATCTTAGCGCCGCAGACGAAATTTTTTTTGTATGAAAACTTTTTATATTATATCAAAAAAATTGTGTCAATCTAAGCGCCGCAGGCGAAAATTTTTTACACAAAAATCGCGCGATTTTTTTGTAAAAAATTTTCATTATTATTTAATGTTATAGGTAGTTTGTTTCACTAAAAATCCAAATAAGAAAATATTTTAAAATTTTGTATTAGGTATTTCCAATAGTTCTTATTTTATTGAATAAAGCAATAAAATGAACAAAAAAAAAATAGAATTGAAAAATTGGGGTGTTATTTCATTTTTCAAAATGGGGTATTATTTCATTATGAAATAACACCCCAAATTTGGGGCCTTATTTCATTTTATTTTGGGGCCTTATTTCATTTCAGTGGGGCCTTATTTCATAATTTAAATTGGGGTATTATTTCATTATGAAATAACTCCCCAAATTTGGGGCCTTATTTCATTTTATCGTTTGGGGACTTATTTCATTGGGGACTTATTGCCTGCAGCCGTATAAACTGTAACAAAAATAAAAGATAATAAAATTATTTCTTAAAAAAACGACAGTTGTTGTAAATCCAACCATAAATGACGAAGTTATGGCACTTCAAAGTTGGATTTTTGAAAAATTTTTGATAATTTTTAATTTTTTGCTGACTTTTATTGAGTTTTTTCAATCTTACCATTAAAATTGCTCAGGTCTCAGATATTGACAGGATTGGGTAATCTTTAACGAGCATTTTTTGCCCTTGGTCATCAAAATCGGATGAAAAATAAACGCTATATTCACAATTAAGTAAACATACCTCTGTTTGAGAGTATTTTTTTGCTAGTTTTTTCAGTATAAAAATCACATCTTAGCAAGCCAAATAAGAATAAACGTTGATCATTAGGAGTTTGTATTGCAGTTCAAGGTTGGATTAAAGTATTCAAATGATGTAGACCGCTTTTGTTTTTTGTGCAGACTGTGTGTTTCTCGCAACAAGAACCAGCAATAGTCTCCCATCATTGCCGGATCCCACTTGCCTTGGTAGCGAAACTCCATCTGCTGCATTTGCTGATGGACGCGTTCGCCATTCTCGTCGCTTTCGTCGCCTAGGTTGTCCGGGAAAAAATCGAAATGGGAGTGCAAAAAGTGAATTTTTAAGGACATATTTACACCTTTAAAAAATAAAAATAAATAAAATTGGTAAATATACTAACTCGATGAAAAGCAGACTGAGATTATACCAATATTTTTGTAGTTTTCCAATAAATCATCAACAATTTCTTTATAGTCCTCACTTCTTTTACTTCCCAGAAAACTAGACACTACTGCACAAAATGAATCCCATGCTTTTGCCTCGTCTGCTGATAGTGCCGAGTAAAATTCTCTGTCGCTCATTAGCTTTTTGATTTGGGGACCCACAAATACGCCTTCTTTGATTTAGCGTCAGAAAGTTGTGCGAATCGTCGTTTTAAAAATTCAAATGCCGCAAAATTTTCATTTTTATGGAGAGCTTTAACGAAGTTTTTGAAGAGACCAAGCTTAATATGCAACGGAGGGAGAATAATTTTGTCCTTTTGAACTAGGGGCGGAAATTTTACGTTATCTTCTCCGACTACAAAATTGGCCCTGACATCCCAGTGTTTACACAAGTAGTGTTGGCTGCGATGTCGGCTGTCCCATTTGCACAAAAGCAGCAATGCTTTGTCCATCCTTGTTGCAAGCCTGTTACCATTGCTCAACTTTCAGATCGGCACAGATTTTCCACTGGTGAACTGCAATACAATCTCCTAATGATCAACGTTTATTCTTATTTGGCTTGCTAAGATGTGATTTTTATACTGAAAAAACTAGCAAAAAAATACTCTCAAACAGAGGTATGTTTACTTAATTGTGAATATAGCGTTTATTTTTCATCTGATTTTGATGACCAAGGGCAAAAAATGCTCGTTAAAGATTACCCAATCCTGTCAATATCTGAGACCTGAGCAATTTTAATGGTAAGATTGAAAAAAACTCAATAAAAGTCAGCAAAAAATTAAAAATTATCAAAAATTTTTCAAAAATCCAACTTTGAAGTGCCATAACTTCGTCATTTATGGTTGGATTTACAACAACTGTCGTTTTTTAAAGAAATAATTTTATTATCTTTTATTTTTGTTACAGTTTAAAATCAGAGAAAATGGCATTTTAGTAGACCTACCTTTTTTCAAAACACTAAAATTGAAAATTTCGCGATATCTCAAAAACCGTTCTACTTTTGACATATCTGAGAGCAGATTTGAATTCAGCGTGAAATTTTACATTAGAATCAATTGCTAAAAGTGCGGGATACAAAAACTTTTCAAATTTTGTGACATAGTGTAATAGACCCTTAAATTCGGATAAAAATATTAACACCACATTAAGAAACAGTTCACATTATTGTTGCTGTGTGTTTCAAGTACAAAAGTATCCATAACACGCGAACCTAGGATTTAATCGAAAAACTGAATATTAGGTGAAGCTTATTGAAGTTCCTTATATCCGAATTACAGACTCTAATGCCGTGTTGTACCGTCTCATATTATTATCACGTAATTATGTCGCTTTCCCACAGCCTCATTAATTTCTAAGAAGGCAATCAGACTCTCTCCCCAACCCACTGACGCACACCACACTCACAAGTGAGAGTGGTCGGGGCCGCACACAGTGTTCGTTTATAAGGAAATATGAAACGGAAGCCTCAGACCAGCAGCAGCGCCATCAAATGAATAGAAATTCCTGAGATAATCAACAGCATTATCTGCTGATTATGTGTTGAAAATTCTCTGAAAATTGCACAAGAAAACACCAAAAAGAAACGCCGGCCTCGCAAAAAAAAATTGAACTATATCCGGATGATCGGTAGAGGATGATGGCAGACAGACAGGGAGAGAGTAGGAGAACACCCGAGTGGCGGCGCATCCGCTTCTCCATCAAACCCTCGGTCACTTGAGGTTTAAGCCAACAAAAAAATATACAAAAAAAAAAACTGCCGAAAACCGAATGAACGTGAGAACTTTGAATGTCCTTTAAATTTGCCTTGTTATTGTTCCTTTGGAGTACTTGTAGAGATTTTGGCTAGTTGTGTCCTTATTATACTGTGTTCGCTGAGCACATTGTGGGCAATTTTTGTTGAATGAAATATTTTTGTTTTGGCAATGCCGCGTTTTTAGCTGGAAACGTGAGGGCGTGAGAGAGAACTCAATTACGGTTACATAACCTGGGTGGCACTTTGACAGGAAGGATCTAGCTGGCCAGACAGGAAGTGTTACAAATCACTTGTTTAAGGCTTAAATTGATTTTTGCCCGCTCAAAATGTTATGTAAACACGTGTCCCACTTGCTTTATGAGGCACATCCCGTTGCCTTGACCCTTTTTGGCTAGAAAGTCGGCATATGCAAATGTACAATTTTAATGGAAATCGCACATTAGACCCAGCGCAGCCTTCTGAAGGTCACCATAAACCCATTGGTAGGACACGTTTTTATGGAGGTGCGAAATGGCACATTTTGGTTTTTGGGCCACGTCAAACCTGCCGCGTCATTGATAATCCTGCGCGCCTCAAAACTGAGGCTAACCTGTTGGCCAGCCCTGTTGCAATTTGTCACCTGAGGTGACATTCAAAGACCTCACGATTTCCAGCTGAGTTTTTGCATTCAGCATTGACACCTTTTTCCATTGAGCCTGAAATAGAAAGAATGGTGTTCATTCACATTCGTGGGCCTCGAGGGAGTTTTATATAAAATATTTTTAAAATTCTAGCGAAAATATTTTTAAGTTTTATAAGTGCAAATCATTTCCTTATGGCGAAAATTTTCCCATCAAAAAATATGCAATTTATGCAATGAAAGAGGTTTGAGCACAGAATGTAGTTTCCTGGAAACGTTAATCCCCTAAAAATCAATGAAAAGTTAATTCTGTTTTCCAATCACATTCACACTTGCCCCTGCACCATTCATTAGAAAGGACACACAACCTGTCAACATAATTAATCCTCCTCCCCCTTCTTTCTTTATCTCCTTCTCCCCTTTTTGGCTTCAAATCAGCTGATGTGGTGTCTGCAGCGGTGGCGGCGGCGGCGGCGGCGGTGTACAAAGGCACTAAAGTAAAATATGAACAATTCATAAAAAAAGTAGGCCTTGGTTTCTTGGCCTCTGTTTTGCTCGACATTCCCAAGGATGTGGCTCGGAATTGTTGTTGTGTTAATTGTCTACAATGTGGACGAGGCGACTGCGCCATTAACATCGACATCAACGATCCCACGGCTTGTCGCCCGAGCCCTGAGCTCTGTTTTTTATGCCATTTACACAGAAATCTTGCAACAAATCACGAGCTCCTTTTTTATTTTTCGGCAGAGTTCTCTGCGTTTTTACCACTAAATGTTAAGGTATGTGTGAGTCAGTGTGTTTTCGAAATTTCACCTTTATTTGTTTGATGTTCTAAAAATTGTATTGCTTTCGCCCCCACAAAAGAAAAACGAAGGGCTAAGTGCGTTGCTTTTGGGTTTGTGACGGCGCAATATCTTTAATTGCTTTTGCCATTATTAATCGAGGGCAGCCTTTGGTTATGGTTCCTTAGTCCCTGCTGAACTAGTAGTTGCAATCGCATTAAGACAGTTGAGACCAAAAACTGCAGGTTAAATTCATAATTCAGTTAAAATATGTAGGGCGACACCTGAATATTGTGCTCTCTCTCCTTCTTGAAATGGTTGACGCAATAGGCCAGGTTGCTGCGATTTCGAGATCAATCGGCAAAACAATAATTCTCTCTCAAGATGCTGGAACACCATTTTTCCAGAAAAAAACAATAATCTGAAGGCGTTAAATCTGGTTGACATGGAACAATGATGTCAAAAAATTAATTGTAGCGATAACGATACTGATTGCTGGTTACCGTATGGCCATTTTCATCTTTGTAAAATAACGGCCCAATAACCATTTTACCACAAACGCCGCACTCAAAAGTGACTTTTTCGCCATGAAAAGGTACCACGTGATTCTCTTGGTGTTTTAAGTGGAATAAATACGAAAATTTGTGTGTTCTTAAAAGGCGCACTTCTCAATTTAATTATTCTTTTAAGTGCACATTGAGCTTTCAAAATTGACATTTGGGCATTTCCGCGGGTCGCGAACGTACGTTTGTACGCTTTTGATGTACAAAAAAGACTAAAAAAGACAGAAAACAAAAACTATCCCCACTTTTCTTTTTGCGATTTGATAGCATTTTGTTAGCTCTGTGTTTAGTGCAAAACACGGGGCTTATCGAGTTTTAGATTTCATAATAATAGCAATAATCATGAGGTCGCGAACGTACGCGGAATAGAAGTCGACTTTGGCTTAATCTAGTGAAATGCAAAATTCTGCGAAATGGAACGGAATGTTCTAAAGCGATTAATTTATTATAAAAGAGGATTAATGTAGCCTCCTATCGAGTGTTTACACAGAAAAATATCTCGATTCGTTTTTTTAAAATTGAATTAATTACCGGTCGCGAACGTACGGGTCGCGAACGTACGGTTAGAAAAAGGAAGATAAAAATTAACCGTTAACCGAACTTTTTTGGTCTCTATGCATTTTTTTCTTCTTAATTGATTGCAATGAAGAGATTTTGTAAACATAGCATATGTTTTGCATGTTAAATAATTAAATATAAAAATGTCATTAAATTTTATTTTTCGGCCCAGGCTTACCATTTGGCGGAAATGCCCATATTTTGTTGAATGTAAGTTTCAAGAATTTGAGAGCGGTCGCATGGCGGGTACTGTTCCATGGGTAAAATCTACTTGGACTGACGCTTCAAACGCTCTATGTAATTAGTCGATCTGGCATCTCTATCAAAAGTTAGAGCTTTGCCAAATGGGTTCGTCGAATATGTCTAGTCCGTATATCTTTGGTTTCACTTACCTGAACCCAAAGCACACCCCCTTTGAATACCAAAAAGGTTCAGCTCACAGAATTTACTTAGTTCACTTTTATAAGGAAAACATTGATCATGATCATCAGCCTACAAGACTAACCGTAATAGTTAGAAATTTCGAAATTTCTCAAAATCTTCCTATAGTGATCGGACTTTGTACTAAGAAAGCATTTCCTCAACGCAGCTCCCATAACTCTCCAAAACGAAAAAAACGTTTAAATGCTAAAAATATTTACTAGAAGTGTGCTTTCTTGATATCGAAGAAAAACAAATACAATTTGAAAAAAAAAAATAGAGGACAGCTAACTTCGGCTCGACCGAAGTTTATATACCCTTGGAGCTTGATATATGCCTGACAGTTTGTATGGCAGCTATACTATATAGTGGTCTGATTTCGACAAATCTTGTTGAAATTATGTAAAATCATTGAAAACTTATAAATACGAGCGTTGGGAGCGATAACATTGAAAACAAACAAGTTTTTCTCACTAAGACTTTTTTTCAGACCTAACTTTTGTATGGCAGCTATACTATATAGTTATCCGATTTCGACAAGCCTTGGTGAAATTATGTGAAATCATTAAAAACTTATAAATACGAGCGTTGGGAGCGATAGCACTAAAAACAAAAAAGTTTTTCTCACTAAAACTATAGTTTTTCGACCGATCGTTCATATGACAGCTATATGCTATAGTCATCCGATCCGGCCGGTTCCGACAAATGTGCAGCGTATTTATACCAAAAGACTTCGTGCAAAGTTTGGTTGCGATAGCTTTAAAACTGACGGAGGAGATAGCATAGAAACAGACGAACGGACGGTCAGACGGACGGACAGACGGACATGGCTATATCAACTCAGCTCGTCATGCTGATCAAGAATATATATACTTTATGTGGTCGGAGATGCTTCCTTCTATGCGTTACAAACATCCGGACAATTTTAATATGCCCTCTCAAAGGGTATAAAAATCTTCACTCGAGTCAGGCCATGATTTGAACCCACGATTGCTGACGTGGGCGGCTTAGTCCCTCCCCTCGCGCGCAGACTGCAAGGCATATTTTATTTTGTTTTTGTACTAAGGTGTAATCTATTATAAAGATAAAGATCCTCAAATAAATGCTGAATTGTTTGAATGGAATTTTAAAATCTCTCTACTAGCGATAGCCCTTGCAGAAAGCCGTCATTCGCTCGCAAGAGTTCGAAGCCATTAGGTTTTTACACACCAATACTCTCTCACTTTTTGGCCTCGTTTTGCATATGTATTTAAAAAGAAGAGTGTACTGACTGACTGACTGACTGACTGATTCACTTACTCATTGGCAATCATCGCACAGCCTAAACGGAAAGAGATAGAGGGCTGAAAATTTCCCGAAAATTCTGCGAGAAGAAAACTATTTATCATCTGATTGGCTTGAAGCTCGGTTTCAATGGATAAAATTAATAAATATATTTTTCCAATGTCTCTCGGGACAGGGAAGATGTTGGGAAGTGGATGGAATGTGGGCGGGATGTGAGCGGTAGTTAGGTGGGACGTGGGTGGGATTGCGGTGGGATGCGGGTGGTACGTTGTTTTGGAAGTGGGTGGTAATGGGAATGGGTGAATGGGAAGTTGGTGGGATGTGGGCGGGAAGTGGGTGGGATTTGGGTGGGATGGGGGAAGGATGTGAGCTGATATTGGTTCTACACTGTTAAAGGCGCAGCGAAGAGCGACGGGTTATGTGCTAGTCTATCATAAATATAATAATAATTATCATATCATTTTATTGATAACTAGCAAAACCCGCCGCGACTTCGTCCGCGTGTCAGTTTTAATAGACAACCATGGAAGAATACTTTTGTTTCATTAGCAAATAGCCCTTCACGCTTCGCCGCGCCTTCAACAGTAAAGAACCAACGCACACCCACTTCAGGCCCACATCCCTCCCACTTACCGCCACATCACACCCACTTTCCGCCCACTTCGCACCTTCATGCCACCCACATTCCACACTCTTCCCACCCACTTCCCGCCCAAAAACCACCCATTTCCCATTTACATTCCACCCACATCCCTCCCGCATACCTCCCACATCCCACCCACATCCCTCCCACTTACCGACACATTCCACCCACTTCCCATTTCCATCCCACCCACTTCACACCTACATACCAACCACTTCCCGCCCACATCCCACCCACTTGCCACCCACATCCGACCCACATACATCCCACATACCGCCACATTCCACCCACATCCCACCCACTTGCCCACAGACCACTTCGCGTACTATGCTTACAACTTATGTTTTGTTATGTGTAATTTTGAAAATGAGTTTGACGCTAATCGCTGGCAACTATAGTTTCGCCCATACAACCTTAACCACCCACTTTCCACCCAATTTTCCGGAAGATTGGTATGCAGTTGTGGTCGAATTTTCATATAGATCTTTGAAAATAAGTTTGAACTTGATCGGATGAAAAACAAAAAAGTTTCATACAACAGTTTTCCGCGAATTTTCCGACTTTGGGGATAAATTTTCCAAAATTTGAAAGTCACTTTTTTATGTTTTGTTATATGTAAATTTGAAAATGAGTTTGGAGCTAGTCGCTGGCAACTTAAGTTTCGCCCATACAATCTTGACCACCCACTTTCCACCCAATGGGGGTGAATTTTCCGGAAGATTGGTATGCAGTTGTTGTTGAATTTTCATATAGATCTTTGAAAATGAGTTTGAGCTTGATCGAATGAAAAACAAAAAACCGCGAATGTTCCACATGGGAACGCTGTCGAACGGAATTAAAAGTATCTTATGTCCGTCTCCTGGCTCTAAGCTACCTCCCTACCAATTTTCACCCAAATCTGTTCTGCCGTTCTTGAGTTATAAGTGGTGTAACTAACACGACTTTCTTTTATATATATAGATGTTTCTTTACATTAAATTCTTTCATAATTTAGCAAACAATTTAGTAAACAACTTAATATTTAATCTTTAAATAGGTCTGGTAGATATCCAGATTACTTTAAAGTGCGATTTAAGATTTACTTCAAAACTGAATATTGCACGACGAATTTTAACAATTATTCGAGTCTTGCTGAAATTTCTTATCGATTCTTTGGATATGTCAGGTATATTTTCGTGACAACATTTAGAAAATATAGGAATGTCCCTTATCATTGGCCATTCAAATTATGATATGAGCATTTTATTCTTACACATAATCTGTTTGGGTTTGGCTGGTTACGCGTTACCTCCAGAGGCCAAAAACATTTCGCTATTTACACATACACGATACGAACGCATGCCGAAGCTGAGGGCAAGAGAGTAAGCTGCCCTTTAGCCGCTGGCTTGACGTATTCCTTTGTGGGGAGGGGTTTTAATTTTTTCAACCCGTACTCTTGACTCTCTGAGACAGATGACAGCTGCTCTGAGAGACCGAACTAGAAAGAGATAGAAATTAATAAGGCCCCCCGAAACACAGCAGTCGTGCTGAGTACGTCACCTAATTAGTAAAGCAGATAAGCAACCCACAGAACTTCATGTTCTATATTTTGATTTTTTCGTATAATTACCGCCCGGCCGTACCATGAAGACCCAATTCGCCAGGTGAGGTGTAGTGTGCTTCATTAAATCATGAATACTAATTCAAGTGTCCTAAGCTTTTGTAGGCAACAAGAAAAAAATGTTGTTTTTAAACTTGCCGGTTTCGTAGGAATACAAATATGATAGGCTCGGTTTATGTTTCTATGTAACTAAGTAGCCCAAAGAAAGTTGGTTTTCGGTGCCTGGGTTAAAATTTTTAAGGTATTCACCAAATTTTACCAAATTGAAATTTCTTCTTTTGTGGCTAACTCCGAGTTAGTTATTTCATATATGTGTAAAAGTGTATTTGTGTGTGTCTGTATTTACTCTTCTTTTGTTGGATGTGAAAAATTGTATTGCCTTCTCCCCCACAAAAGGAAGCCCAAGGATTTACCTCGACCAACACTGCCTGTGAACCTGTGACGACGCAATTCCATTTCGCCATTATCATCTGCAGCAGCCTTGTTCTCGATCCTTGGACCTGTCTCAGCTCCGATTGCACCAGTTCCTGGCCATTTGATTTTTATTAGGATGCCAGAGTCCTAATTGCGGTGAGATGAGTTCAGCGGCATTGAAGTTAATCATTTTGTACCTGCGGCTTAGACAGTCAAACAGTCAGAACCTGCAAATGGATCTGCTTCAAATTTTCACAGACCAATTGCGGCTTTGTTACCTTTTTGGATACTATTTGCTGTGTTTTAGTGTGGATCGTTATCAGGCTCTTTGTGCTTTCAAGGTTTTAATGGCAAAAGATTTTTACGCACTTCCTGTGAGAAAAATCTATAGTTGATGGCCCAAGCAACTGCCATCGCATTCGGTCTTTGGGGGGGGGAAGAAAACCAAGGAACCTCAACAAATCTACATAAAAACTAGTTCAGCTAGCAAATTACGAACCGGTATAGCGCACATTCCGTGTGCCCAACTGCAATTCCCAGACAGGACAGCAGCAAGCACCGCGGGATATCGCTCATAGGTTGAGGCTAAGGTCATGTCAAGGCTGTGCAAGACACAACTTTGCATAAAATATTTGAAAATGTTTTCATTATGGTAAATAGACACAAAAGCCGATCTTGCCTATCCTAGACACAAGCGGTTTCCCACCCAGCACACCCCAGAGAAGGGTTGGCACATATTGGTGATAAATTAGTTTAATGGTCGGAGTACCGCAAGCAGCGGCAAGTTGCCTCGAGCAACATTTTTTGGCGCAAAAACCATTCGAACGTGTCCAGGACAAACAATACCAGAATCTAAGACCCTACTAATGAACTGTCCAAACAATAAGCCAAGTTTTTGGACTAAACGTGAAAAAAATGGAAAGAAAAAACCAAGACCAAAATCACGTTTAAGAAATTTTCACATCGCTGAATTCAAACAGTTTGCAAGGACATGTGTAGGTACATGACACAATTGCAATTGTTCAACTCACGCACGTGCAATGTCCAGGAGTCGAGTGTCCAAGAGCATTGTCTTCTAGTATACTCTATATATATATGGACTCAAATGTGACACTCTTGAATGAACTGCGAGTTACGAGTTATTTTGAATAGTGCGCGCCGCATTCATGGAGCAGAGCAAGTGCATGAGGATGACAATACCTTTTGTGCAAGGTCCTTTGTTGTGCTGCAGAATGATTTGTTGTTGGGGGTGAGATGTTGTTGCAATTTTAGTGTAATTTCATTGTTATTAATTGAATGAAATGGGTTTTTAAATGCCTTTTGTTTTGGTTTTTTCTTATATTTTTTGTCCTCATTCCTTTTTTTAAGATTGCTGAGAGAAGAAAATGCAGTTTAAAAAGGTGGTCAAAATTTGCTTTAAGAATAACTTCGGTGTTTAAGCTCAGATCTGATTGTGCGTTTCAGATTAAGGGCCTAAGATAATATATATTAAGCGACGTTGTTGTGACTTCAAAATTGTGGCTCTGGCAGTTTTTTGCGGTATAAGGGGAGAGGAGGGGAGAAATTTTGCAAATCTGAAACAAACTTGATCTGCGTACGGTATACACCTATGTTCATGCAAAAATTTGTATATCTATCTTTTATAGTCTCTGAGATCGACGCGTTCATACGGACAGACGGACGGACGGACGAACAGACATGGCTAAATCGACTCGGCTGTTGATGCTGATCAAGAATATATATACTTTATAGGGTCGGTAATGCTTCCTTCTTCCTGTTACATACATTTGCACAACTTCATGATCCCCTTTCACCCATTTTCAATGGGTACAGGGTATAACAAGTAAGAAAGTCGGTCAAGCCCGACTATATTGTACTCTGTACTAGAGCTGCGCGCATGATTTACGAAATACAAATCTCTGAACGCACGATTTCAGAAGGCGTCACGAATGAGCACGCACGTTAAAAATGCACCTACTAACAATTGATTTAGCAAAATTAAATTCAGTTATGTTCAAATGAAATAAGGTGATTTTTGTTCCAGCATAAACACAAAAAAAATAAAGGGTTAAATTTTTATTTAATTCTGAATATTATTACTATCCTAAAACTTTTCGTCGGAACTTTAAAACATACATGATAGCTGTTGTCTATATAAATATTTTTATACTCTGTACCAAAGGTACATAGAGTATATTAAGTTTGTGCAAAAGTATGTAACAGGGAGAAGGAATCACCCGACCATATAAAGTATATATCGCTCACTTACTTCAATACTGGCATAACTCAAAATAATCCATTTTGAGAAAAACACGTTTGAAGTTATCAATGGATTTTTACCTAAAAAAAATGGTTCTTTTGGTTTCAACTTAATTAAGTAAAATATTATAAATTAAGAATGCTTATTAATAAACATTAAAAATATGATGTTTTAACTGAAAAACGAAGTATGTTTAGTCAATATCGACAGCAGGACAACTGAGATATGGGGGTTCTTGCATCAACATGAAAATGAACCTGGAAAATGATATTGCGACATATTCTCACCTCACATGAAAAGTAGAAGAGATAGCAATACGAAAATTTTTGCATAAAAATAGTACAGAAGAGCGCGCACATTTCTGCATCATTAAGTCAAAAATCGTATTTTTTGAGTTATGCCAGTATTGAAGTAAGTGAGCGATATGTTCTTGATCAGCATCAACAGCCGAGTCGATATAGCCATGTCCGTCTGTCCGTCCGTCCGTATGAACAAACAGATCTCGGAGATGGTAAGAGATCGAGGTTTGTCATGTATGGGACAAATGCTTTCTATACTTGCAGGCAGATCAAGTTTATTTTAAATTTTGGCCCCGCCCCCTTCCGCCCCCGCAATTCGGAAAAAAACGTTATATCTCAGTTTTGAAGATAGATGATTTGTACCTTCTAAAGATAGTTAGCGATTAGCAAAATGTATCGATTTGCCGAAGTAAATAAGTAATTCACCCCCGCCCAACCCCCTCCCACCCTTACACAACCAACACCGCACAATCTTAGAGAGAGAGAGAGAAAGAGAGAAACTAAGAGATGAGCGCAGCACCAGCACTGCATTCAGCTTCTACTCCAGGTACAGAGTATGTTATAGTCGGGCTTGACCGACTTTTTTACTTGTTTCCTTTAACACCATGATCCCCCTTTTGATTTATAACGTTTTGAAGCAAAATGACAAATTTTCAATTTATCCCGGTTTGATAAGGAAGCCGCCTTTGTGGATTCCGCATATATTCGTTGAGCTCTCATTGGGTTGCTGTTAGCTTTGCCGTAATAAAACACGAAATCCACATGCTCAACGTTAAAGAATTTCATAGAAACACAAATTATTACTCTCAGTATCACAATACACACTTTTCCTAAATTTGGAAAATTTCATATAAATTCCATAAAACTAATTTTTTAAAAACTATTTCACAGAAATTTTTATTTAGTATATAAAAACTTCATCAAAACTGATAAGACGTTCTAACTGGGAAACAAATCCACTTAGACCCATGATGTACAAGAAAAAATAGTTATAGGATTTAAACACCCTGTAGTAAATCGTGCTTTACTGTGACTATTCTAAGAAGAGTTTAGCTCTTTATTATCTTTTTGAACATCGCAAGATTGCTACACATTTCTTTTACGTTAGGTAAAATATCCAATGTTTTTTTTCCCAGAAAGATTTTCTATAGGTTCTATTACGTCGTGATACGTTCTTTACTCTGTACCCCCCAAAATTGGAATATACCTGATCAGTTTCATTAGAAAGCCTGAGTTAGCCTGCAAAAAAAAAGTGTATCTCCCATACATGTCAAACCCGTTTCTCTTATTATCTCTGAGATCACTGCGTTCAGTCGCACAGACAGTCAGACGGACATGGCTATATCGACTCGGCACGGAATGGGCGCTAATTAGCGCGAAACACTACGAAAAATGAATGAAAATGCAAACTAAAAGACAACAAAAAGTATAAAAAATAATTATATTGTCAATTCTTTATTTATGATAGCCAAAACATTTGACGAAATTGGCTTTTGAAGAACCCTTGATGAGAGATTTGGTTATCTTATCTCTGCAACTCTTAACCATGACTTCTTGTTGCACTTTGTTGTTTGAAGCCTTAAAATTTCAACACAAGTAAAGCCCACTGAACACTGGATCATTAATGTTCGAAAGGAACAATATAATTTTCCGTTTAAAAACCCTCGCTCTTTACGGTTTTTTTTTTCAGAAATATAAATCCAATTATTTACAGAGTTTTTTAAAAAAACAACTTAAGCACTAAAAGAACTTAAAATTGTCTGAAGCGTACTGCGAAACGAATTAAAGTCACGAATTTACGATTGAATCTCTACTTAATATATAAAACGTTTAATTTTCTTTGTCGAACAAGTATTTTCTTCCACAGGAAACAGTGATATTCGAAACAATCATTAAAGTTGTCTGAAGTAGGTCGTGTCCTGATCTTTATAATGGACTGAACGTGCTATCTCTGACATTTAAATTTTAAAGACAATTATTTTCCCCTGCCACATATCTGACTCACTGAACCAACTCACTTACCTTTCTATAAATGCAACTCAAGGACCTTTAGTTAATTCCGATTTCAAACAGAAGTCCGTTTGACAAAAAAAAAAGAACAAAATGACGAAACTTGGTTCTTTCACCGAAAACCCATATGAAGAGTGTTGCCCCTTGTCTCTGCGTCCTTTTTGGCATGCCGCCTTAGTCAATTTCTGCACAGCGTCTGGTCTAGCTGCTGTTTGTTTAACACCTCTTCAAGGATCGCGATCTAAAAAGATGATTTTTTTGCCAAAAGCTGAAAAAATACAAACCTGTTACCATCACCCCCTCAGTGCTTCATTCAAAAAAGAAAGATGCGGTGCACCTTACATAACACAAAAAACAAACCCTTGCAGAGCGCGGCAGGTAACTCTTCAGGGAGCGGACACAGCGTAATTCATATTTTCTAAACAAAATTTCTCTACGCAATTTTAACACTTTTGTTGTTAAATTCTTCTACATAATTTCCCAGTTACCAAAGAAGTCATTGTCATTGAAGTGCTTGAAAGCCATGCGGGATGCTGCCCAGTTTGAAGTGGCCGCGAGACTGTGTTAACCCAAATGGCTTCTAGGAATGATCAACCAGCTCTCACCATTCATTTGGTCAAAGGCACGCCTATGAATGAAAAGGAGTGGCAACACAAATTCAATTCCATTGTGAGATTGTCCTGAGACGATAAAAACGAATTGTATACCGGAATGTTGTCTATAACCTTCAAGTATTTATGGATAGCCGCCAAATGTTCTTAGAATTTTATATTTAACCTATTTGATAAGTAAATATTTAATTGACACATAACTGCAGCTGTGGCATATGAAAAATATGCAAAAAAAAATCAAATAATTGTGCCAGCATAAGTCAATGAACAGTTAGCAAACCTTATACCTATTTATGAATAAAAAATCAAAATAATGGACACCCTACCCTAGCTGGTCGAATCCATTAGACTTAAAACATCCAATGACATCGATAGGAAAGAAAACCCAAAATGGTTAAAAACACCTTTTAGTTGAGGAGGGAATTATGTTCATAATTTTAGAACAGAGATGGGCGCGTCGCGACGTTCCAATGCACACACAAAGCAGCGCGTGCATTAGGTTTCTGCCGCGGCCGACTGCAAAAATCACACGTACGCTATAAGCATTGACAGCTACTTATATTTGCATGTGCTTGTATGCGTGTGAAAAGTGTGACGGTATGTGTGCATGCCCATCTCTGTTTTAGAACCACATTCAATCAGTTAAATAAATTACCACCACCTGATCTATCTAAATAACTATAGTTAATAACCGAGCAACAAGAAGCTTCACTTCATTCCTGATATATTCATTGATAAAAATCTGCGATGGACGAACAGCTGACAATATCAAAAACAGCTGATGCTCTTGATAGGTATTTGAACATTGAAATAGCAAAAATACTTGAGCTCCAGTTAACTTTAAAAACAGATTTATTCGGAGCCTAAATTCCCTTACGCTTAATCGACTCTTAGAATTTGGGACTCTCTAAGTAAAGAATTATTCGCTCTGGGATTTTTTATCAAGAGCATGAAAACTCAGAACCAGAACTCGAATTTTTTGAGATCCGATATTTTAGGACCCGATAACTAAATCATCTCAAGGTTATTGTGAGCGTATAAAGATTATAAAATTAGGAAGCTATATTTATGTTATGGTCGACAAAGTTCACTGAACAACGTCAAACATCCCAAAAGTATCAAAAGTTTATGTTGCTACTCCAGCTAATGAAGTTAGTATAGATTTTCAAGGATTTCAAGGGCAAACTGAACTTTTGGCCAAAATACAACTAAAGTATCAACAATCTCATCCTAAGAATCTACAGACAAAAAATCATACACCTTCTCCAGAAAATTAAGTAGTCAGCGCGATGACTTTGAGATTCGCTGATGCTTCCTAAGCCATGAATAGAGTGAGCGGATGTGGGTGATACGTGCAAGGGAAATCGTCATTTTGGGACTCTGTTAAGTATTACTAGCATACATAGCAATCGGCTGGGGGTCCACTCACGCTCCCACAAGAGTCCCTTAAAAGTCTTTGATAACAAAAGAAATATAGAAAATAAAAGCCTTTTTTAAAGAGAGGATGAAGAAAAAGACGGAGAGAGAGAGAAAGAGTAAACAGTCTTAAATTTCATAAGCAACTACGGTGGATTGAAGCTTCGCTTCTATACCCCCAAAAGACGATTCTGTTTTGGATCTGTGTTGGTCTTTTCGATTCGAAAACTATTTGTTAAGAAAAAAAATACTGAAATTCGGTTCTAGCTGTAAGATTTAGTTGGATAATTTCGTTAAAAGGTTCCGGTAAGGGTTTTGGTTTAAATGCTAGCTATTGACTCAAAATGAGTTTAAATATTGTTTTTTTGAACCAGTGGCGGCGAGCTTATCTATACTTATAAGTCTGTAGGCCCGACTGACTGATATACTGACTGACAGACTGTCATATTATCAACACCCAGCCAAAACTGCTTATTCTACAGATAGACCTTCGTTTAGTTATGGCAAATTTCACCGCAAAATAGTTAAAAGGCCAAAGAAAAGTTTGTATGGAGCACAAGACATGCTAAAGCTCTATTTACACGACCTGATCACTCATCTGAGTTTTCGTCTGATTTGCTGTCTGACAGTGTAAAAAGGCGTCTGAGTAGACATGAAGCTACTCAGATGAGCGATCAGACGAAATAGAACCGGTTCTATTTGGCCAGAGCAGAGTGTTCGTCTGACGAAAACTCATCTGAGCAATCAGGACGTGTAAATGGAGCTTAAGCTATTTTGCTAAGAGCGCGAGAGAGAGAGTGAAAGAGTGAACGACTCTCTAAGTGACAGTATGTGCTGTGTGCGTGTATATGTGTTGTGTTTTTATACCCTTGGAGAGCGTATATTAAAATGGTTCAGATGTTTGTAACGCATAGAAGGAAGCATCACCGACCACATAAAGTATATATATTCTTGATCAGCATGACGAGCTGAGTTGATATAGCCATGTCCGTCTGTCCGTCTGTTTTTATGCTATCTCCTCAGTTTAAAAGCTATCTTAACCAAACTTTGCACGAAGTCTTTTGGTACAAGTGCACAGTACATTTGTCGGAATCGGCCGGATCGGATGACTATGTCGTATAGCTGGCATAGAAACGATCGGTCGAAAAAGTAGTTCTAGTGAGAAAAACTTTTTTGTTTTCAAAATTTTGTCAAAATTGTGGTGCCATGTAACAAACTGGCGGGCAGATATCATGCTCCAAGGGTATATAAACTTTGGTCGAGCCGAAGTTAGCTTGCCTCTATTTTTTTTTTTTTTTGAACTAGAACAAGATAAAAATAAACAGCGAATAGAATCAAGCAAATTAATTAAAACTTATGACACAGTAACCTTGACCTTATTTAAAAAAAATAAGTTGGAATTTTAAAAAGCTTGCAGCCAAACAATGTACATAATTAGCCAAAGAGTAGTAACAGAACTGTGTTGCTTAGATAATGTTTTACTAAGAGCGCGAGAGAGAGTGAGCATGAGAGGGATCACACTCGCACAAATTAGGTATGTGTGTATAAAAAATATGCCATGGCTCTATGAGACAGATGACAGCTGCTACATGTTAGAATGAGTGGGGAGGGGAAAGAGTGAAGAGCGGTGGAAGATGGAAAGTAGGGTGGGGAAAGAATGGTGAGCGGGTGAAGAGGAAAAGGGGAGAAAAAACTGGAAAACCAATTTGAATTGAATTATTATTTAAAAGTGCTGATGCTGCTCTGAAAATCACATTCTTCATTTAATATTGCTCGTGCGGGAGAGGATCCACTTGACTGGCAGGGACTAACATAAAATTCCGCAATTCGAGCGCCTAGAAAATTTCATTGGATCCTATAGGACGGGATGTTTAATATAAAAAGAGTTAGAATCAAACTAAATATAACACACTTTTTATGTATAGAAATCTACATTCGCCCGTAGCGTAGGGTGTATCTAAAGTGCATCACATTCATCATTGACTATCTTGTATAGCAATCCTCTGACAACTCACACAACTATAGGCATAATTCGCTTCATTCAGAACCCCAAGCACGCGTCGTGCTTAGTAAATATTGAAAAAAGAGAGGTAAATAAAATCAAATAAAATATATGCACATATGTTTGAATGTGTCTGTGTGGATGTGAACTGAAATTGTGGCCAGTTTGCTGGGCAAAGCGAGCAGACGCTTTTGCAATTCGACTTTGAGCACGTCGCAAGCATTTCCGTAGTAAGATAAAATATGATTTGGTGCCACCAAAATGCACACACACTGACAGACAGATATGACATACATATGTCTGCATTCATAAAAGAATATTTATATTTTTAAAGCATTCCAAGGTCAAGCCCCAAGTGCTCAGCTTTCTTCAAAAGAATTGTGTGCAGCGTGCCGCCAAAATGAAGCTCCGATTGCAGGCGAAATGGAAAAAAATAACGTTGATAAGCGACAGCGGCACTGCAAGACCGTACAAACGGCAAAAGCAGTTACAAAGCAATCAAAAATCAGTTTCATTCATAAAAACTCACTCTATCAGTGTGAAGGGGGGCGGCATGCGGGTCTTTTTAAGCGGAGGGGGCGTGCACTCGGCACAGCAACAATGCGATAACTTAATGACGTCACTCAACTGCAGCTGGCGCTTATTTTGCACATTCATCAGCGCCGGAGCAGCAGTTTCCGTCCGAGACTCACAGACCGAGACCCGCAGCACGCAGCACGCACCTCTGCCTCTTTCTTTATTGACTTTCAACAAACAGATAAGTGACATTTATCGACTTTTTACGCGCTTTTAAATAAGTTCAAATATGTTTGCGTACTTCTGGCTGTGTATCTGTATCTGTATCTGCTGTTTGCACTTATCAAACAACGCCGCTTGGCATTTACACTTTTATCGCTGCTCAAAAATTTCTCTAAATTCTGGACAATATTTTTTCTTGTACGATGCCCTATCGACCCGCACTTCCTTATCAATTGCGAAGTGAAAATTTATCTCTAAGCAAACAGGGCAGAGCAACAAACTTTAGAAAATGTTTGCCAAGACTTAGCAACATTGTTGCATGTTCGGTTCATTCATGCCACAATCGTGTATTGCCGTTTATTTTGGTATTAAGGTGATATTTAAATTGGGATTACTTAATCATGATTTATGATCCACTTTGAGCTCTGGTGTTGCTGAACTTGACCGGAAGAGTCGGTGTAAATGACCATAAATGTCATTGAAAGGGAATGGAACAATAAATTATATATGTTTAAATAGGTTAAACTGTCAGGTAATTCTATTTCAATCAGGTTGAAAACAAATTATGACAAAATATGTTTGATTTGGTGGATCCGTCAATGTCTTTTTTTTGCACGGAAAACCGGTTTAATTGGTACAACCAAAATATCGAACTGGTTTAGGGTCGGGTAAATAAAATTACTTAAAAAACTTTTTAGGAACTCCTATCATTGTCTTAATATTTTGTACCAGAACTAAATCAGTGCACTGTTTCGTGAAGAAGATACAATTTGGAAATCATATCGAAAGTCATCATATTACGATTTACAGAACGAAAATCAAGCAAGTGTCAAGTTTTCAAACACTCATGCAAATGAATACTCAGTAGAAAATAGAGGATACCTTAATATTTCTAGGACAGAAAGCAAAAATTCAAGGTGAGCTGATATTGTTCCTTTTTCAAAAAAGTTTTGAACAGGAACAAAATTTTATTGATTTTGGATACGGTTATAAGCGGATCCTCTCATTTATGAGTCTTTATGGCGCAGGGGATATTATGCTGCATGCCCATATTGCATCACTTCTTCTAACCTACTAAACTCCTCCCGTCTTTGCTCATTTTAGTATTTTAAAAAACACTGAATAAATTGTTTCGGGATCGAACCCGAATCGAACCCTGTAACTTGAGCAACAAACGAACAACGTATGAAACAGCGTGTTAGCGCATTGAGCTATCACACTCTTAAAAATTTCCATTTTACTATGTTAATTATAACTTTCTGTGTGTTGGTTGAGCCAAGTTGATTTGTACTCATTTCAAACATATGCGCTTAAAATTTTTGAGACTGTTTTGTTCGTATTTTGAGTTAAGGGTCATTCATCTTGTGAACAGGTTTTTCACTCTGTGTAAAGTGAAATGTGAAGAGTTAGGCTGCCTTCACACTGTTCGACACATGACCCATGACATCTAGTAGGCCTTCATTTCCCCATGAAATTGTATGAATTTGACAAGCTTTTCAAATTTAAAATAGAACAAAAAGCGGGACTACAAGACTATTATTTGTCATGTGTCGAACAGTGTGAAGGCAGCCTTACAGTTTTTTTCACAACAATTATTGTATCAGTCGAAAGCGAACAATCATGCACGCAAAAAAAAAGTGAGAGGATTCTTTATTAGTCAACAATAATCAGCAGTACGTCACGTAACCTCGTATAAAGGTAGGTATAACGTGGAAGAAAGAGAAGAAAGGCCCTTTTACTGGAGTTTTCTCGCTAGACCTGAGGACCAGCCATGTCGGATGAACCACATTGGAGGATATTTTTAAATGCTAAATTTTGTTCTCAATCTCTTCTGTCAAGTGAATGCTCTAAACATAACCCCCCCCCCACAACACATGTCTCTCATAGCAACTATAAGCAACTGTCTCAGAGAGCCAAGACGCATACATACAACACATGTCTAATTTGAGTAAGTGTGAGTCGGTTCGTTTCTCGCTCTCTCTCGCGCTCTTAGCAAAAAAACTTTGTCCACAAAATTGCCTGAGCGCCACAGCCATGTGGCCCATCGGGGACAAATTTTCTAAATTTTTTTCTTAGTGCGCGCCGGCATTACTAAACGAAGGTCTTAAATCTGTAGAATAATCCAATTTAGATGTGGGTTGATAATTGGGTGTGTTTCAGAAATCTCTAGAGATTTTGGTATAAACGCTTGCCCTTTGAATTAAAACTGCTTGCCTTTATATGTGATGTGCCACATATATGCCTGGCTACTAGATTAGATGACAACAGTTGAGAGATTTTAAACCGACTGCTCAAGGCCTAGCTAATTTAAAGCGTACTTTTTTACCGACCTTTGATCTAGTAGACGGCCTTATTATTATCGTTCTTCATATGGTTTAGCTCCGATGAAATCGTTTGTACGAAAATCTCTAGAGATTTCTGTCAGTCAGTCGGGCCCACAAATTTATAAGTATAAAAGTGGTTGAAGATTTCCTTCTTCTTTACCCTCTCCAAGGTTTTAGAACAGAGTTTAGGCTAAGGTCTTAAGACTTCAATTGTCGATTACTCTCAGCATATTAAAACCTATAACATAAAAAAACTAGACTATTTTTTTCCAGCTTCTTAAAAACAAATTTTTAATCTACTAATCCACAGTGTATGTTTTTAATAAAAATTAATTCAATTATATAGCATAAAAACTTGCATTCTAAAAGTTAAAATATTTAATAGCAGCGTATTTTATTAGAAAAAGTTTTTCAGACTTGAGGTCATGTTATGTTGGCACACCGCTATGGAATCAGCCAGTGGTTATAGTGCCGCTAGTATAAAGAGGCAGCTGCCGGCTTGCAGTAGACAGGCGAATACTGCTAAAAATGGGCAGGGAGGTTCCTGAAACAGCTGTACAGTCTACCAGCATTCGTACTGCTAAAGGCTGCTAAAGCTTGCTGGTTTGATTATAATCAACATAATTATCTTAAAAGTTTATTAAACTGTGACTCTTTGTTAAAATCTTAAATAATTTAAACCAGGGACCGTAAATAATGATTATTTTGTGTATTTTTAAACCAAAAAATCACGCACTTGGAATAGCCGTAGAAAAAAAATTTTTATACCAGAATTATTCTTTTATGATAATCTATGGAAATCCACCATGATTTTTTTTTTGTAAGTTTTATTAATATTGCTCATTGGTAATGATTATTTTTAAGCAAAAAAAAATAAAACTCAGCAATAATGATTATTTTTGATCAAAAAAAAAATAAAACTCAAAAATAATGATTATTGTTGAGTTTTATTTTTTTTGCTTAAAAATAAAACTCACCAAGAAATTACGGCTGTACCATAAGGAATTTTGGAAAGTTTGAAGTATATTCTTAATAAATGAAGCAAGACGAACATTTAAAATGCAATTTTAAGTTAAAGTAGTTTCTTATACTCTGTACCGAAGGTACATAGAGTATATGAAGTTTGTGCATACACAGAAAAAAAAACGCCGAGATATTTTCAATCTTTTAAATCTTGGAGTAAGCCCGGCACGAGCTTGAAAATTCAATCTCGATTTCCGAGATATTCTACACAATTCAATCTTTTAAGGATTGGTCCATTCCTTTCGAGCTTGTATCATTCCAAATGTGCTTACTACAATCCCTTTCGAGATCACATGCCCATAAATTAGAGAGTGAGAGCGAAGAAATATAAGTAGCCTTTCAGACACGCTGAAACAAACATTGGGTATGGTGGTGTCCGATGAGATGCCGTTCCATTCATGTTCAGTGCGAATGGTCGTGTGTTCGAGTCCCAGTGGAGCCAAAAATTTTTATATTTGTTTCTTTGTTTTTCAGAAATCTAAATTAACCAAAACTGATGTGAGTGGTCTTTGAAGTGTATGATGATGTCCTACGGCAAATGGCATGGCGGAGGAAAAGAAAAATAGTAATCTATCCTGAGATCAAATCAATCTTACATATCGAGCATAAGTTAATCTAGAATAGGCATAAAATGATCCAGATTTGGGATTCAATTGTGCTTGAATTTTTTGCACTATTCAATCTTTCATAGGATTACCCCGGGATATATGTAATCCTTCTTAGGATTGAAAAAGTCGGATCAACTCAATCTTTTTTCAGATCGGGTCAATCATATCCGGGATTACGTTGTTTTCATTACCGATTGGGATTGATTTGATCCCATATGGATTGATTTTTTTTTTGAGTGTAAGTATGTAGCAGAGAGAAGGAATCACATCGGACCCTATAAAGTAAATATATTCTTGATCAGCATCAACAGTCAAGTCGATATAGCCATGTCCGTCTGTCTGTCTGTCTGTCCGTCCGTCCGTCCGTTTGAACAAACAGATCTCAGAGATGGTAAGAGATAGAGGTTTGACATGTATGGGACAAATGCTTCTCATACTTGCAGGCAAATCAAGTTTATTTTTATTTTTTGCCACGCCCGCTCCCGCAATGTTGAAAAAAGTTATATCTTCCACAGTTTTGTAGATAGATGGCTTGTACCAAAGACACTACATATATAGATACCACATCTCGTACAAACTTTTTTTTTGGGATCCAATGTCAGCTCCCAAGAAAAATCGTTTTGTGAGTCACATGTGTCATCTATAATGATGCGAGCTGGCACCATTTTTTCACGCCAAGCTTGGAAATGTCTTTCCGCACCTGGTCGTCCCACCTTAGAGGTGGTCTTCCCACCTTGCATTGTCCCAGTTCTTTCGCATTCCTCTTGTAGACCATTTTTGCTGGAGCTTGATCATCCATACGGGTTACATGTCCCAGCCAGCGCAGCCGCTGTTGCTTTATGCGCTTGCCCAGACTAGTATCCCCATAGAGCTTATACAGTTCGTCATTCCTTCGGATGCGAAAGTCCTCGCCAACTTTCAAAGGTCCATAAATCCTGC
Source organism: Lordiphosa clarofinis (assembly GCA_018904275.1). Classification (NCBI taxonomy): domain Eukaryota; kingdom Metazoa; phylum Arthropoda; class Insecta; order Diptera; family Drosophilidae; genus Lordiphosa; species Lordiphosa clarofinis. The sequence goes on from JAEIGQ010000112.1 coordinate 1,026,065, forward strand.
GAAGAATCTTTCGCTCGAAAACGCCAATCGCCGCCTCATCCGCTGATGATATTGCCCATGCTTCTGCGCCGTATTGCAGGACTGGGATGATAAGCGACTTATATAGCGCTATTTTTGTTCTTCGCTTGAGGTTTCTGCTCTTGAGCGTAATAGCATCGGTTTGCGAGCGTGATTGTTCTTCGAATTTCCAGGCTGATGTTGTTGTCGCCGGTTATCAGCGTTCTGAGGTAGACAAAGAACTCTACAACACTAAAGTTGTACTCTCCCTTTGCAACAGATGGCCCAAGTTGTGTGTACTTCTGTTTCGAGCACACTAGGTATTTCGTCTTGTCCTCGTTTACCGCTAAACCCATTAGTTATAATATAACCGTTACTCATTGAAAAACATGTTTAACAGTGTTCCTGCGTTCCTTAGGGTGACCATCTGAAAAGACTGCAACATTTTTTTAGGGTGGGTAGCGGGGGACTTGGTTGACTTTTTTGTTCATAACTTGAGAACCGTTCATCCGATCTTTATCATTTCTTCGGCATCGATTCATTTTGATAATTACTAACTATCTCTAAAAGATACAAATCGACTATCTTCACAAGTGTAGGAGATATAACGTTTTTTCCAAATTGCGGGGGCGGGGGGGGGGGGGGGGGGTGGCCAAAATTTGCATTTGTCCCATACATGTCAAACTTCTTTCTCTTACCACCATCTCTGAGATCTAGGTGTTCATACAGGCAGACGGACAGACGGACTGTTGATGCTGATCAAGAATATATATACTTTATATATTCGGAAATGATTCCTTCTGCCTGTTACAACCTTTTCCACAAACTTAATATACTCTATGTACCTTCGGTACAGAGTATAAGAAACTACTTTAACTTAAAATTGCATTTTAAATGTTCGTCTTGGTTCATTTATTAAGAATATACTTCAAACTTTCCAAAATTCCTAATGGTACAGCCGTAATTTCTTGGTGAGTTTTATTTTTAAGCAAAAAAAATAAAACTCAACAATAATCATTATTTTTGAGTTTTATTTTTTTTGATCAAAAATAATCATTATTGCTGAGTTTTATTTTTTTTAGCTTAAAAATAATCATTACAGTGTGAGCAATTTTTTTAAAAATCAAAAATAATCATTATGGAGTAAGTTTTATTTTAAAACTTATAATGATTACGGTCCCTGATTTAAACTCATTTAAGAATCATAAATTTCTATATCATGTAGGACATGATAATAATTGCCCAAAGAGGCCGCACCTAGCCCACAAAATTGACACCCCATATGGTCGTGAGAAAATCGTTGCCATATCCTTCCACAGATATTGTTCATTGCGTCATGCCCATGATTAGGCCCTGGCAGAAGTGACTCCCACGCACGCCTATGCCAGCTGTCCCCCTCCCATCCGCCATAGACTACTCTTTTACTTTTGTGCCAGACTCTGAACCTTTCACTGACTCAAGTGCCGCGCACAAATTAAACGATCCCTGGCAGGACAAAGACTATGCCGTTGTCTTTCCCAGCGCTGACCACTTGAAGATTCTATTTTAGTCGCATGGTAAACGCGTACTACACTTTCTTTGTGGCCGGTGGGAAAGAAGGAGGAAAAATCCGTATACAAAAAACATTTGTCTAAGAAAACACGAACAACAACAAGATACATTGAGGTCTTGGCGACACTTGAACCATTTGACAAAGTCGAGACAATTTCACAATGCCCATTCCCACGATACTCTCTTTCGGCTCTGGGCTATCTATGGGTCGGTCGGCCGGCACAATGCCTGCAATTTCAACTGCAAGTGCAGAAACTGGAGATGTTTCGCAGGCATTCCGTTCCCGTTCCTGTTGCCCTTTCCCCCGACTTGTAGACGACAACATAACTCATGCTCTACACGTACACTTGATATCCTGGCGTGTTTACATTTACAAATACTCTTTCTTTCGTCTGTCGTTGTTATTATTACTAGGGTAGACAGTTTTTTTCTTCTTTTTTGCCTTTTTCATTTGGCATTAAGTTGACTTTGGGAAAATCTTCACACACTCGACGGGTGTGTGTGTGTGTGTGTGGGGTTGGCCAAGTGACAGCATCGTTTATGACCAAAACAGCAGGTCATTTTTTTCTATTTCTAACATCACAGAGCAATTTGCTCTCGTATTGATATTGATGTGGGTTTTTCTAAACTCGAATTATTCGCACGTGCATTGGTTTAGATTGGAATTGATGACTCAAGGAATCGATCATTGAACTGGTAAGAGAGAGATAGTTGGAAAAATCGATGTAGAAAGAACTTTTTTATCAAAAAGTCCCAAAAATTCGCAACTTAGAGGCACCATTCAATTCCATTGCATACTTTCCAGCGCATTTGAGATTTTTTCACTAAACCATTGCTAAGATCAAACTTACTTTCAACTCAAAGTCTTCATCCTGATATCCTTTAACAAAACCAACACAATTTCCCAGAACTCCAACTTCCTGTTAATTCCGCCCTGGCTTTGGCTGGCCCCCCCTTCCGGCACTCTAAACTAATCTTGGTGCTTGTGATCGGGGCCTTCAAGCAACGTGCATATGTTCAACATGAATCTCACACACCCCAACTCTTTTGGCACAACATAAACCATATGCAAAGACTTCCCCATTTCCGTTATGGTTAAATATAAAAATTTTCAATTTTGCCAGAACATTAATCATAAGAGTCTTCCGTCTGGCCCCCCCATTGAAGCTGCCAGTCAGACCCCTTTCCATATTAATGCATGCATCTAATCTTGAAGATATTTTTGGGCATAGTTTGCCTCTTTTTCTTTGAGTTTCTTTTCAATTATTTGGTTTTTATTGCCTTGACTTGACACTCTCTATGGGTAGGGGGAGGGGGCAGAGTGTATGTGTGCCTGTGTGTGTGTGCCACACCGACAGCAAAAATACGTTATGTTCGTTTATGTTGCGCCTCGCCTGGGTCTGTTGGTGACGGGTTGCGCGCGCGCTCAAAGACTAGCACTCTCTCTCTCTCTATCTCTCTTTTTCTCAGTCTCATTCGCATTCTCGCTCTCTGCATCAGAGGGGAGTTTGTTGAGTCGAGAATGTGCCCATATCGCATTTTATCAAACATAAACACACACTCACAGACACTCTCTTAGCATTGAGCCGGCAGATTTTTGTAACGGACAAAATTTTCTTATGCACCAAACGCTGCTGCGGCGTCGCGTCGTTCACCGCCTCGCCCCCCTCCTACAGAACTTTGCGCTGTTTTGCTATTGTTTTGGTTGTCTAAGTTTCTGGTTCAAGGCGTGGGTTAACGGGCATTCTGGTGTTTCAGGCTGGTGCTGGTGTTTTGTTGTCTTACGCACATATAATTTCCGAGGTAGCTCCACCCTATAATGTTAAAACGATTAGAAGCATCCCGCAATTTCAAGCTCAGCTTAAAAAATACTTACAGAATACAGAATAAAGTTTTTTATTAACAATTTAAAATACAACAAATTATTATATTTATTGTAAAAACCTGTCTGGATTTTTAAAAATAATAACTTTTCTATATTCTTTTTGTTTTTTTTTTTTTGTCCCTATATTCTTTGTAATAGTATAAGTTAGCTTTTAGCTTTAGTTTGAATCAAAATGTATTATTTTTCAACCGCAAGTGACTAGCTGCCTTAAATATAAGTCAATCATTACTGTTCTTGTAGCGCTGGACTAAAATAAATTGAAATTAAAAAAAAAAAAATAGAGGCAAGCTACCTTCGGCTCGACCGAAGTTTATATACCTTTGGAGCTTGATTTGTGCCTGACAGTTTGTATGGCAGCTACACTATATAGTGGTCCGATTTCGACAAATCTTGTTGAAATTATGTAAAATCATTGAAAACTTAAAAATACGAGCGTTGGGAGCGATATCCTTGAAAACAAAAAAGTTTTTCTAACTAAGACTTTTTTTCAGACCTAACTTTTGTATGGCAGCTATACTATATAGTTGTCCGAATTCAACAAGCCTTAGTTAAATTTTGTGAAATCATTAAAAACTTATAAATACGAGCGATGGGAGCGATAGCACTAAAAACAAAAAAGTTTTTCTCACTAAAACTAGTTTTTCAACCGATCGTTCCTATGGCAGCTATATGCTATAGTCATCCGATCCGGCCGGTTCCGACAAATGTGCAGCGTATTTATACCAAAAGACTTCGTGCAAAGTTTGGTTAAGATAGCTTTAAAACTGACGGAGGAGATAGCATAGAAACAGACGGACGGACAGACGAACAGACGGACGGACGGACATGGCTATATCAACTCAGCTCGTCATGCTGATCAAGAATATATATACTTTATGTGGTCGGAGATGCTTCCTTCTATGCGTTACAAACATCCGGACAATTTTAATATACCCTCTCCAAGGGTATAAAAACATTTTTGTATTCAATCCAAACGTTTCCAAACCTCTTAATTATAGGTTTGATGAAAATCGGACGACGGCATTAATCAATTAAATTCTCTATCAATGCTTCTATCAATAGATTAGAATCAACTAATAATTTTAATCCATTAATTCAATTACAATTAAGTCGATTGCATTTTAATTTTAACAATTACGCAAGCTGAGTGTTCTTTGTAGGACATAGTTTGTACAGTAAATAAACTCAGATAAGACCAAATCAGATAAAAACCATAGATGTTAAAGTAGTGTAAATGAGCACTGGTATGCGTACTGGAATATAATGGAGTTGTTGTTGCTCTACGTATAGCCAAAAATAATGCGTGACCTATACCTCGGGTTTCCCTTTGCGCAAAACCACAACTTCTGCGCTGCTTGCTTAATGGGCCTGAGCACCCCAGTTTTAGACCACCATAAAGGCGGCTAAATAGGATGAGTAGACTCAAATTGTCAGAAAAATTGCAGAGTTTGCAAAATGTGCAAAATTTTAAAGGAACCAAGATAATTTTGAAGGTAGGATAGATGATAATTTAAAACGCGACCAAAAACCGCGATACACGCCATATTTTTATACTCTGTACCGAAGGTACATACATAGAGTAAATTAAGTTTGTGCAAAAGTATGTAACAGGGAGAAAGAATCATTTCCGACCCTATAAAGTGTATATACTCCTGATCAGCATCAACAGCCGAGTCGATATAGCCATGTCCGTCTGTCCGTCTCTCCGTCCGTCCGTATGAACAAACAGATCTCAGAGATGGTAAAAGATAGAGGTTTGACATGTATGGGACAAATGCTTCTTATACTTGCAGGCAGATCAAGGTTATTTTCAATATTTGCCACGCCCCCTCCCGCCACCGCAATTTTGAAAAAACATTATAGCTCCTACAGTTTTGAAGATAGATGATTTGCTCCTTCTGGAGATAATTAGTAATAAGCAAAATGTATCGATTTGTTAAAGATATGAAAAAGATTGGATGAGCGGTTCTCCAGTTATGAGCAAATAAGTAAACAACCCTCCCCCACCCACTACCACCCTTTAAGAGAGAAAGAGAGAGAGAGAAAGAGTGAAAGAATTATAGATGAGCGCAGTACCAGCACTGCATTCAGCTTCTACTCCAGGTACAGAGTATGTTATAGTAGGGGGTGACCGACTTTCTCACTTGTTATCACAATTTTATTGATTTAATACAAAACAATCGAAACTTTTGATTGTGTCAGCCAATTTTTCGAGCTCAAGGGCAACAATTTCCTTTCAGACGTCAAAGCGAAATTCGAAACAGTTAACTAGCTATACAGTTGAAAGTCCCATTTATAAACTTAAAACTTCAAAGTGAAATAAAAAGAAAACGACAGCTAAGCAGACTAAATCCAGCAAAGGTTTTTGTATACCATACTTTTTAGAATTTTTTGCTCTCGACTCTATCATCTTTTTAGTGTTGCATAGTGTTATTTGTAGATGGAACAATTAAAAAATCGCGAAATTCGCAAAATTGTATCAGTTTCTAGTTATAAATATTTTCAATATCGACGAATTGGATCAAAAACTAGCTCAATTCAAGTCTGCGGTAGTTTCTGAGAACCCAAAATTGTTAATTTTTGGGGATCCGTCTAGCAATTTATTGCCAAATGCGGTTGCTCACAGGATACGCTTACATCCACACGCATGCATCCCAAAATAATAGACTGGTCACCCCTTGGTTATTTCGCATTTATTTCGCCAGGCTGGGTCATTCTGATGGTGGTCCCTTGAAACCTGGGTGGAGCCCGTTTCCCAGGACAATAATTCTGCAATTTTGACACAACAAAGCCAACAGCAATAGCGTTATTAGGGTCTATTTATGGAGGGATAATTTCCAGTTTTATTGTTTAGCAAGCGTGAGATCAGCACATGGCAGGTACAATCCCGATTACTGCTGCCCACTCGCCACGCTCGTGCAGCTGAAAAATGATGGTGCAATCTCCTCTGAACGACTTCGATTCCCATCAACGGCAGCACTTGATGATTTGCTGAGTCCATTGTTGGGTATACAGGACAAAAGCAACAAGTCACTCGCACAACAAAAAGTCAGACAGGTTTTTTAGTAACGTCCCATTTTCTTATAAACCTTCAACAGCTGATTGCACAAAAATTTTCCCAGCCCTTCTCAGCTGATGTGTCTTCCCCATGTCTTAAGAGCCTTAAAATTCTCCACACAAATCACTTGTTGTTTGCCTAACAGGACGCTAGGTCGCAGTCACCACAGGACGCAGCGAGACAGACAAGGGACACAGTTTCTTCTTATTTGGAGTGTCAACGGCGAAATGTAGGATATTTGTTCCTTTGCCAGGCACATTAATTGACCAACGCATTGGCAATGGACACTCAAGTGTCCATTCAAGTGCTGCGCTTAGATTTCCCTACCGATAGGACCACTTTCTCTAAGGGCAACTCAAAGGTATCGTGTGTCACCAGGCGCTTAGCTAAGCACTTTGCGGTGTTTCCACGAAACTCAAAATCCTAGGATTGCGCAAGGTGTCACGCCCCCCCGGGGATCATCAGTAGTTTTTCCCGCTACCAAATCTGAAGTTCGCAACGTATACATAACTGTCATTCGTTCCGGCCACAGGACGACAGTCAAGTGGCTGACAACATGCATCTCGATTATGTAACGTAAACCTTGTCCAATGCATACGCAGTTCCTTCAAGAAGATTGGATTACAAACGACGAATGTCACTTCAGTTCTTCTTTAGAATCGTTTCTTTGCGGTCAATCGACCTGACAGCGAACTTTGTTTAACGGATGTGGTCATGTGGCGGTGTCTGCAGTGATATTTATTTAGGATCAAATCATAATTTGGCTTATAAAGGCTCCAAGGCCAGTTAGTGGGGAAGTAGGAAACACTTCCTTCCTGGAAAAAAAGGAGGAAACGGATGCGGGAAGTTTCCAACTTCCTTTGAACTCTAAGAAGAAAATTCTCACAAAAGAATGTGTATCTTGTTGCCACGAAAGCGTGCCCCAATGGCACACACCAAAAGTCCAAATCAGACGCCAAGTTTCGCGCCAAAAATTGCGTCACACACCCAGAACCCAAGACCCTCCACATACACATATAAACACACACACAAACGCACTCAGCGGGACAGAAAACCACACATAGCGATCGTGGCAAAACCGCGATAACAAACATGTACACAGCTAAAATGAACTTACACTCAGAAAAAAAGGGTGTCTTAATGAAGGTAAAACTATGATTTAATTTAGAGGAAAGGAAATAAAGTCAATTCTAAAAGTCAAAAGTCGGTGATATCCAATATCGGGACCCAAGCGCTTTGGTCTTCTACGTCTTTTTGTCTCGAACTGGTTATGAATTTTATAAGCAATTTTCATTTAAGTCCTATTCTCAGATGACATAAATATTATTTTCGTCACAATGCTTCATATGAATAGAATCACTTTTGAACAACTTAGCAAGCTGAATGCTTTAAAAAACTGTCTTATTTATACAAAGCATTATGACGAAAATAAAATTTATGTCATCTGAGAATAGGCCTTTAAGAGGAAAATTATCACTTCAAAAAATTGTTTTTTCTTTTGTATTTTTAATAGGATTGTCAATATTTTATCGATATGTATATCGATGCATTTGTTGGACTATAAGGGTTATTCCGATATGCTATTTTATGTGTTATGTATTAAAAAAAATTACTGTGGAAATTTCAGGAGCAAATTGTCATTACAAGACTATCGATTTTGTTGTGCACAAAAACGAAAGAAAACACGAAATCTGCCAAAAATTTCGGTTATAAGCCATGGGTCCAAAATGAATTCCTCTATTCAACTTAATCCAGGTACGGTATTTCGCCTTAGATTTGCTTTTCTAATACGTTACTTCTTCGTAAAAGAGCGATTTCTAAATAGAGTAAATAAAAATGGTTTTTCAGACCTGTTGGAAAAGGAAATAATCTTAGACCTATGAATTCTTGGTGAGATTTTCTACACATATACCCTATCTTCTTCGGAGATGTACGATTTCGTAGAATAAATAAAAATTGCTTTTTTCAGACATGTTCGAAAAGAAAAATCCTTAAATATCTTTATTATTTGAAATCGATTTGCGCGGATAGGAATTCATTTTCAGCCCATGGATTTTTGGAGAAATTTTCTTAGAATGTTCCGTTGATTTCTTTTTATACTCTGTACCAAAGGTACATAGAGTTTATCAAGTTTGTACAAAAGTATGTAACAGGGAGAAGGAATCATTTCCGACTATATAAAGTGTATATATTCTTGATCAGCATCAACAGCCGAGTCGATATAGCCATGTCCGTCGGTCCGTCCGTCCGTCCGTGTGAACAAACAGATCTCAGAGACGGTAAGAGATGGAGGTTTGACTTGTATGGGACAAATGCTTCTCATACCTGCAGGCAGATCAAGTTTATTTTTAATTTTTGGCACGCCCCCTCCCGCCCCCGCAATTTGGAAAAAAGTTATATCTCCTACAGTTTTGAAGATAAGTGATTCGTACCTTCTAGTGATAGTTAGTAATTGAATCGATTTGCCGAAGAAATGATAAAGATCGGATGAGCGGTTCTCAAGGTAAGAACAAAAAAGTAAATCAGCCATCCCACCCTTTTACAACTAACACCGCACAATCTTAGAGAGAGAGAGAGAGACTTAGAGATGAGCGCAGCACCAGCATTGCATTCAGCTTCTACTACATGTACAGAGTATGTTATAGTCGGGCTTGACTGCCTCTACGTATTGAACCCCCCAAAACTATAATCTAGTTTCAGAAAATTATATCATTTAAGTCCTAAAGTTATCCCATTAGAAAGATAAGATATAACGGCCACTAGAAATGGTTATTTGGCAGTGAGAACGTTCTTTAAAAACTGTTTAGTTCCCTTAAGGTTTAGGAAATAACAATATATCAATGTTTTTTGTACTCGATATATTCAATATCGATATTGAAAATTCAGAATTGTGATTTTATCGATATGGATATTTTGAGAAATATCGACAACCCTTATTTTTGGCCGAATAGAAGTCAAAATTTTCAGAACTGTCTAGCACAGATCAATCCAAAAGAAACTGTTTCATCTAACGTTTAGTCTAAAGGAGAAAATTTCCAACTTTATATTACCTGCATACACACCAAGTTTCCAACTGTTTTAAACCGGTTGAAAACCGGTAATGAACCAGTATTTAATTCCAAATTAACAACCAGCACTCAAATTTTCAAGCACATAGCATCAATTTTATTTGTCTCTGAACCTCATTTGTATCGTTTTAACCGCTAAACTGACCTGGAAACTACTGTCAACATTTCGTGAGATATATCTGTAAATTGACTTTTATATGTATGTACTAGCTGTCCTTGTGGGAGTGGCTACCCCCACTTAAACACATAACGAAGAAGTACAGCTTTCATTACAATTGTCATCTATTAAATCTTCATGAATATATAAACTTAATTTAAAATATAGCAAATATTTTTGATCTTGTGGTCCTTTCGATCTTTACCGTCTATTTATGTACCCGTGTTCATAATTTTTAGAACTTTAGATCCTTGTCATCCGTCAATTTACTGTCTTCAATATAGTCATAGCTCAAAAACTCCAAATATTTAGCCATCTTCTTTACAATTCATTATAAAAGCTTAACAACTTTTCACCTTTTAAGATCGATTGATCTACGCCTCCTTTCTACCTACCCTTCCATTTAACATTCTCTATGACTATCTATACTCATATATGAGTTTAGGAAAAATTTTAAAACTATTTGGACCGTTCGATCTACACCTTCTATTTACACGAATAATTTGCCCGCTTTTAAAACAACCTAAACTCATACAATTTTAGAAATTTCGAGATTTAAATGGACCGCTTGATGTTCACCTTCTTATTACGCCGCAACAATTGCCAGCTATTAAATCTTCATAATAATCTAAACTTACAATAAAATGTTGCAAATTTCGCGATTTTATTAAAATGTATTTAACACAGAAAAATTTCATAAAAATCTTAGATTGATAGGCAATAGTTCATTATCCAAGCATTATTTAAAAAAGAATTGGTTTAGTCTAAGACGGGCTAACCCCGAACCAACGTGCTTAACATATTCAAACCGACTTCAAAATAAAGAATTTCAGGACTTGCAAATGAATACTTCGTACTTGACTCAACAATTTCCTAATTAATTGCACAATTATGCACCTAACTTTGCAACTAAAATTGTTTGATTTTTAATACTTTGTTATAATTAAAAAAAAAAACTCTGTTGTCAGTGTTGCTTTATTTTTCTGAGTGTATCTTATTTCTCTGCAAAACCAGAGCTCAAGTGGGTATGTAAGATGTCGCGATTGTGGGCGAGGAGATTGGAGGTAAATTCTCATACAACAAAAATAATAAATAAACAATCCCAGCCAAACCGAATCGTTCAATTTGGTTCTCTAATCACGCAGCGAGCTCTTGCAGTGCAAAATTCTTCTTTTGAAGGTTTCTGCCTTCCCAATGTCTGGGACACACAAAAAAGTTCTTAGCTTTCGTCCGATCCTTTTTGTCGACGACCTGCACTTTTGTTGGCTGTTAAAAACATTTCGCCGAAAATGTGTCTGGCACGTTAAATGGTTTTGGTCAGGTAAACTTGCAGTTCTAACCAGACAGTGCAGCAGCGTCTACAACAACAGCAACACCAACAACAAATACCATTGATCAATGGCTGTTTAGGGCTTTGATACATCCGCGCTGGTGGGGCTTTGGTTTTTTGGCTTTGGTGGATGTCCCATGGAATGCTGCGGCACCAGTTCTCGATATGCCTCAATAAGGAGCCAGCCAACAAACAGCAACAGCAACAACAACAACAGCAAAAAGTTCCTGGGAAAAAATGTTGCACAATTTTACTACCTGCGACGACGACGTGAACGACGAAGGCGGCGACGATTCACCATCCACCTTATACCGCGCACTCCGCTTAGATTCATTAAGTGAAAAGTTTAAAGGCTCAAATTTTTCGTTCATTCTTTTTGTTTTTTTTTTTATGATTCGAGGTAGAAAAACACATTAGTCCTGAAGCTTTATTACAAATTATGCATCGCCTTTGCACATAGCATCCTCTGTTATTTTCTGGCTTCACTTGCTTACCGTTTCGCTTTGGTTCCCTAAGCTGATTGTCGGGTCTTTTAGAAAGAAGTCATTATGGCTATGAGATGAACTTGTTGAAAATTTATCAGATGGAACTTTAAATTTGAACAAATTTAAAAAAGAATCGAATTTTATATATTTTAAGAAAATAGAAAATGTTTCAAAAGTCAAAGTCTAGATATTAGAAATTTTCACCATAAGGATCCGTTGCTTTAATGCTCATATGCTGACCATTTCTTTTCATTGTTTTACATTTTGTATAACATATTTGTTTTCTGTTGGTTCAGTAAAGTTTCTTAAGTAACTTGTCTAGGAATCTAACTCAGGACCTCGAACTTAATACGAAAAGTGGCATTTACAGGGGAACTTAGTTTCAAGCGAATTATGGTGGACCTGATGTTAGTCGCTTTGCAGTTTCACCAAAATGGGTTCTGATTTTTGATTTCCAGACTTAATGATTCGTTAGTCACGGCAAAGTGTTCTTCTCTTACATTAGGCAATTTATTGTTTTTTATTTGCGGTTTAGCATTAATTTGTGGTTTTAAATGGCAATTTCTTATTCATTTACCGGTTTAGTTTCCAAGAATATCCCTTAGAATAATTTCCCACTTGATTGGCAGTAAATGTTTTTTTTGCATTACAACTGGGAACTACCATTTTGTGGTTTTTTTTTCTACAATTTAATGATTCCTCAGTCAGGGAAAAATATTTTCGAATACGATTCTATCTCATCCACACATACAATTTTATGCTGCGCCCCTTTAATCAAAAAAGTATTTATCTCAAACATTTGTACATATGTAATCGGCAGAAGGAAGCATCTCCGATATGATTAAGTACATATATTTTTAAGCAGCATCAACATGTCTCAGTATGAACAACAAGATCTCAGAGATAGAACAACCAAAGGGTCCAGGTCAGCAAATCAAAGTGGAACCTTATACGGATAGAACCGTATGAAGCTCAAATACAGAACCGCAACCAGAACCCATATTAATTTATTGTATACCGGTATGCCGGAACCTTTATTAAAGAAAAGAACCTAAACATTGTACCGGTTCCGTTTCGGTTCTGAGTGAAAATTTATTCGGCATTTTTTTGAACCTACATTATTATACCACGCTAACCTCTGAACAAAAAATTCTCTGGGTAACTACTATGGCACTTAAAAAAATAGAGGCAAGCTAACTTCGGCTCGACCGAAGTTTATATACCCTTGGAGCTTGATATATGTATGCCTGATATATATAGTGGTCCGATTTCGACAAATCTTGTTGAAATTATGTGAAATCATTGAAAATCTATAAATACGAGCGTTGGGAGCGATAACATTGAAAACAAAAAAGTTTTTTTCACTAAGACTATTTTTCAGACCTAACTTTTGTATGACAGCTATACTATATAGTTGTCCGATTTTGACAAGTCTTCGTGAAATTATGTGAAATCATTAAAAACTTATAAATACGAGCGTTGGGAGCGATAGCTTTAAAAACAAAAAGTTTTTCTCACTAAAACTGGTTTTGCAACCGATCGTTTCTATGGCAGCTATATGCTATAGTCATCCGATCCGGCCGGTTCCGACAAATGTGCAGCGTATTTGTACCAAAAGACTTCGTGCAAAGTTTGGTTACGATAGCTTTAAAACTGACGGAGGATATAGCATAGAAACAGACGGACGGACAGACGGACAGATGGACGGATGGACGGACGAACAGACGGACAGACGGACATGGCTATATCAACTCTGCTCGTCATGCTGATCAAGAATATAAATACCTTATGGGGTCGGAGATGCTTCCTTCTGTGCGTTAGAAACATCCGTACAATTTCAATATACCCTCTCCAAGGGTATAATGACTTAACAGAAAGCTGAAGGATCTTTGAACGATGTCGTGCAAGGTGGTGTTACTATTACGGCTGCAAACCTCCTAAAAATCGGAAGTAATTCACTCTGGGGTTCGAACCCTCTAAATCGTTTGGGTTCGGGTTCTCGAAGTGGGTTCAGAAGGTCGCTGAACCAAGTTCAGGTTCAAACAAGGTTCAGGTATAATTTTGGTTGTATCGCTAAATCGGCCCTCATTAAATCGGAAATTACTTAAAAGTGTGACTAAAAGATTTACTGACGGAAGAACTTAAGGCTGACCTTGACATATATCACCGCTCTGCACATGCGTGCATAACATGCACTGGATTGATCTTTAAAATTCAGTTGTAAGTTCAGCATTGCGGAGTATATAATATTAAGCATGTTTGGTTTAAATATTATCTTAAATATTTTTGTCAGGCATCAGTTTATCTTTCAGTAGCAAGTGTGCGCGCGCCCTATTGGAATGATATTTGTCCATTTTCTTTATTTTGTAGCTACTTAGCGAAAAATTCAGTTTCATCAGCAGATAAACATGGCACAAAATCATTAATGCTTTTATTTATTTGTATACACTTCTGCAATATGTTTCTTTGCAAGCTACTTTTGTTCTAAGTCAAAAATATTCGGTTTCTTGAATTTCAATATTCAGTTGTAGATATTGGGATTGAATTTAACATGTGCGAACGGTTTTCTAAGCATTTTCTAAATATGAACAAATATTTAAACTTACAAAAACCTGTATGAGTGCATTAACGTGTATTGGAAATTTTTTAATTACCAGAAAAATATTAACAGAAACATATTTTTTAACCGAACCCTTTTTGATTTTCGGTTGGGACAGAAAAATTTGCTCTGCTCCGGTTCAGGCTGCTTACACACTTTGTCTTGTCTTGGTCTTAGGTTAAGAATTGGTTTAAAATACCGGTACGTAGCGGAATTACGAAACATAAGTCCAGGTATCAATACGGAACCGAATACCGAAATAATATTAGAACCAAAACAGAACCTTTTACCAAAACATCAGTTTCTGTACGTACCCAGAGGTGGTGCGGTTAAATTGATTACTTTAAAATAAACTGATCTGCCCCATTGTGGGTTATTTTCATTCCTAAATCCATTTTTGAGAAAGCTTCATTTGCACGACCTCATTACCCCGCTGAGTTTTCGTCAGACCTAAACTCAGCTGATCAACTCAGTTTCGCTTTTACACATGCCTCAGAAGCTCAGATGAGCTCATCGGAATCATCTGGTTCATATAAACATTGTGACGATTTGTTTACATCAAGGACATAAAAATCGAAATGAAAAAAGAAGCAATAAAAATTATATTGCCGTCCCATTAAGTGAAATCCTAGATTAAAAAAACCTGGAAACGAAATTTGAATTTAAAATTCGATAACAATTGTATATCGTCGGATAAAAAATGGCAACGTGAGCTTACTGCAATTTGGTCACACTGCAATTCGATAGATGCCACTCAGATGAATGCTCAGGCCAAATAGAACCGGTTCGTCTTCGTCTGATCGCTCATCTGAGTAGCTTCATGTCAACTCAGACGGCATTTTTTCACGGTCTGACAGAAAATCAGCTGAGAAATCAGGTCGTGTAAATAGAGCTTAAATAAAATATATTGGTTTGTGAAAAAATATGTAGGTAGATGGTTTTTATCTTCCAGAGATATTTAGTTCTAAAATATTTATCGGTTTGCCGAAGATATGGTGCAGAGGGTATATTAAAATTGTCCAGATATTTGTAACGCATAGAAGGAAGCATCTTTGAGCACATGGTCGAGTCAAAGTTAGCCTTCCACTATTTTTATACCCGTTACTCGTAGAGTAAAAAGGGTATACTAAGGTCGTGCAACTCGTATGTAACAGGCAGAAGGAATCATTTCCGACCATATAAAGTATATATATTCTTGATCAGCATCAACAGCCGAGTCGATATAGCCCTGTCCGTGGTCCGTCTGCCTGTCTGTCTGTCAGTATGAACACTTAAGTCCAGACTATTTTATAATATAATACATTTATATTCGCAATAACTATAATTCCTGAAATTTTTATCAAGATCAGATATAAAATAGCCAAGTTTAAATATGTTGCATACTTTTCGGAACCCTGAAACGCTATTAAAAATTTCTTCCCAAGAGGAACGGGTATATTGAAGTCGGCAATAGTCTACTAAAACTTAGGATCTCGTTTTTAAATTGCAATATCAATATCCAGTGATAGAGAAAAGAAATTCGGGAAAATCCACCCCCCAGATCTTAAGAGTATATACAGTTTGTTCTCATTTGGATATAAGCCCCAAGTTCTTGTAAAACACTGCAGATAATAACTTAAACTTGAAATTTTTTAAATCGTTGATTTAAACGATGTCTTGTCATATACATTTTATGTCTTTGACAAGGGTTTCAAAGGGTATCCAGTCAGCCTCCGTCACTGATTTCGGCATTCAAACACTCATAAGTTTTGTGTGTGCGCAAGTGTCTGTATGTGTGAGTGGAAAAAAAGCTTACTATAAATGTAGACCGCACCGACTGGCTGACTGTCGCTGATGCTGACGGGCGCCGATAAGCGACAGTGACTCTCTCTCTCTCTCAAATACACATACAAAGCCTTGAAAAGGCGCAAAGATTTTGAGGCAAATATGCAACGCAACTGGTTTATCAACTTGCATTTTGGCGCCAAAATTTCTGCAAATCTTTGTTTTCTGCTTTAGCGCTTTGCACGCCCTTCGTGTTGGTCTGGGTCTGGGTCTGCCCATGGCTTCCCTGCAAGTCATTCCTTTATGTACGCACACAGCTACACACTTATTGTACATATATACCCCTTTTTATGCATATAATTTTCATTTTATTGGACAAAATTAATTGGGCGCCAAGATAGAGGCATTAAAAGCCACTTAAACTGATGCCTGCACGCAACTGAGCGGAGTCTGAGCGACTCGCTAATGAAATTGTATGCTCAGCCCACACAGAGATCTATTCTGCTCAGGTGCAGTAAGGTATGTGGGTGCTCTGGGGCACAGCTTCCTGTCTGATTATTTGCGGTCAGCCTGTGGAAAATTAGCAACAATGTTGGAACTCCCCGGCCAAAAGATTAGCACATTGTGGCCGCATCAGTCATTTGGGCAGCCGTAGATCCTTGGCCATTGAAAAGAAAAAAGAGATTTTCTTTTGTGCCTCACATTGCACTTGCTTCCTGTGATCCAGCCACCAATAAAGAGATCTCCTTTACAATAATATTTTTTCATTTTGCACTCGGCCAATTAGTGGCTGACTGGTCGGTGGTCCTGTGGATCCGGTGGCTGGCAGAAAACCAAACAAATTAAGCGATTAGGAAGTATGCAAGATACCAAGCCTTGTAGCTATTGTTTGTCCTACACACCCCTCCCTACCCTCCGCTTATCGGCGAGGGTTTTAGCGCGTTTTGCGTCCATTTGATAGTCTGCGCGAACTGGGTAATGTTTTCTCGCCCGATATCGATACTTATGACTGGTGCTGGTGGTAGTTGTTGTGTTTCTTTTGCTTTCTCTGCCATTTTCTTAATGTGCCCTGGGGGTCCCGTGGGAATAATATCAGATGTTGCATACTTAGTATGCGACACTTGTACACATTACTTCCGATTGCTCCGTCTAAGAAATTATTGTGAAAAGTGATTAAACCTCAAGCGATAAATGAATTTAGCATATTATTCTGCTTTGATATTTATAACATACCTAAAATCTTTTTCCTCTCTCCACGTAGAGTAAAAAGGGTTTACTAAACTCGTTCAAATGTACGTAACAGGCAGAGTAAATTTAAAACCTAATTTATATTCGCAACATTTATAACCACTGATATCATCATCAAGATCGTACAATTAATAGCCGAGTAAAAAAAATGGTGCATACTTTTCGGATGTCCCCCCTGAGGAACGCTATTCTTCCAATGAGTAACTGGTATATCGAAGTAGGTAAGAGACGAATTTAACTTACGGCAAAGACAAGATATATGTACAGCTTGGACGTTGCGGTTGTTATTGGTGTCAACAGAGCGCAACTAACTCCGAGGGTTGCGATCGGCCTAAAGACTCTTAAGGGATTGTGTGTTTTATACAGCAGAATTTTCAAATATTTTAAACTTTAACATTATAAGTTTTAACTAAAAGAAAGGAACCACATGGGTAAGCATAATTCTCGAACAGGCTAGGCTGTCTAAATTCTAACTCGTTAGACAAAACATTGTTCATTTCAAGTTTGCATTGAATCCAGATACACTCAGAAAATATTTTGTGCCAAATCTACCAAAATTTAGACCATTCGTTGTCAAAAGTAAAGTAATCCCACTTTTTTTGTAGACAGTGAATAGCGGTTATCATATAATAAACATTTTGTGTTCACTTTTGTGTTGAACGGCTGGGGCATGTTTTAAGTACATCTTGTGCTCGCAATATACACGCTGAAAAACATTTTTTTTTTATCAATTAGGGTGTTTACTTTGTTGAGCACTTAGGCACTTGGGGAAAAGTGTAAGCATTTCTAACAACAATTTACTCTGAACAAATTGTGCACAGCTTGCTCGACCCAGACCCTGACTACGAAAAGTCGGGCACTTGTACCTTAGTGCTATAAGTGTTATACAAGCTAAAATCAAATGTGTGATCAAACATTCATATAAATTGTATGGAGAAAGCGCCAACTTCGAACGAACCATGGATTACTGCCGAATCAAATCTCAAACGTAGTTGTGCACAAATTTCGAGCACAGAGGGCTGCTCACAATACTAGTCAGGCAAAACTGCTCAAGTGCCTATGTGCTCAACAAAATGAATACCCTAAATGTTTTTTTGTTTGTAAGGTAAGTACAATTTTTAATTTTATACATATTAAGAAACTATTTTCTTTCTGATTTTATACTTTTTACACCCTGTTCCCATTAAAAATGGGAAAAAATGGGAAAAAGGGGATCATGAAGTTGTGCAAATGTATGTAACGCATCTCCGACCACATAAAATATATATATTCTTGATCCGCATCAACAGCCGAGTCGATTGAGCCATGTCAGTCTGTCCGTCCGTCCGTCTGTCCGTCCGCCTGTCTGTATGAACGCGTCGATCTCAGAGACTGTAATAGATAGAGCCACAAGTTTTGGAATGTATATAGGTGTATACTGTACCCACATCGAGTTTGTTTCAGATTTGGAAAACTCCACATCCACATCATTTACCAGCGAAAAACTGTAACTCTCTAGAGGCACAATTTTTTGCATGTCTGTAGGTGTACACTAGACTGGCCCTTATATTAACTTATTTTTTTGATTTCAAAATACCGGGCGGAAAAGGGTTCGTTTTGGTCCCAATAGATATGAAAAAAAGTTTGGCAGCGATCGGACTTCATTTAGTGGACGCGCGTTCGCCTTAAAAACCAAAAATTTTAAATATGCTACCAATACATGGGATGAGATACGGATTAAATGTGCAAAATTTGAAAAAAAAATTTTTGTGATTTTGCTCTTTAAATCCTTTTAGGGGAATACCATAGCAACATTTTACATATTTTTGTTGGATATTTCGAGCGTAAACTTGGTCAGAGTCATATCAAATCGGTCAATTTTTCAAAAAAAAAATTTTTTTCTGAGATTAATTTTGGATTTAATCTCTAAAATTTTAAAATTTTTTTTTAAGTGTTATTTCTTTTTATATACTTTAAGCGAAATATCATAGCAACATTTTAAATATTAATGTTAGATATTTTGAGAATTAATTTGGTAAGAATCATATTTAAAAGCACATTTTTCACATTTTTTTATAATTTTTTTTATGTTTTTTTTTTAAGATAAAATAATATATACGAGATATGCTCTAAATATCCGACATTTACATTTAAAATGTTGCTATGATATTCTTTTAAAAGAATATAAAGAGAAATAACACATAAACATTTTCTATTAAAAATTTGAGATATTAAGCCCAAAATTCACCCCAAATATTGCGCATATATTTTAAATATTCGATTTTGAGCGAGTGCGCTTCCACCAACTGAAGTCCGATCGCTGCCAAACTTTTTTATTTTATCTATTGGGATTAAAACGAAACTTCTTCCACCCAGGCAAGAGCAAAAATCATAGTCTCGCATAAATTAATTTATCATTAAAAAAAAAACCCCAAAAAAATGAGAAAAATTGGAGTTCTGATATGATTTTGACCAAGTTTTCTCTCGAAAAATCCAACAAAAATATTTAAAATGTTGCTATGATATTCCGCAAAAAGTATTTAAAGAGAATTAACACTTTAAGAAAATTTGAAAATTTTTTGAGATTAAATCCGAAATTAATCTCAGAAAAATTTTTTTTTTGAAAAATTGGCCGATTTGATATGATTCTGACCAAGTTTACGCTCGAAATATCCAACAAAAATATGTAAAATGTTGCTATGGTATTCCCCTAAAAGGATTTAAAGAGCAAAATCACAAAAAATTTTTTTTTCAAATTTTGCACATTTAATCCGTGTCTCATCCCATATATTGGTAGCATATTTAAAATTTTTGGTTTTTAAGGCGAGAGCGCGTCCACTAAATATAGTCCGATCGCAGCCAAACTTTTTTTTTATCTTTTGGGACCAAAACGATAGTTTTGCCGCCCGGGCAAAAGCAAAAATCAAATTATTTTCAAAATTTTTTTAAAAATTCTTCGAAAAAAATACCAAAAAAAATTGAAAAATTGACCCCATTTTGTCCTGAGCCTGACTCTCAAAATAAGACACATTTATATTTAAAATGTTGCTATGATATTCCCCTAAAAGGTTTAAAAAAGAATTAACACATAAAATTTTTTGGAATTTTTAGAAATTAAATTCGAATCTCATCCCCCTCATTTCCCATACATTTCAAATTTTCGATTTTGAAGGCGAACGCGCCCCCACTAAATGAAGTCCGATCGCTGCCAAACTTTTTTTTCATATCTAAAACATTTCTATTCTATGTACCACAATGAGAACCGAGCAAAAACACCGAAGATATGTACATAAGTGCGCCTGCCCATTTATTGAAATAAATTTTAAAATTAATGGAATTCAAAGCTATAGGAACCACATTACTTGGGACAGGGTATTTTGCTGTCGGGGCACTCGACCGCAACACTCTTACTTGTTTCATATATCTTATTCTTTCTTCTCTAGGGATCGAACTAAGAAAACCTAGCTGGGCTACTTACTCGAAAGATTAGGCATCTCAACCATTACGACTGTCTACCTTACTCGAAACGTTGCGGCAAATCGAGTTAATGAAGGCAAAGCTCTGGTTACTAAGAGCTTTACAGAGAGCTTTGCCTCTGCTGTTCGAATCAGCGTGGACGTGAAGATTGTTTTGTTGTTTTTTTTTACCCTTGTTCAGATGTTTGTAACGCATAGAAGGAAGCATCTCCGACCAAATAAAGTATATATATTCTTGATCAGCATGACGAGCTGAGTTAATATAGCCGTGCCCGTCTGTTTCTATGCTATCTCCTCCGTCAGTTTAAAAGCTATCTTAACCAAACTTTGCACGAAGTCTTTTGGTACAAATGCGCAGTACATTTGTCGGAATCGGCCGGTTCGGATGACTATAGCATATAGCTGCCATAGGAACTATCGGTTGAAAAACTAGTTTTAGTGAGAAAAACTTTTTTGTTTTCAATATCGCTCTCAACGCTCGTATTTATAAGTTTTTAATGGTTTTACATAATATCAACAAGATTTTTCGGTCAAGCCCAAAGTTAGCTGGCCTCTATTTTTTTTTTTGTTAGATATTAAACATTATTGTAGAATGTGAAATATTTCTCTACGATTTTTTTTAAGTTGGCACTTTTGTTATGTATTTGTCCATAAGTGACATGCTTAATTTGTCCCGAACGAAATTGATATTAGATGAACCGTAGAGAGAGCTCAGCTAAGTTTGAATCGAGCAACAAATTTTTAAGAAATTTGAAAAGTTTTTCTGAATTGTATTAAATTACCATTAATAAAGTTTATTATTTATTTTAAAAAAACTGACCGACTTTAATACACTTTTCACACCTTTTCACACCAAGCTCCTAAAACTAAGGGGCTCCTAAGCTAAGGGGCTATCTCCGCAACGTTTTTTCAAATGATAGACAATGGCTTTTATAAAAATTTATTTTTATATTTGTATATGCTCAAGCTCCTTAAAAATTAATAATTAGTCTACAAAAACTTAATTTTGGGCAAAAAATGTGTGCTTGAACGCATTTTTCATTTTACTTAGTGTCGTTCTGTAGAACTGAACATTCATGATTGATTTTGATTTTATACCTTTTTGTGTAAAAAGTTGATTTCTGAAAAAATTGCCATTTGTGTAAGTTGTATTTGTTGGTTTCGAAAATGTGTGCGTTTTAAATCAACCTGTCGTGGTTTTTAAAGTTAAATGTCGGGACGATCAAATTTGGGCCGGCGAACGCGAAATGCGTCACAAGTTGTGTCTTCGAGGAGCCGTAAAAGTAGCCAAGACATTACACATCGCACAGCAAGGTCCCGTTCAGATCAACGGAACAATGATGCAACAACAAGTGCAAGTGAACGTCGCGAAATACAAAATCTACAAGGTGTTGCGTTCACGTACAATAGTGTCACCGATCACGCTTCTTAATGAACGAACGAATGGCGGGAACGCCATTGTCAGGCATATGAATTTAAAGGTGAAGCAGATGGTGTGCGCTGTGTGAGTGCCTGGATTGGAGAGCCACCACAATCATTAAGCCAGTCTTATCAGTTTTTGAAAAATATACGAAAGTATTGAATTCATTTAAAAAGCAGCAAAGCGCGCGGGGTTGCTAGTTTTCTATGAAAATTTATCTATAACTTTGACAGTTTTTTTTTAAGACTATAAAAAAGCTATTTCTCATACTAAATTTTAATCCAGTTAAATCAAAAGACTAATCCATAAACCAAAAAGAATCCCAAAAATCTCTCTATAGATTCCAAATCTCAAAAATATATATTGATTTAGATAACCCCAAGCAAAGTTCACTCATTTACCACAATTACATGGATAATGGACCCAAGTAAATGCTCCCCCAAGACAGACTATTTTTTTTTTTTGTGAACATTAAAACGTTGAGCTAAAAATAAGAAAGAAGAGCAAATCAAATGCCCCCATGCCACCATCCAGCCCAAGGAGAGTTGAGGGCGATGCATAGAAAAGATGCAGGACAAGTTCAAGAACAACTCCCCACACACACACACTCAATCACAAGTCGTGCAGTTAGTTGTTACATGGGGAGGAGGATAGATACATGGAAAACTCGTATTTCTGCCACCAAGCGAGCTGCGCACAAGGGTCAATGCATTTAGTTAAAGCAGTCCATGGAGATACACACACAGATATGAATATAGATGTGAGTCTGTGTGTGTGAGGCTTTGTGTTTGCCTTGGAGCAGAACAGCCCCACACAGATGCCCAAGCCCCCGCTTGATTGGATCTAAGGTTCAAGCAACTCTACACAACTCAGCTAGGAGTTGAAGCTAAAATTGTGGAGACATTTACCACAGCATCCCAACCAGTGGCTGGAACTGGGGCTTCTATTTCGTAACGGACAAAAACAAAGAAAAATTCGCCCCCGCTTAAACAAAGTTGTCAACACAAATAAACATCATCATCATCCACTTGGATCTCTGGGACCGCCATGTGCGCCACAAAACACAAAATTATTGAGAGGCAATTTGACAAAATAAATTATAAGAAAATCGAAAACAAGTCGAGTGTGTCGACTTTTAAATATCCTGTACGTTTAAAGATGTGTGTTTACAGGAGACAGAAAGACAGAAAAGACAAATAGATAGAAAATTGCTTGGATGTCGATTGATTTTCCAATTCTGAAAAGAATATATAGTGTTTTTGTGATGTTTGTATATTAATGTACACAAATAAAACACACGCTCCCTGATAAAGGCTTAATATGCGACCGAAACGCGTAGGAGAAAAATTGTATTGTAAACTATGGGCGCTGATTTTTCACATGCAATTCCCAAAATTTATCAGAACATTTATCTTAAGGAACAGCAGGCTGTGGGCATCCTTGAATAAAACGTTTTGATTTGAGGTTTCGGATCGCTTCAGGATTGGCTCATAATACCCAATTAAACCATTTTAATAAACTACAGGGTATAGAAACCCCAAGCAAATAAATAAAACAAAAAAGAAACAGCGCCTATATAAGGTTCCCACGAGCAGGGCAGAGCACAGCCAGCCGCCTCCTTTAGCGAAAATTGCTACAGTAAAAATTAGAGAAACACACATCAGACCCAGGCGGACTAGTGGACGGGCGGACAGGCTGGCAGGCAGGCAAGAACATCTATAAACGCCGATTGGCAAATATTTAAAATGCTGCGTAAACTTTAAACGACTTGACAATTTCACACTCGTCTGTGAAGATCTGGACCTGGACCCTCTCTTTCTCCCTCTCTCTTCATGCCTCTGTCTCTGTCTGTGGATCAGTTAACGTTGGTTTTATGATCTTTAAATACTTATGTATGCCTTGCTCTTGTTGCTCGACTTGTTGGCTTTTATTGTATGTTCTACAACAAAGTTATAGCAGAAACAACAACAGCAACAACATTACGCAAACATCTCTGGGACACGTTGACATTCCATAATGGAGTAATCTTTTTTTCATTTTTTTGCTGATGTTTCTCGCTTTTTCCATCATTTTTTGCATATTCAAAATAACTTTGGCGCAAATGACAGACTGACGGCACTGAGCGTTTCCGCTTGTCAGCTGGCCGCAGTCTGGATGCGAAAAAAAAACACAGCTTGGGGTCCATTCATCTGCTGCTGGAGCCCTGCTTCGCGGAATGCGCTTTGGTCCAAACACAAACAATTATTTAACTGGAAGGCGTGCAAAATTGAAGTTTTCTTTCACACTTTCAGGAACTAGTCGGCGCTAGTCGCCAAAGTCTCTGTGTCATTCATACAAAAATATGTGTGTTTATTTTTGTTGAAAAATAGCGTGAAGCGGTTGGAAATGTTCGATTATTATTTTTGCTGTGCCAGTAGGATGCTTGGGTGGTCGTAGGGAATGTGTTTGCTTCAGATAAGTTGTGCGTTAGTCATCGGTGTACTTAACGGGAAAAATATTATCAGCTGAACGATAACATTAAACGACGAAGTTAAGGTCTTTCCGGTTTTAATAAAATAAATCAAAGATGGAATTGATTTCGGCCATTTGGAGCTAATTTAAATTGCATTTAATTTAAATATGCACATTACTCACGATCCCGTTCATCCTGAATTCCTTTTAATAGTTGAGTCCCCCAAGATTTCACAAGAATCTACAGCTGACAAACTGACTTTTTTGTATATTTTCACAATATTTCGCTCCTTTATGGCTTTGCTCGATAACTGATCAAAAAAAACTTTTTAAACTTGATCAGAAAGAAACTCTTTACCAGGGCTGCCTTTTACCTGTTTCAACACAATTTTTGAAAGTTTGTTCAAAATCGGATGAATATTTCGTATAGCTGCCATATACTTCGGTCGAGCCGTAGTTAGTATTTCGGTACGGAAGGTTTAAGTAGGAGTAATATTTGATTTCAGCGTCACGTGACGCTGACTTCGTGCATATCTTGTGTTGTTGTTTTAGAGAAGTGTTCCAGGGGAGAGTAGTGATAAGAGGAGAAAAACTAGGGGAAAACCGTGTGTGACTTAACAGTAATTTGACACCGTTTAAACAGTGACTTGACGGTGACTAAACAGTGTCTAAACAGTGACTAAACGGTGACGTGACAGTGACTAAACAGTGACTATACAGTGACTAAACAGTAACTAAATAGTTTCTAAACAGTGACTTGACAGTGGCTGAACAGTGACTAAACAGTCATTAAACAGTGATTTAACAGTGACTAAACAGTAACTAAACAGTGTCTTCACAGTGACTTGAAATTGACAAAACAATGATTTCACAGTGACTAAACACTGACTTAACAGTGGCTAAGCAGTGACTTAACAGTGAAATAACAGTGACTTGACAGTGGCTAAGCAGTGACTAAACTGTGACTAAAAAGTTACTTGACAGTGTCTAAACAGTGACTTGACGGTGGCTAAACAGTGACAAGACAGTGACCAAACAATGACTCGACAGGGACTAAACATTCCTTGGACGGCCCCTTAATAGCTCTTAAACCAAGCATCATGTTTCACATCAAAGTCTCGTGAGTGTTAACTACACTCACACCTCTTATTTGAAAACATTTATTAATCGCTTGAATCAAATTCATTTTCTTAACTTAAATCAAAAAGGCCATATTCACTTTCATTAGGTTCCTCGTCTTGGTTGCTTTGAGTTCGCTGCAATATAATAGTTGAATAACTTCAGGTGAAAATGTGGAACGTTTTCGTGTTTGTAAGCGTCTATCTATAAATGTAGAAATTAATAGATCTGAAATATCGACATCTTGGTGAACTTTATTAGAAATTTTGCGAATTTTTATTGGGCTTTGCCTTCGAGGATATGTTGCTGCTGCACGAACAAGAAGATTAGTAACAGCTGTTTTATTGGCAAGTTCTTCGGTTTTTTTTTTTGCCAAATTCTGATTTTGCACTAAGTGACTGACTTGGCCATCCCATAACGGCTTGCAGAAGATCAAAGTTTCAAATTAACTATACTCTTTTAAGGTGAGTTATTTGTAAATGTAGCGACATAAATGAAAAGCATTTTAAATTCAAAACATATATACTTATATGCATATGAATATATGAATTATCAGCAACACAATTCGCACACACTTAAAAAAATCAAAACGGCACTTTGATTTTTTATCACTTTTGCAGAGATAAAGCGGCCATATTACCTAATGTGCAAGGGTACAACGTTTTTCAGTTATTAAATTCCTTGCATCTGTAAATGCTCTTTTAGAATCCACACTAATTGGAGGAATACAACAAAATTTGCAACTTGCTTTGTATAAAAGCGGATAAATATTTTTATGGGAATGCCAGCAAGCGAGGCAATCGTTATCATCGCTTAACAAAACAATCATTTGTTTTGAAGTAACTTGGAATTTCTTGTCCTATTCGGTCTATGTTGCTGTTTTCATTAAAAACCTCGATAAGGTCTGCAAACGCGCCGTCTTAAAATTTGACAAATCCCATCTAAAACAAGTTAGAAAAAAAAGAAGTGGGCGCTTGCAAAATTAAAAACTTTGGTCAGCTTTCAATTCATTTACTAAAACATCCTCCACTCTACTCAATCTCCAGTTCCATTATAAGCATCATACTTACAATTACTTGCTAACAGCTATCATAATAACCAATTAACACTTACACAAAGGCCAAAAGGCTAAGACCCACGCATTCATTATATTCTCGCTCTCATGCAATCAACACAACAGATATATATATACGAGTATATAGCACCATATGACCCACCAGCAAATCCTATCATATCGACTACAATCTTTCCATAGCACATCTCCTGTATATACACAATGTCTGTGTCTGCAAACTGCATCTTCTTACATTCTCGTTCATACTCCTACATATGTATGCATCGTGCAGTTCCATGTCCATTGCATCTGTATCTTTAAGTACACTCAAAAGTCACGAAGCATTTAAGATGCAAACAAGCTGAATGAACGACGCAAAAAGTACATAAACTTACAAAGTGCCTACAGTTTGTTTTCATTTAAATTGAAGTTCGACTCCAGAAAGCGGCAGTGCCAAGTTTCAAGCCGCAGACTCATTGCAAATACGCAGAGATCAGAGACCCAGATGGAGGCGATTTTCATTGTTTTTGTCGCGCTTTGAAAATTGCATTACAAAACAAAAGACACCGAAAACAAAGTCACTCCTCTTGGAGTCTCCAACTCCTTGTACATAAACACACACGAGAGTGGGTTAATAAGTATGAAGAGTCATTTAAGGGGGGCGTTACTGAGATATTTCAGCTTTACAATTACAGGACAGTTAGGTATATTTATCGTTAAAAGAAGAAACACACAATATCTTACTTTGCTTAGTTAAGGGACTTCTTTATTTTACTATTTGATGGGTCGAGCATAGAGCTGGAGAAAATCGATGCATCGACGTTCTTAACTAAAGCTAAGGTCCCACAGGCAAATAACACTATGCAACAATTTTTTGATCCCGGCTTCTTAATAGTTGATCCTTATGTAAAATTTCTCGCTGAATTCAAATCTGCTCTCAGATATGTCAAAAGTAGAACGGTTTTTGAGATATCGCGAAATGTTCAATTTTAGTGTTTTGAAAAAAGGTAGGTCTACTAAAATGTAATTTTTCTGATTTTAGTACACCGATATGTATAAAGTGGAACAAAAATTAAAGATAATAAAATTACTTCTTAAAAAAACGACAGTTGTTGTAAATCCAACCATAAATGACGAAGTTATGCTTCTTCAAAGTTGGATTTTTGAAAATTTTTTGATAATTTTTAATTTTTTGCTGCCTTTCACTAAGTTTTTTTCAATCTTACCATAAAAATTGTTCAGGTCTCAGATATGGACAGGATTGGGTAATCTTTTACGAACATTTTTTGCCCTTGGTCATCGAAATCGGATGAAAAATAAACGCTATATTCGCAATTAAGTAAACATACCTCTTTTGAGAGTATTTTTTTACTAGTTTTTTCAGTATAAAAATCACATCTTAGCAAGCCAAATAAGAATAAACGTTGAGCATTGGGAGTTTGTATTGCAGTTCAAGGTTGGATAAAAGTACTCAAATGATGTAGACCGCTTTTGTTTTTTGTGCAGACTGTGTGTTTCTCGCAACAAGAACCAGCAATAGTCTCCCATCATTGCCGGATCCCACTTGCCTTGGTAGCGAAACTCCATCTGCTGCATTTGCTGATGGAAGCGTTCGCCATGCTCGTCGCTTTCGTCGCCTAGGTTGTCCGGGAAAAAATCGAAATGGGAGTGCAAAAAGTGAATTTTTAAGGACATATTTACACCTTAAAAAAATAAAAAGAAATAAAATTGGTAAATATACTAACTCGATGAAGAGCAGACTGAGATTATACCAATTTTTTTGTAGTTTTCCAATAAATCATCAACAATTTCTTTGTAGTCCTCACATCTTTTGTTTCCGAGAAAACTAGACACTACTGCACAAAATGATTCCCATGCTTTTGCCTTGTCTGCTGATAGTGCCGAGTAAAATTCTCTGTCACTCATTAGCTTTTTGATTTGCGGACCCACAAATACGCCTTCTTTGATTTTGGCGTCAGAAAGTTGTGCGAATCGTCGTTTTAAAAACTGAAATTCCGCAAAATTTTCATTTTTATGGAGAGCTTTAACGAAGTTTTTGAAGAGACCAAGCTTAATATGCAACGGAGGGAGAATAATTTTGTCCTCTTGAACTAGGGGCGGAAATTTTACGTTATCTTCTCCGACTACAAAATTGGCCCTGACATCCCAGTCTTTACGCAAGTAATGTTGGCTGCGATCTCGGCTGTCCCATCTGCACAAAAACAGCAATGCTTTGTCCATCCTTGTTGCAAGCCTGTTACCATTGCTCAACTTTCAGATTAGCACAGATTTTCCACTGGTGAACTGCAATACAAACTCCTAATGCTCAACGTTTATTCTTATTTGGCTTGCTAAGATGTGATTTTTATACTGAAAAAACTAGCAAAAAATACTCTCAAACAGAGGTATGTTTACTTAATTGTGAATATTGCGTTTATTTTTCATTCGATTTCGATGACCAAGAGCAAAAATTGTTTGTTAAAGATTACCCAATCCTGTCAATATCTGAGACCTAAGCAATTTTTATGGTAAGATTGAAAAAAACTTAATAAAAGACAGCAAAAA
This sequence comes from Lordiphosa clarofinis, assembly GCA_018904275.1. Classification (NCBI taxonomy): domain Eukaryota; kingdom Metazoa; phylum Arthropoda; class Insecta; order Diptera; family Drosophilidae; genus Lordiphosa; species Lordiphosa clarofinis. Next base: position 1,055,271 of record JAEIGQ010000112.1, read on the forward strand.
TTAAAAATTATCAAAAATTTTTCAAAAATCCAACTTTGAAGTGCCATAACTTCGTCATTTATGGTTGGATTTACAACAACTGTCGATTTTTGAAGAAATAATTTTATTATCTTTAATTTTTGTTCCAGTTTATACATATCGGTGGACTAAAATCAGAGAAAATGGCATTTTAGTAGACCTACCTTATTTCAAAACACTAAAATTGAAAATCTCAATATCTCAAGAACCGTTCTACTTTTGACATATCTGAGAGCAGATTTGAATTCAGCGTGAAATTTTACATTAGAATCAATGGCTAAAAGTGCGGGATACAAAAACTTTTCAAATTTTGTGACATAGTGTAATTTGCCCAAATTTTTATGAAAATTTTTCTAAATAGCTATGTTTGCAGATTTTTCAGGACTTAAAACTAATTCTCTGGCTTCATATGCAATTACTAAGATAAAATATGACCGAAATGTTGCCTAAATTCGCCGATTTATCAAGATTTTCATGAAAATTTGGGCAAATTATTTGCCTGTGGGACCTTAGCTTAAGATGCAGACATCAATGTTTTTTTTAACAATCGATGTTTCTGCAATCCTACATGAAGAAGACTCGGCCACACTATATTCATATAAAATTAACCTGGCGACCCTAAGAACTGTAAGATGACCAACTTACGTTTCTGACAAGATGCCATATACAACTATCTAAAGAAATGTAGTTGAACCAAACCCTATTGTGTATGAATTTTGATGCTAATATCAAGTTTGCACTTTATTAAAATTCACAAATTTTTCATGACTTGAACACACACCTTTGAGCACATTGTGAGTTTTTAAATCAATTTATGGAGACCCACTTAAAAATAACAACAGTCCATTTCGAGAAGTTACTACTCGGTGGAATATTTCGAAAAGCGAATATTACTTCTTTCTGTCCATTTATCCACAATTTGACTCCAAACTCTAAGCAACTCCAAAGGCTCACAAATAGAAACTATACAAGAAATGTCAGAGATCCTTATCATTTCAAGATGCCACTTTGGAAATTTCTGGGAGAAAATATTCCACTATTTCACTTATAATTTGCTTCTGAAAGGAAGTTCAGTAAAGCTGGATAGATCCTTTCGGTCGCTGGTCCTTAAAGACGCTGGTCCCAAAGAATTTTCAGCGTTTAATGTTCCATTATAAAAATTTAAGTAATTAACAAGAAATATTTAATCTAGAGCCGTAAAAGGAGCATTGGTTTAATATTTTATCAAATTTATTTATATTTTAAACATTCTTAATTTATTTTAAATTTAATCTCAAGCAAGAAAGTGGTTTAGAAAGGTACATTAGACTCGCAAAATTTGAAATAAACATCGATGTTTCATCAATGTTTTATTGCTAAAACATCAAAAACATCGATGTAATTAGACATCAGAGGCGCGATCGAACCCACGACCAGTCCAGCACACTAACACCTGGACCACAGACGATGCAAGCCAAACATGCTCTCAAGGCTATTTCGGAGAATGCCTTGCGTGACGCCATCAATGCTTGGAAATCGCGCTGGCAGAACTGCATCGACTCAGAATAAGCCTGTGATTGAAAGTTTTTAAAGAACTGTAACGATTGGCTTAATAAATTTTCTTAAATCGACACAGTCCTATAACTTCTGGGTGGGATCTAGGTAGGATCGGGGTGAGATCTGGATGGGAAATTGGTGGGATCTAGCTAGGTTGGATTTGGGTGGGATCTGCGTAGGATCTGGGCGGGACCTAGGGTGGTATCTGGGTGGTACTGGGATCTGGGTCAGATCTGGGCGGGATCTAAGTGGGATCTAGGTAGGATCTAAGGTAGGGTCTGGTTGGAATCTAAGTGAGATCTAGCTAGGTAGGATCTGGGCTGTATCTCGGTGTGATCGGGAGGAACTAAGAGGGATCTGATTGGGATCTAAGTAGGATCTAGCTAAGTTGGATGTGGGTAGGATCTGGGCGGTATGGGGGTATCTGTGTGGTATCTGGGTTGTATCTGGGTGGGAAGAACATCATCATTTAGCTATGGACAAGCACAATAAACAGGACTTCCTAAAAAAAGAAAAAACCCTGCAGCAAGTGATCTTGTTGCTGTTTTTTTTTGACTCCCTGTTAGTTTTCTTCTTTCGAAAGAGTGCATTTGCTGATTTATATACCTACCATTGAGAGAGCTTGAGATTGAAAAATAAGTTCTTAAACTAAGCATCATGTTTCACAACAAAGCATCGTGAGTGTTAACGAGCTAAGGACCCTTTACTAGACTATTACTCAAAATTTGGAATCGATGCTTAAGGGTGTTCCGATAAATCGATTCGATACCACTACGGATAGATTGGTTTATTAGTTGTAATTTATTACCTTCTGAGCCCTAATAATGATATCGTGTATCCTCATGTAATCGAAGACGGATCACCACCTGCGCGAGTGGACGTTGTGCGAATTATGCATTACGCGCTGTGATGACTGCCACAATGTCGTATTTATATGCTACCAGATATTTCTCATCATTGCTTATATTTCAGAGATCTGGTCCAAGTATGCACTCCTACGCAGTTCCTGCTGTAACTGGAATTCAGTTTTCAGTTAGCATTATACACAGCAGATATCACGGTATTCGGAAGGGCTTTTGTAGAGCCTTGATCATATTCGTCCAGCAGTACTATTGGTCCTCAGTAGTGACTCTTGAACGACCTTATAAATTGCTCCGATTGTTGACCTGCCTGGTCTGAACCCGTACTGTGTGGGAGAAAGCCTTCACATTCCTGCCCCCCGTTGGTTTAATTATACAGAGTGGTCGATAGGCTGATGGGGTTTCTGAATCCCCTTGCTTATCCAGACCAATCGCTTTTCCTTCCAAGACCCAGGGAATGTTCCACCCATTATACATATCTAGAACCCTTTGTATTCGCTTTTAAGCAGGAATATTATCTGAGTCTGTTGCTTTTCCGTTTTAAGGCTTTCGTGAGCTCGCTCTCAGTGAAGAGTTTCACTATGTGTCCATATTCTCAGCTTCTAAATGTGGAAGTCTTAAGATTCTTTATGATGATTTCGAACCCTAGACCCCAGGGGGCGGTGTTGATATAGTCGGCTCTTCCATTCCTCTACCTTGCTTTCGCGAATGTCGATGTTTCTTTTTAACCTTTCTGTTCTGTATATCCTCTTTTTCGAAGGTTTGCTCTAGTTACAAGAAGGGAAGAAAAACTCTATTTGGGATGACTCTGAAAGGTCCCATTTTAGGAGTGATTGAAAAAGTGACCTACTGGTTTAGAAAGGCCAGAACGGCTACTCATTAATCTCCCCATGTAACACACATCTGATACACAGAAATGCATTTTACTGTCCAGAGTTAAAGTGCGTCTCGCACCAATTCGCACTGCCGCCGCCTGATGATGTCGTTCTTCCACTGATGATAATCATGCCAATGATGTCCCGGCTTCTCTCATAATTATATTTACGGCGAGAATGAAGGGCTGCTGCCCAGTCCAAGGCTTCGTCCACGTTGATGAAGCACTGGAATTCGCTTTGCAAATAACAGGCAATTGTCGTTGTCAATGTTCATTTCCGTTTAGCCTCCAACTTCGACTTGGACTTCACTTTGGGCGGCTGTGCGTGTGTGTTTTGTGAGTGATTTTCTGCTTTTTGCTCCAAGTTATTTGCTAATGAGCACTAATTGAGTATAAAATGCGCCTAAAAGTGGGTACTTTTTTTTTTGGGAGTGCTAACTAACGGTAGCTGGAGGGTCTTAACTTCTTTAGAATGCCGCAATGAATGAAATTTAACAGAAGTACTGAGACGCAGCTGTCACTCAGGTTTGGGGCTCGCTTTAAGTGACTGTTGATGGGCACAAACCGAGTTTTCCGTCACGGTGTTGACACACGCCCCCCTACCCCTCCCCCAAAAAGTAACAAAATTTCTCTAAATATAAACCACAAAATGCATTTCCGTTTCTGGTGGCGCGTGCTCAAAAACCACTCCAAGACAATCTTAAAAATAAAACTTGAAATGAAAATCAAACTAATTTCATCTCTTTCTTTGGGTAATTACAGCCAACGACCGTTCTCGAGTGGAGAGAGAGAGAGAAAGCCAGTTCCCGGTCGGCTTTTCATAAATTATTAAACTTTAATGACGCCACTGACATTTATGGCTCGGCTAAAGTTGGCAAAATAGGTCAAGTAGCGGTAAATGATGACGCAGCATCCCCCGGCAACCCAGAGCTAATCCTCAGCTCTCAATGACCAAGTAAATCACAAAAGAAAATAAAACTGTCCCAAGAAAGTGTCCACAAAGGGTACAAACATCTCGAGCTGATTTCAAATGCAAATTTCCCCTTCATGGCTATTTGATTGCTTTGTATGGCCAGCGCGCTAATAGCAAAACTGGGCAATGGCATCCTTTGTGCTCGGTCATTAGCCGCGTCCATGACCCCGTCCCGCGAGTGCAGAGAGACAGACACCAAGATGCTGCGCATGCGCGTTTTTCCCACCAGCTTTGCAACCCCTTCGCTGTAAAGCTACGGCGATCTGGTCCAGTTTCCGTTGTGCCGTAAAATTACTCATGTAAATTAGCAGAGGTTACCCTTCAGCATCAGCAGCATCCGTGACCCAACCCCACTGATCATTTTAGCGTTTAGCGTTTGGGAGAAATGCAGGCGCTCTTTTTAAGTTTTTTGTCCCGGAAAAGCGTAAAGAATGAAGGAAATGCCTTAAGCTACTTTATGGGAATTATGCTCAGCATTTACATGCGCATGTCAAACGGTGACCAGAAACGGGATCAAAGGTTCACTGAAGTAAACTTGCCAAAGCATCAAGTTGTCTCAGCTTGATGGGAAAGGCGGGATGCTTCTATTGTGATTCTCAAATGGGTTGGATTTTGGGCACCAAAAGTAAGAGTTTCATTTTGTATATTTTTTTTATGCTTTTTCGAAAGAAAAAGGAAACATGTAACGGTACCTGGAAACAAAAGAAAACAATGATTAAATGAAAGAAAACTTGAATTTGGTTACAAGTCAATTTGGCATTGTGAACTGGGTCTAAGAAAGTCGTTAGTGAGATGATTAGTGCCAACTTACAATATGTGACGTATACGTGGTTTCCCAATAAATTTACAACTTACAAATTAACAATTTAATAGTAAAGTAAATTATTGTTAGCTTTTAAGATAGGTTATATTTATGTGACTAATGCACCAAATTATAAGAAATTCTTGTAGCATTGGGAAAGAAAATAAACTAAACTGAACTCACGATCTCAGCTTGTATATCTGTTCGTGTAAGCAAACTGATCTTAGAAAAGGAAAGAACGCGATATCGCAAACTTAAATCCCACGTCTTTTGAGAAACTCTACAAATCTCACAAATTTTGTAGGTAGATTGTTCCGATTTTCTATATATATATATTCCTAATCAGCATCAACAGCCGAGTCGATATAGCCATGTCCGTCGGTCCGTCCGTCCGTCCGTGTGAACAAACAGATCTCAGAGACGGTAAGAGATGGAGGTTTGACTTGTATGGGACAAATGCTTCTTATACCTGCAGGCAGATCAAGTTTATTTTAAATTTTTGCCACACCCCTCCCGCCACCGCAATTTGGAAAAAACGTAAGAACTCCTACAGTTTTGAACATAGTCGACTCGTACTTTTTAGAGATAGTTAGCAATTACCAAAATGTATCGATTTGCCGAAGAAATGATAAAGATCGGATGAGCGGTTCTCAAGTTATGAGCAAAAATGTTAATAACCCTCCCCCACCCCCCCCCCCCCTTTCACAACTAACACTGCACAATCTTAGAGAGAGAGAGACAGAGAGAGAGATAGATGAGTACAGCACCAGCATTGCATTCAGCTTCTACTCCAGGTACAGAGTTTGTTATAGTTAATAGGAATGGGTTTCTGTTGCACTAACCTCTTTGTTCTACACACATATTAAATATACTAAATTTGTGTGTAATTTGTGTCGTTCACTATCGCGCTCACTTTCCCCTCTTTCTTTCGCGTTGTCAGCAAAAGCGCTTGGTCCACAATGTTGGCTGAGTGACATATTGTATCAAGGTAATACCACTACATCTTTGTGTAGTTCAGGTTGTTTTTAAACTTCCGAACCTCGAGCTGAGAACCGTTCAGTGCTTTGTTACTTATATTTGAATAGTCAAGACGCCACAAGATACTCTGCTCCCACACCAACATCTGCAAAACCCTTACTGAAAGTCAGAGATCGTATATCTCCAAAGTTTTTACCCGGGTGCTTGGTTACCGCAGTAGAGAGGCATATGAGTCTGCAGACAAACTCCTAAACTAGTCATCAACGAACCGTCTTCCAGAGGTTGGCATCATTCCAGATTAATACCACTGGTCCGCATTGGCAGTTGGCACCCTTGCTGTACACAAAACAGAAAGGAATGCGTCCTGCTGCTAGTCGATAAAACCCAATCTTTAAACAAATATCTGAGATATAAATATTGTAAATGTAAAAGTAGGTTAAAATTTGAGGTCGATATCTCAAAAATTGTGGGACTAATTCAACACTAGCTCTATACCCGGTGTTTCCCGGTCCTTTGCATTCATTCAATATCTTTCTTATGAGTTGATGCAAATTGATGTTAACAATTAATACCACACATCGAATGTATCCTAAATGTGAACCTGGACCACTTTTGAACTGCTTCAACCGCCTGGTTCGAATAACTTCCATTAAGTTTTCAGTTCAGTAGTCCAAATAAATTCTCAGATACTCTACTCTTAAGCAGGTTCGATACCACTCATGATCCATTAAAATATTCCACTTCGTTTAATTGTGGTTCTGAAACCATTTTCAGCAGGTGCAAGACTGGATCGATACCGGCCCTGAACCAGTAAAATATCCAACTCTATAATCTAACCTACAGAGCAGAAATTAAGTTCATAGCTTGAACGACTTTTGAGGTATCGCTCTGAACCACCAAATCCATTAAAATATCCAACTTCATAATATCAACCTATAGACCAGATTTCCAGCTCACAGCTCAAATACCTTTTGAGGTAAGGCTCTTAAACACTTTTTAATTTTTTTGCATTTTTTACATATATTATAGATATATATATGGATATTTGAGAATATCGCCCCAACTGGATTTTTTCGAAATACTTTAGAAGATATAGCCTTTTTAGTCGAGCAATATTTTCGCTAAGCCGAGAAGTTTTTGAGTAAATAAATTTCCAGTCAATAAAACCGTGACTGTGTGGCTGGTTCTTGAATTTAAATGCTAAGATATTGTCGCCCAGTTCAATATCGATTATTAATCGGCTTTTAATCGATAATTATCGAAGGCTACTAAACCGCTCAGAAACTAGAGCTACTGCCGCATCTAAAGAAGGCAGAATGGCACGCAGAGCACAGAGAGCTTCTCCTGAAAACAGTTTTTTTGAAAATAGGGAAGGTCCGCTGTATGCAGCTGGAATCGCCGACTAATATCTGTAAGTATATAATATTTGTAAAATTTTTGGTTACTTTTAAAGCAACTTTTCCGGACTGGCAAGCCACTTTTCTCCAGTTCTACTAAACCGATTTTGATGAAATAAATCAGTTAAATGATCGACCTCATATAACCAACCCACAGACCAGATTTTAAGGTCATAACTTGAAAGACATCTGGAAATATGGCTCTTAAGCCCTTTTTAAAAGTATTTTACCGCATTTGAACCGATTCACTGACTTGAAAAATAGCTTACGACTTTTTTCTGTTCGGCATGACGCTACTGCAAAAATTTTCTCATTCGGTACAGTGGTTTGATTTCTTCAGCTTTACTATATCCCTTATAATCTCAGAGTAACGGATATATAAACTACCATACCGGCTTTAGTCATACAAATTTTGTAACTTTTTCAATTGGTTTCATTAAAGTAAGTGATTGAAATACCAAAAATCGTTATAATATCTTTATGGTTGGTATTAGAAGTATGAAAAAGCCGCTAAAACACTTCCGGTTGAAGTAATTTAAAACTGAAAACTTGAATTATGGATAGGATTGGGGTTCGGCAACGCCCTTTCTCGAAATACTTAAACTATTCGAGTCCAATAAATTTTCTTCACAACATCCTGACCTCTTTTTGATATTGTACAATATGTGGGCAAACACAAAGTCATCATCAATTAATAATCTGGCCAAGTGTAAGTCAAACTCTAAATATTGTCTGCCCCTTTTTTAACCGTTTCTAACCCAACATGCCCTAACCCCCATATATAATAATTTTCTTCATGTTCCTAGCGTCTCAATTAGCCAAAAAGCCCTTTCAATAAAACTCAAACAAAATAAATGCCCAATTAGCAAAACAAAATTCCATTGCTGATCTCACAATCAACCCACTTTCAGTTGTTGGTGGCTTTAAAAAAAATAAAGAACTCAACCCCAAGATCTTAATCGTCCAGCACTCAACTCACAGCACCCCCATGCACGCACACACACAATGTGAGTGTAAGTCCCCCCAACAAAGCTAATTACACTAAATCATTGGGAAACGAAACGAATTTAAATATGTATAAAAGAAGAAATCTATTAAATGCTCCAGCATAAATTTCAATTTATGAAGCCTTCTCATAGAACCCAAATGAGGCCACAAAGTGAAGATAGCGAGAAAGAGAGGGAGAGAGCGAGAGGGTACAACGAACTCCCCTAGAAATGGAAATAAAATCTATAACGGCACAAGTGTGTCTACAGATTGAGCTTACCCCCTTACGCACACGAACATAAAGTTTGCTCCAAACAAAAAATACTTGAGAAATCCGATAGCTCTATTGAGCACTTAAGATCGTTGAGCTTGATTTCAATTGAAATCGTGGAAAAGGAATTTTTTGTTTACGAGCTGCTGTAAATGGGTTAGAGCGACAAGCATTTCCGATGATTAATCAGAAGTTTCTTTTGTCTCTAGGATATGGCAAAGCGTTTTACACTAAGAGAAAATAAGAGAAAATTTCTCTCTGTGTACATCTTGTAATTGCGTCTTAAGTAACAACAGGTGTTTGCTTCCTTGGAACAGGATATGTAAATGAAACCAACCGTTAGCCTTTTTTTTCCATCATCGCTCATAAAGTATTTTAAAATATTCATTAATTTTCCCAAATATTCAAATTAGATTTTTCCAGCGATTTTTCGCACTCTCCGCCTCTTCGTAACGCCTGATAAGGGTATCGGGTAATTATTATGCAGCTTTGTGCCAAGGCGTCAAGTAAGAAAAAAAAAATGCAACGCCAGGCAGGCATCCCAACGAAACGACCCTCCCAGAGCCAGGCACCACCACAGTCAGATGACAGCCGAAGCAGAAGAAGAAAAGATGAGAAATATAAAAAAAACATGAGCTGACGCCTTGGGATGTGGCGTGTGAAATCTTTTGGTTGGTTTACTTAGCCGGCCTGGTGATGGTGCTATTTCTGGCATAGGCAGGGGTGCCTTCTCCCTGCTTGTCAAGGGGTGGGCCCAGGGCCCTGGGTCGGTGACTCTTTCTTAGCTTTTATCTGGCGAATGGGATTGCAGCCGTCTGGTTGCATCTACAATTTGTAGTTTTGGGTATCATGAACAGCAGAAAAACAAGCAAATAATGAAGCAAACTTCTCTTTTTTTTGACATCCATTGTAGTCTTGGGGTGGTTGCATTTTTTATTTGTTGCTGCTGCTACTGCGCCTTATTACAAAACACTTGAAATTTTCAACATGAATTTACCCTTTTTTCTATATAATTTATAACATAATTTTTTGACTGTTTTTTTGTGGCATTGTTGAGCCTATCAATGGCAAGCGCCTGGGGCGACACTTTCTTTACATGAAAAAAAAAGTTTTGTTCAAAATGGGATAAAAATTAGCTCAACAAAATGCTTTATTTGGAAGGCAAAAGCGTGTTCAGGCGCAAGAAGTCTCAATAGGGGCAAAAAAAACATGATTTTTTGCTGCAATAAATGCAAATGAGTTTGCCAGCTTATGACACTCGATTTAATTCAAAATTATTTTATTGCGTTGTAAAAACTATGCCGAGTTTCTAATCAATCCCACTTCAAACCCTAGACAAACCCCATACAAATTAAACAAACGCCTCAAAATTCAAATTGCAAACGCCATAAATTATTTGCCAAAGGTATGCGAAATGCTTAGCAAATCCTGCTCAATCCGTATGAAAATTGTCTGCCTAAGGAACACCCCATCCATCGATTCCCATCGATCGGCAGGCACCCTTAACAACAGCAAAAAACAAAGAAACCTTAAGCAATCTTGGGCAAGGGGCTGAAGGTATGGCGAAATCATCTTCTAGCAAATTGCCAAAAATTCGAGGCACATGGGAAAGCGGCACAACATTAACCGTAATGTATGTTCAATAAATATTTGATAATTAAATAAATAACATAAATGGGAAAAGGGAAAAAGTGTAACAGCAGCTGTGCAGCTTTTTGGGTGCGCATGCGCCTGGGGTAGGGGAGTGTGTTACAATTTCACTTTCTTTTCGTGGGATTTCTTTGATTTGATGGGAATGTTTTTCGAAAATTAAAGGTACAAGACAGAGGATCCTTGTGGACTTTTGTGGGGTAGTAGATAATAAACATGACTCCAAATTGATTGGTCTAGCTTATCAGACATAACCCTTTTTACTTCTGTTTGTACGAAAATATGGCTTGAAAAGGAGGGCGTAGTAAGGTTTCTTATTAGTCCCGACTTACACGATGAAGTCGTCGTAGTAGGCTTGAAAATAAAGGGGATTCTACTAGATGTTTTTAACAAAATGTATAGAATCCCACTTCTTCGTCTTGCCTTGCTTTATAATGAAAATTATGAAAGTCAAAATAATTAAGCAAAATTCACTCCAAAATGTTGGTAAGGTAAATTCTTCTGTTCTGAAAACTTTGAGTCTGATTGGTTTCTCGCATGAATCAAAAAATAATTTAATAGTAGCCCATAATGAAACAAAGAAAACGATAAGTGGGCGAAGGAGCACACCCGGTACGGGCGAAGTTCCTCATACGACGACAGTTCTCATTTGAATGGGCAGCAGGTAAATTATGTGTGTATGTTACTCGATACTCAGTCTTCGAAATTCAGTTCTCAATACTGAGAACTCTTTACTCAGCACTCTTTACTCAGTACTCGAAACTTAGAGCTCCATAATCATTATATAATACTCAGAACACGATAATTGGTACTCGATACTCAGTACTCTATACTTTGAATTCGAAACTCGATACTCAGTACTCGATTCTCAATACTCGATGCTTAGTACTATGTACTCAACTTTTTCAGTACTTGGTACTTAGTACTCGATACTCAATATTCAGAGCACGATACTCAGTACTCAATACTCGATTGTTAGAACTCGATACTCGATACTCAGAACTCAGTAATAAATACTTATTAATTATACCTCGATCATCTGACGTATCGAGCGGTTGAGCAAGAGTCGACTGATCTAACATTTATGTGTAAATTAATTCATAGTACTATATACTCAGTACTTGGTACTCAGTACTCGATACTCAATATTCAGTACACGATACTCAGTACTCAATACTCGATACTTAGAGTTCGATTGCTAGAACTCAATACTCAGAACTCAGTACTCGATACTGTACACAGAACTCTATACTCAGCACTCTATATTAAGTACTCGATACTCAGAACTTGGTAATAAGTACTCAATAATAATAACTCGATCATCTGACGTATCGAGCGATCATTTACTAAAAGGTTTATTTTAATTTTTATTACTCAGCGACTGAGCACTATGTTGTTAGAAGATTCATTTGGTTTGATATTGTAAAATAGACATTTTCAAAACGAAAAGGTTGGGTTTTTATACTCTGTACCGAAGATACATAGAAGATTTGTGCAACATATATATACTTTTATCCGCATTCGTATGTCTGTCTGTGTAAGAAGTAGTGATACGATTTTGAGCAAATTTTTCAAATCTGTTTAAAAGCATAAAATACTGGATGATTTTGGTTACAATAACATCGAAAACGAATAAGTTTTTCTCACTAAGATCCGTTTCCGAACGTAGGTAGTTCCTATGACAGGTATGAGATAGAGGCATCCGATATTTGCTTCCGATATATCCCATTTGAGTTTGGAGACACCAATATAGAAAACAAAAAATTTTAATTCTGTTTAAAAGCATCAAATACTGGATGAGTTTGGTACAACACATTCGTTTTTTTCAGTATATCACATAAATGGAAACACTATCTAACAGCACATGAACATCGAAATGCAAAGCCAAGGTTTTCGAGTTTGGAAATACGTAAAAAGAAAACGAAAAGTTTTTTGGGGCCTAAGACCTCCGTTTTTCGACCGATACTTCCTATCACAGCTATAAGATATAGTAATCCGATCCGGTGGGTTTCGACAGCGTGTAGTAAAAAGAAGATTCTGTGCAAAATTTCAGCTCGGTAGCTTAAAAGCTGAGAGACTAGTTTGCGTAGAAACAGACAGACGGACGGACGAAGCTAAATCGACTCAACCTTTTGCAAGGGTATAAAAAGACCAGTTCAATAAAAATCAGCAGCGAACTTGTGTGTGTGCAATTTTGATCCGTCGAGCACAAAGACAGTTAATACGGTAGTTGAATAATTTATGTTGCAATCGATCTAAGACGTTCTCTGTTCTACGCCTACGAATGTATGTATTTGTGGGTAAGTGATGCATTTTCTCTGGTGTGTCTTTCAAAGCCACTCAACTGAAAACTTCAAAGGGATCATTTCTTCTTCTCAACAAATTAAAGTCAATTTTAGTTTCCAGCACGAAGTTTTGTAGTTTTAAAATGATCAGAGACAGACAGAACTATATCGTTTTTCCTGAGGTGACATAATGTTTGTTGCTTCCAAGCGATGTTAGTTAATAGAAACAAGTCCCTGTGATGAGTTTTGAAATTAAAAGCTGCAAAAAGGTAATAATGATTGTTTCCAAACTTATCTATAGAAACCAGGGAATCAAACCGGAACCGGAACCGTATACCGAAAAGAACCGATTGAAACTCTGAACCGGTACCGGAACCGGAACCGATATTCTTAATTTTTTGTATACCGGTATCCGAGAACCGATATTTTTAGAACCGAAAAGACCGAAAAGAACCTAAACGTTGTACCGGTACGGTTTCGGTTCTGAGTGCAACCCCTAGACAGCGAAACGAGCAGTTAGATTTGGCGGATTTTTACTCAATTTGGCTGAATTGTTATTTTCAAATAAAAGCTTGGCAAAACTTTTGGTCAGTGAAATACAAAATCGCGAGACCAGTCCCTTTGAAAATAATGCATTCCTATGTGGTATTTTCTTAGACCCTTGTTATAATGTTAGGCTAACCTCTGAACAGAAAAAAGTACATGTGTAACTGATTCGATTGATATGTATATTTTCAAGAATTTAATCCACTTCTGTTTAATTGAAACTAAATGAGGAAAGCAGCTCTGACCCAACTAATTTGTCTGAAAGTGGAGATGAAGTCGGTTTATATATGAATTTCTAAGAAAAGAATCAGGACAATACAAATAGTTTAGTATTTTCACAAGACAGTTTAACGTATGATGCCTGATCAAGGTTTTCCTGAGCTTAAAACGTTTACAAAATAAAGATAATGTACTTAAATGGTGGTCAGAAAATTCGACAATGTTTTCGGAACTGTATTAACTATCAAAAGTTATTCTTGCTGCGTAGAACATTTATTTTCCGGTTTATTATAACTCCGCTAGAAATCAGATGGACGGAAATACATTGACCGCTATCATGCTTCTAAGAAATAATCATTAATTTACCTTCTTTGCAACTAATTTTAAAGAAGTTTAAAGTAAATTGATAATTTATGTATACATGTGTAATGTTGCTTAAGCTAAGGTCCCACAGGCAAATAATTTGCCCAAATTTTTATGAAAATTTTACGAAATAGACCAACTTAGGAAATTTTTCGGCTATTTTTGATTAAATTGCTTACGTATGGATCCATAGTTTTAGTTTTAGGTTGTGAAAACTCTGTAATCATGGCTATTTTGCAAATTTTTTTATGAAAATTTGGGCAAACTATTTGCCTGTGGGACCTTAGCTTTTCCCACTTTAATTAAACTTAAGTTTTAAAATTTCTGCTAGTTTTACCGGTCCATACCGGTACGTACCGGTACGATACCGAAATAAAAGGGTACCGGAACCGAATACCGAAACAGTAGCAGAGCCAAAACAGAACCGTTTACCGAAACGTTAGTTTCGGTACGTACCGGAACCGGAACCAGAACCGAAAATCGTTTCGGTTTGATTCCCTGATAGAAACATAGGCCAAACTAGCCAAATAGAAACATAGGTGTATGCTTTCTTCAATTTCAATTTTATTTTCCACTCTGTTTTTTGCTTAAAATAATTTTTTTTGCTAGTGCATAATAATTTTAGACTTTTTTCGTTGACTTCGGACTATGTCGAAGAAGAATAAAGAGATCCTTTCAAAATTCAAATCTCTCATTGATGTACTCCCCTGAATACCAGTGAAGGGGGTATTCCTCATGTGCAAAAATTTTTTTTCGATTTTTTTTCTTTGCATTTTTTTATAGCTTGGATATTTGAGAATATCGCCCCAAAAGGATTTTTTGAAATTCGAAATACTTTAGAAGATATAGCGTTTTTAGTGGGGCAATGTTTTCGCTAAAACGAGAAATTTCCAATCAATAAAACTGTGATATAACGGCTGGCTCTTGAATTTGAATGGTAAGATATTGTCGCCCAGATCGATATCGATTATTAATCGGCCTTTAATCGATAAATATCGAAGTCTGACGTACACAATGCTACTACCGACTAAATCGCTCAGAAACTAGAGCTGCGGCCGCATCTAAAGAAGGCAGAATGGCTCGCAGAGCAAAGATAGCTGCTGCTGAAAACAGATTTTGTGAAAATGAGGAAGGTCCGCTGTATGCAGCTCTAATCTCCGACTAATATCTGTAAGTATTTATCTGTAAAATTTTTGGTTACTTTCAAAGCAAGTTTTTCGGACTGCCAAGCCACTTTTCGCCAGTTCTACTAAACCGATTTTGATAAAATTATATGCAATATATTTTGATTTTATATACGTTTTTCGAACTGGTGGCCAGGATTTCTCCAGTTACACTGAACCGATTTTGATGATTTAAACTGAAATCAACGCAGAATTGTCACTATTCTGGTCTGGTCACTATTCACTAAACTACAAAAAACGAGAGCGCAAGTTAAAGTCGGCTCTAATCGACTTCGATATACCCGTTACTCATGAAAAAACATGTTTAACAGTGTTCCAGCGTTCCTTATGGTGAACATCTGAAAAGTATGCAACACTTTTTTAACTCGTTTTTTTTCACATTTTTGCTCATAGCTTGAGAACCGCTCATCCGATCTTTATAATTTCTTCGGCGAATCGATTCAGTTTGCTAATTATTAACTATCTATGGAAGAATCGTCTATCTTCAAAACTGTTGGAGATATAACGTTTTTTCCAAATTTCGGGGGCGGGAGGGGGCGTGGCCAAAGTTTAAAACAAACCAGATCTGCGTGCAGATAAAAGAAGCATTTGTCCCGTACATGTCAAACCACTATCTCTTACTATCTCTGAGATCTAGGTGTTCATACAGACGGACGGACGGACTGACAGACGGACATGTCTATATCGACTCGGCTGTTGATGCTAAACAAGTATATATATTCTTTTTATGAGCGGAAATGATTCCTTCTGCTTGTTACATACATTTGCACGACGTTAGTATACCCTTTTATACTAACGGGTAACGGGTATAAAAAGTGTCAAAAATCGATTTTTCATATTTTAATGGCCATCATTTTGTCAAAAAATATCACAAAATTTGTTTCAAGGTTCAGGCCAGAATTACATCTATACTGATTATAACTCCGTTTTTACCTTTCATTTCAGACATCCTGGAGACCTGGAATCATGTCCGCCAGCACCAGACCTTTTTGTTTGGACACCCCAATAAAGCCGGTCAATAACTTTTGGAACAGCCCTCGCATCGAAGTAGAAAAAATTGGCGCTGCGAAATAAGGCCCCAATGAAATAAGGCCCCAAAAAATAAATGAAATAAGGCCCCAAAAATTTATATAGAAAACAAAAACAACGATTTTTTCTCAAATTTGGGGTGTTATTTCATTTTTTGGGGCTTTATTTCCTAAATAAAATTT
Source organism: Lordiphosa clarofinis (assembly GCA_018904275.1). Taxonomy (NCBI): domain Eukaryota; kingdom Metazoa; phylum Arthropoda; class Insecta; order Diptera; family Drosophilidae; genus Lordiphosa; species Lordiphosa clarofinis. The sequence continues at coordinate 1,071,425 of JAEIGQ010000112.1, forward strand.
CAAAATGAAATAAGTCCCCAAAAGAAGAAATGAAATAAGGCCCCAAAAATTAGGTTTGCGGTCTTATTTCATTTCGCGGAAATAAGACCCCAATTTTTCATAGGAATTTTTTGGGGTCTTATTTCATTTCTCCTATTTTTGCTGATATATGAAAAAAAAAAGCCCAATAACTCCAATAACGGTTAATTTTCTTATCTGCCTGCGTTTTCTGACTTAGTATTTGATGCATTTTTGTACAGATGTGCAAAAGTACCGTTTTACAATTATTTCAGTGATAAGCTTTTGAGTATGTTGATTAGTTTAGTGATTTGCATTGTGTAAAGCAGACGATCAAGTGCGAGATAAAATTATAGAATGCGAAAAAATTGTTGGATTACGGCGAACTGGAAATTTGTTCTACGTCAAAGAACAGAAAATGCTGTATTTTGACGAGGTAATTACATTGTCTATCTTAAAAAATCTTAGCGCCGCAAACGAAATTTTTTTCAAAAAATCGCGCGAATTTTATATGAAAACTTTTTATATTGTGTCAACTTAGCGCCGCAGGCGAAAATTTTTTACAAAAAAATCGCGCGATTTTTGTGTAAAAAATTTGCATTATTATTTAATGTTATAGGCAGTTTATTTCACTAAAAATCCAAATTAAAAAATATTTTAAAATTTTATTTTAGGTATTTTCGATATTTTGTATTTTATTGAATAAATTGAATAGAGCAATAAAATTAACCAAAAAAAAAATGGAAAAATTGGGGTGTTATTTCATTTTTCAAAATGGGGTATTATTTCATTATGAAATAACACCCCAAATTTGGGGCCTTATTTCATTATTTTTTGGGGCCTTATTTCATTTCAGTGGGGCCTTATTTCATAATTTAAATTGGGGTATTATTTCATTATGAAATAACACCCCAAATTTGGGGCCTTATTTCATTTTATCGTTTGGGGGCTTATTTCATTGGGGACTTATTGCCTGCAGCCGAAAAAATTTTTTTACTTCCGAAAAAACAGCCTCGACAAGAGGAATACCCCCTTAAGCATAGATTTGTTACACAATGGGCACCAAAAGTAACAGGCAATATAAGTTTAGAAAAGAGTCTGTCAGCATACTAGTTAAGGAAAAGTTTATCAGGCCAGAGTAGAGAATCGACTATCGAACTATGAAATAAAAGTTTGCCAAGCTTAAGCTTTATTTTCAGATTTAACTAAAATTCAAAAGTGCGTCATTGTAACGAGTGTGCATTGTGGAGACATTTCCGTTTTGGTTCTATTCATAAATTAATTTCGCTTTCAACTCCAATGAAGGGTAATCAAAGAAACTGCATTCAAAGCAGTCGCAATTGCTGCACCGTTACATTATTTAAGCTCTGAACTTCCACTTTTTATCAATTTCACATGTGAATCGCTGAAATCGGATTCTTAATCCTCATCTGAAAAGGCAAGAAACTACCTCGCCCTATTTGACATACTCCCCTGTGACTCTTTCCAATTTTTGCACAATTACCCTACAATCGATGCTTTCTCCGCAAATCAATTGCAAAAAAAACACAAACAAAACCCCATGACACATTGCGCCCGGGAGGAAACCTTACCCTACCTCACCTTGCCATACCCAGCTCAACCTTAGCTCACCTTGCCACTGCCTAGAGACGACAAAAGGGTAAACCAAAGACGTTTTGCTACAAATTTCCTTGAGGGAAACGAGTACGGGTATACTTCGTATGAGTGTGTGTAGTTCCTACAAAATCAGAAAAAAGGGGCAAGGGATTTAATTGCATTTTTTAGCGCGCGCGCTTTAGCGCACATTGCGAATTTCAGCTGTGCCTCAGCTGGCTGAGTGAGCAGAGTGATCTGGGGTCGATGGATGCAACGATCGATCCTTCTTGCGGCAACTGCGCCGCAACAGTTAGCGACGCTTGGCTGCTTCCTAGCTGGACCGCATTGTCATGTTAATGTTGCGAAATGTGAATTTGATTGCCTCCTGCCGTCCGATCAATAAATGTCTAATGAGCACAACAAAAAGGGTTAGAGCTCAAGATTTATGCATCGATTGGTTTTTCCTTGATTTTCGCTAAGCACATTTGCATTTTCCTTTAGCTTTTCAACGATTTTCCGTTCCGTTGGCGCTGAAAGGTGCGTGTGCCATAAATTTTTGTATCCCGGGATCCTGTAGCGAAAGCTGTGGCAATACTTTTCACATTCAAATTGGCCCATGGAGTGCTTGTGTAGCCGCAAGGCGTTTTAAGATGCTTTCTTTGGGTAGCTCATTTAATTGGTTTGAAGTTTTACGCAGATTTGCATTTCTTGTCAAAGGGAAAGTTGCTAATGGCTTGTGATTAGGTTCTAAGTGCGACAGCTATTGTATGGTTGATTCACAAGGTGTTGGCAAGTTGGCGGGTGGGCTTTCTGTTTGGGCCTATTAGGGGCTGGTGTATACTGAGCCAGAAATATGCAAAAATGTTGGAACAAAAGGAAAGTTATGTCATTTGAAAAGGTCTTTTATTAGGAAGTTAACCTGCCGAGATGCCTAATGATTGCACGGAGCGGTATTCAATCGAAGAACAATAATATTTAAGGCAAGACAATGAATAAATACCTTTTAGAATAGTTTTCTTTCTTAACAAAATAAGTTGGCAAAAATATGCCTGTTTTACTAACAAACATTCGTATCAAATCTAAATACATAATAAAAACTCAGAAATTGTAAAACTTTCCGTAATTTTCGCGTACACTAAGCTATCTTCTAGGTTACCTAACCTGATAGATGGGAATTCTACTTGGTGACTTTCATTTTGAATTTTATTAATTATTTTATTTTGAAAATTTTAGCCCGCTTTTTTCGCACTTAATTCTCAGAGGACTTTTTTACCTTCCTGGTCACACTATATTTTCAAAGGCCAGGATTAAATGTAGGATGCCGGAATTAGTATCAATAAAAAGCACATATATTTATAGACTTCGGACAGGCCACTAAAAGTGAGGATTTCTGAGGCCCATCTTTAATATATTATTTATTAATATGGGCATTTCCGCCAAATGGTAAGCCTGGACCGAAAAATAAAATTTAATGACATAATTCAAAATCTCTTCATTGCAATCTATTAAGAAGAAAAAAAATGCATAGAGACCAAAAAAGTTCGATTAACGGTTAATTTGTATCTTGCTTTTTCTAACCGTACGTTCGCGACCCGTACGTTCGCGACCGATAATTAATTCAATTTAAAAAAAACAATCGAGATATTTTTCTGTGTAAACACTCGATAGAAAGCTACATTAATCCTCTTTTATAATAAATTAATAGCTTAAGAATATTCCGTTCCATTTCGCAGAATTTTCCATTTCACTAGATTAAGCCAAAGTCGACTTCTATTCCGCGTACGTTCGCGACCTCATGTTTATTGCTATTATTATGAAATTTAAAACTCGATAAACCCTGTGTTTTGCACTAAACACAGAGCTAACAAAATGCTATCAAACCGCAAAAAGAAAAGTGGGGATAGTTTTTGTTTTCTGTCTTTTTTAGTCTTTTTTGTACATCAAAAGTGTACAAACGTACGTTCGCGACCCGCGGAAATGCCCATATATATATTAGTGTGCTCGAAATTTCCTCAACGCAACAAATATGAGCGATAAGTTTAATTCATAAAGATATATTTAGGTACTATTAGCATTAAATATCTTACCTCAATATAAATTCTTGAAGAACTTTCTAAATATTCTTTCGTGCACACAAAAAAACTTTGGTAAGTTCTAAATTATTCACGCGTTGCACCACGCCGTCGAATATATTACTTATATTAAATATGCCTCACTCGATGATCGAACAATATAAAACAAAAAATTGAATTGGTTGGTGGAATCTATATTATGGGTTGAAAGAACTATGTCTGACATATACTTTCTGAAAATAACAATATTTTCATTCAAATGTTGGCCGATGGCCCAATTTTGGATCACTCTTTCCAGCATTGCCACGGGTATCTCGCGAATTACTCGAGTACTGATACCTTCCAAGTCTTGAATCGAAGCTGGCTTATCGACAATGACTTTTAGCTTCACGTAACCCCACAGGAAAAATTTCAGTGGTGCGATATGACATGATATAGGCAGCCAGATGACAGGTTCGGAACGCGAAATAAGCTGCTTACCGAAAATTTCGCGCATTGTAAGTGCGCCGTAGCAACGTCTTGCTAAAACCAAATGCCGTCAAACAAATAGTCATTTATCACGGTGCGGTAGTGCTCGCTATCGACGACCACACCAAACAGTGCATTTTTGTGGAGGTAACGGTAGTTTGAGTGTCCCTTCGGGTTGCGCATCAGCTTAACTGCGATAATTTTGTTTGTCGACGTATCCATTAGATCAAAAATTTGCCTCGGCACTGAACAAAGTTTTCCACAAAAACAACGCATCTTCATAGCAGAGCCCATTAGAAACAGAATAAAAAATAAGATGGCCGAATGCCGACAGTCACGCGTGAAAAAAGCATATTAAAAAATCAAAATCAACAAATTGCAACGGAAAATGTTTGATTTGCATTTTTTTTTGCAACGCCGAACACTTTGTCTTGGCTAGTTACTTCACAGCTGGCGCCAATAGCTGGTAAAGGTGGCCGATTGTGGAAAAGTCTTAAATTTTTTTTGAATAGATTTGACAAACACTGCGAAAAAATGAGAGCTCATATTACGGAGTCGGTCGGACTTCAGGAAGACCAAAAGAAGCTTCGGGGATTATTGTCGGGATAAAGATTTTAAGATATCGAAATTATCGATTTTCTTACAATAAAATATTATCGAAATTATTATTTGTTATATCGAAAGAATATATAAGAAAAATCAAGAATTTTCGAACTTAAATCAATCGTTTTCAGTTTAAAACTTTAATGAGCCAAAAAACTCTTGATTTAAGTAAGGAATTTCTTGATTCAAGAGTGTTTTCAAAAAACCTTATGTTTTTTACTTAAAGAACGTTTTGGATATGTTAAGCGCGATTCGGGATTTTTTAAAGAACTTTTAGAGGTCAAAAAAAGCATGATTTCGACTTTTTTTATGTTAGCTTTAAGGAAGAGCTTGTTTTTACTCTATAACTTTACGGTCAATTTCGAATGTAAGAACTATTCGTGCTAAAAGTAAGAATTTTCAAGATTGAAAAGTTCTTACCAAATTCTAGACCGATACAGGGTGAAATCAAGAGGGGTTTTTAAAGACCGAATCGTTCTGCTTTTTTTTTTGAGTGATTATAATTATAGATATTTTTTTCTCTGCGTACAAAACAAGAAAGTCGGTCAAGGCCGACTGTCACCATCAGTTTGGAAAATGGTTCAATCCAAACTGACTTTTCGGAAATAAGCATTTGCAGCCTTTTACTTTCGTTTCCTTTCGTTCTAACCGCTTACTAATTGATCTCCCGCTTGGCTCACACAATGTAAACCATTTCCGTCTGCTCCAACACAGCTTGCCAAACCCCACGAACAATGCCAAAATAATTAGCTCCTCGCCCGATCTCCTGGGCGTGACACGTCACAATATGTCCACACACGCCCTCGGCAAATAAATCTCCAAAAAGAAAGTCAACCAACTAAGTCAGCAGAGTAACAAATGATTCCTTCTGTGGCACGGGACACAAGGCCTCCCTAGATTATCAATGACAAGCAGCCGGCATGGTGGTGCAGCAGCTTCATAATTTTCTATTTTCTTGTCTTTTTTTTTTGCAGAGAAAAGCAGCTGCTGCGCCCGGCAAGGACCTCGAGCGTCTAAGAAGGCTCCCCCAAGGAAATACACACAGACTCGTAATACTCGTATACTTTATGGGTAGTTTGTGTGTTTGTGATTTTTGCATAAGTTCTCAAGCCCCTTGCACTTTTCGATTGCTTTTCACTTTTCATCGTCTTTTTTTATTTTGTTGATGTTGTTGCTGAGATTTTTGCATTTGCGCGCATTTCTACCTTAAAAAGCACCACCGGCTGCTCCTGGGCACCACCTTACCGACTGCAGACCGAGGATCGTCACCCCAATTTAGTTGCTACCCATGAGCCAAAACTTCTCATTATTCCCTCCGACTGCTTCTCCCTGTTTTGTGTTGTGTGCGCCTGCCCTCCTTGCTTCCTTACTTCCTTCCTTGTTTTTTCTTGCGTGTGCATTTGCCACATAGCTCGCGCCAAGAAAACGCATATGCCACCTCGATCGCCCATAAGTAATCCGGCTCCTCACACACACACAGTCGCCTGCAATCGCATTTGAAATGAAGCAAAATTTAATGAAACGTGGCAAGGGAAAACTCTCCAAGTCTCAGCCAGGCAGCTGCTTAATGGCCTTGCCATTGCCAAGAGGGTTCAACTTGATCCTCTACTCCTATACTCGTATATTCTCGAATTCGACTCGTACTCGTATTAGTAAAGCACCACCACCACCCGATCGATCTGTACGGAACGCCCGACTAATGCCACCGCATGACTTTCACGGAACCGAAGGAAGCCAAACATGCATGGAGTGCATTATTCATCGTGAGGGGTGGAGGGGGAGGGGGTTTCTTTGCCAAGCAGACAGTTGCCGACATTTATGAGTTTGCCGTATAAATAAACGGAACTGCTGGCATGACAATGACCCCAATGTTATTAATATGCTGTTGAAACTACAGTTCCGTTAGAGCATGCATGGGGGAGTGCTGTTGGTGCAGAAGGGAGCCAGTAGGTATCATATGTGGGCCACTTATCTTTGCCACTGTCTTAGGTTAGGCACAGGCAAATGTAAATACAGTTCGTTGAACCTCCTTAGAGTGTGCCAACAAATTCCTAGAACTTTATTAACTGAGGGGGAAGTTGAGGAGAGAGCTAAACCGAAAGTTGTACGAATATATAGCGTGCAGAATGATCATCGTTTCTTTCGTTCGTTTCTTTCAGGTGAAAGAAATGGTTAAAAAAAGGCATCATGAAGTGGAAGAATATTTTTTTTAATAGTACAAGAGGTTTTTCTAAAGTTTTTAAGAACAAATGTTGGTTTTAGTGATGAGCAAGGATACATTTGCTGTAAAATTTTTCCAAAACAGTGTAAGAACTGGACACTTTAAGAACAACGCAAAAACGTTAATACTCAACAACAAATTTAATTGATTTTGTAATATGAATCATGGAAGAATATCAATAAATTTGTGGAGTTCAAATAGACACATTTCTTTGGATTGGGAATGACAAATACTACAAAATACTGCTGCTCCGTCAATAACACATTTATTCAGCAACACCGATATACAACAAGTTTATAAGAACTGCAATATGTTTCGTTTCGTCGGCTTTTGCATCTGCTCCTGCTTTTAAGAAAAAAATTGAAGTCGCACTGGAAGCAGTAGCAGCAGTCGTCGCTTTATGACTCTTTATTTTGATTCGGCTGCTGCTTTCTTTCAGCGGCGTAAATCGAAGCAGCATCACGCGTTTGCTTCTGGCAGCGCTACAGAAGTTTCTTAAGGGTACTGTATACCTTCAGGTGTCATTTTTTAGAAGGTTTACAAAAAAATTAGATTACTCAAAAATAATTTAAGCGGATTTTTCTTGATGGTAATCGGTTAAACTAAATTTATAATTTGTTGTTGTTGTTGACCTACGGTTGTTGTTGTATTTCTGTTCAAGTTAACCAAAAATCTAAAACATAGGCCCTGTTGCAAAATTTTTTGAGCGGATGATCTGATTTAAAACTGCGTTTTGTTATTAATGTAATTCTGTGTAACTGATATTTTGTCGGTCAATATGACGTAGTTATGGGGTTTCAAAGTCAAAATTTCGAAAATCGACTTTTTTTCCCCTGTTTGTCCTAGCTCCGTTTTTGTTGACCGATCAAAATATCTAGTTCACACCGATGTGGTATTAATAATTTAAGGAAAGAATTTGAAAATCGGTCACCTACTCTTAAATCTTTGAACCATTTTGGAAAAGTGGTTCCGAGATAATCGCATTTAATTCGACTCTGTTTTCTGAAATAATATTTAATAATGTTAAGTCGTTTGGTGCTTTGTGTTAACTTTCACCGAAAAAATATCAAAATCGGTTAAGCAGTTCTCCGAAATTTAGTCAATCGTCAAGACATGGTAAAAATAAAATCTCCAAAAATTTCCATAAATTTTTTTTCAAAAATTTTTTTCCTAAATCGAACTTTTATAAATATTATAAAGTTTTTGACCAAAATAGGAAAAAAATACGAATTTCTAAAAAACAGGATCGATAAAAACAATTTTCTATAAAAGGGTCGGAAAAATACTGCTTAAGTTTTGATGTTTATAAGATCCTAATACGTGTTTTTTGAGGGATTTTTGGGGTTTTACTCCTCACAGCTCGGTTGCCCACCGCTATTCTTTCGAGAAAACCCCGAGAAAACTTCGACTTACCAAAGCGAACACAAATAAAATACTCAATAAAAATACTTATTTATATATTCATATTTTTGGACAGTTGCTACTGAAGCAATTTAAACTCTGTCTACAACTACTCAAGCCTGGTCAGAAAATCGAACCCAGGACCTTAAGCACTGAACGAAACCTATTGGAATGGGACACTTTTGCAGCAGCACGTCTAAGATGCTAATTATATTGTTTCATGCGGTTGTTTAGTTCTCAACAATTAATAGTAAAGTCTATGATGATAACCCAGAGCAGAGAGCTCGGGCTTATAAGCCGAGACTCAGCTGCTTAGTCCCGGCCTCAGCTTAAAGCCAAGATTAGCAAATGAAGAGCTATGAGCCGTTTTCGGTTCAGAGCCAAGAGCTTTGTGTCAAGATCTACAAGCAAATATCCTCTAGAACAGCAATAGTCACCGGATCCACTCAGGGGGCGAAGACACTTCGCTATTTACACATACACGATCCGAACGCATGCCGAAGCTGAGAAGAAGAGACTTTTAATCGCAAAGCAAATTCACGGCGCTTTTTGCCAATGTTGGCCAATGCTGTTCTAGAGCAGTCCCAGCCAAATGGGGAGGACCGAAAAGTGTACTTGTGTTGTAAAGCAGGAGAGTTCTCTGCAGCCTACATGCAATTCAGTGTTCACCGATTCACACAACCATTACTTCGGCTCGCTGGACTAAAAACACAAGTGGCTGCGGCCCCTGGTTGCTATAGGTAGCCAATTCAGCTGTAGAGAGCTGCAAGCAAAGAGCGTTGTGGGACGACTAATTTATTACATATCGTGTGTGGAGTACTGTTTGTATAAGGGCGAAAGTACACAGAGTATCCCACCCTAAGTAATACATATATATTTTTGATCAGCATCAACAACTATGTCCGTCTGTCCCTCTGTATAAACCCCCAGATCTCAGAGATGGTAAGATATAGAGGTTTGACATATATGGGACATTTACTTCTTATACTTGCGACCAGATTAAAGTCCCCAAACATAAATCCTATGATTTCGACAAAACCAGTAGGGTAACAATTGGAGGATTGGAGAACATCATAAATGATACGAGTGAGATAACAAGGAATTTCTATATTTTTTTGGTGTCTCTTTGGAGAAGTTACTTAATTTGGCGAACCAAACCTCATTTTTCGAAAAAGTGGTCCGGTTCGGGTTCAGGTTCGAGGAGTCAAAAACATTAGGGGTTCGGTTCGTGGTCCGGTTCGTCCGACCGAAAAAACCCGAACCGAACCGGTTCTATGAGGTTCAGTTCAGGACCGGTTTGCAGCCTTGATACAAACCCCCATATTTCATAGAAGAAGCTCAAAAATGTTCTGAGTATATTAAAAGTAGCCAATGATAGTTTCTCATATGAGATTTTTGGCAGACAACTCACAATGAACTAAGGTATATTTCAACCATATTATTTCAGATATCAGACGAGTATAAATACAGCTTTTAGCTTAGTACACACCTCAACAAAGCAACTGCCAAAACAAAAAACCTCCATTTGAAAATAACTGATAAGTCAAATGACTTTGTTTTCAAAAGTTTTGTGAATTTTTTGTTTTGACATTTCCTTTGTGGAGGTGTTTACTAGGCATAAGCAAAGATATAAATAGAATATGAACAAAAAAACTGTTTTTGGATCTTAAATAATATTAAAAAACGAAAGCGTTAGTTAATGTGGGCAATACCCGACCTAGAGCTTACCCTTACTCATTAAAGGAAAAATGTAGTATCCTTTACTTATATCATTAACAAAGCATTAAAATCGTATTTATAAGCATACAGTTAGCCGACAATTATATGACATAATTTTTAAAAGTTGACAGATCATAGATATTGGGCTTTCACAATGCTTGTATATATTTGCAGGAACTTTGTATTCTCTTTGTACTCGTAGAGTACGGTTATATAAGGGTTATAGTTTAGAATGGAAACCTTTTACAAGAATACATTTCAGTATTGCGGAGCTTAAACATTAAATATTATTATTTTTTTAAATACCATAAATTTAAATATGCAGTTAAGGGGATACTTCTCTTCCTAATATCCCTTTCCCTTCCTGTATGTTGAGCTCACGCCCACCTCAACTCATTTTGCTTTTGGCACGTGTGCCGGATACAATTTTCCATACGAAAGGAATATGTAACAGAAAAGCGAGAGCCACGTTCTATGCCAAAGAGCCCGCATCAAATGCATTAGAAATATTTATCCAAAATTGTTAATATGCTGCATTACAAAGGATCCATTGTGTGCGTGTGTGTGTGTGGAAAGGATGTGATTGTATTTGCATTAAAAGTGGCATTGTTATGCCGGCATAAGGATATCAGTTGAGTTGTAGAGGGTGTGTGCCAGCAGATCCTTTTTCAGTCAAATGCGCGAAAGTGTGGCGCAGAAGCAGGCGCACGTGCGCTTAGAATCCTGCGCAAAATTCAGGGTTGTTTCAAATGAAAACAAGTGGACGCCATTTGGAATTGATTCTGATCCTTCCGATGGTGGTGGTGGTGGTGTATGCGCCCTCAGCTAGCTGAAAGTACAGTGCGCATGTGAATCTAACGGCTGTCTAGAGAGGGTGGTGGTGGTGGCTGGTGGTCTTCCTTTTTATTTGGGGTGGTTGTCATCGCAACCCCCAGGATATGGCACGAGAGCGTGTAAGTTGTTTTGTAACAGGCAGGTGCTGGCTCATGCTGGTGCCGGGATTTCGTTGATTTCGTTGATTCAGTAGTGTATGATGCTGCCTAGGGGCGGCGGGCAGCTGCCAGGCTCTGCAGCAGTGCATTGACCCAGTAGTAGCTTAATCAATGTGAGTTGATTACATGCTTGACATAAATCATAAAACGGGGCACGAGCCTTGGGACAGCTGCAAAAGCTTTATACAGAGCAATCCAAACACAACTCGATGTCACAGCTGGAGCTGGTACAGTGCGCTCTCGATCTGTATAATAGGCAAAATTTGTGCAATAGTGACCACAAGGCGGCATTGTTGGACACACCGGGCCCTGGCTAGGCACGAGACAACGGCTGCAGGAATCATATAAATTACGGGCAGGACAACGGCCCCGTCCTGTACAGAAGCAATCATTGCGCAATGTCACCGGCTCGAAATATTGTGCACAACAACTATGGGCGAAAAAACGAATTTTTCTTTTAGTTTTTTTCTAGAGACTTATTGAAAGATTCTCTTTTGATAAGAATCGTAAATTATGACCAAAAGAAAGTTCGCTGTCAAGAATATTAGTGCCGCCATCTATTGGTCAGTTTTGAAAATCCCTCAACAAGCATTTTTTAAGCCAAATATTGTAAAATGTAAATGTTGGCTATACAGCTCCTAAAACGGGGCCAAGCCAAGCTTCTCACGATCTCTTGGCGTGTGTGCTTTAAATTTTTCGCACAAGAGAAAGGGACCTACAGTTTAACGCCGGATCCGAACGGCAAAGTTTGAGAATTTGCTTTTTCATGGCTAGTTACTTCACAGCTGGCGCCAATAGCTGGTGAAGGTAACCGTATGTGTAAAAGCTATTTTCTAAAGAAAGAAAAAAACTTTTATTATTAGATGTTCCGAGGCGGGATCGAACCCACGACCTCCCGCCCAGCAGTCCAGCACACTAACCACTGGGCCACATACGGCCACCAAATAGTGACACCATCTATTAGTCAAGTTATGACCAAATAAAAGTAGGCTGCCGCAGGTACTGAGTATATTATAGACAGGCTTGACCGACTTTCTTACTTCTTTGCTTACATTTTTTGCTCTGCATTCATAACCGACCCCTAGTCTTTACTAAAGCAGTGATTCCCCTTATTTATACCCAAGAAAATCATCATTTCGCCCATAGTCCTCTGTGCAAAACTGTAGAAAAAGAAATCAAGAAATCAACAATGCATCAAACAATGACTCAAGCAAGGAAAATCAGTGCGCACATCTTGCAGTTTTGTCGTTTTTGTCGAAAGGGACCAATGTTTATGCCATTATTCTTCCGGCACACATCGGCTATTGTCCTGCTGCAGCGTCCTCGGCAGCTCCCTTCCTTCTTCCGACATCGCCAAATGCAATCATTGTAATCGATTTTGCACAATTTCCAATGCGCTTGCCACTCAAGACATTGGCCCCGTCTTAGTTTTTAGGGGTAGTTGCCCGAAGGACTAGGGCTAGACGCCGCCACCTGGTAAGCATTTTCATCCCCTTTGGGCCACAGCTGATCGTAGCTCGTGCCAAAGCGCGCGGAGACGGAGACGAAGACGAAGACAAGAACTGTAACACAGCCAACGAAGCGAGCAAATGCAGCACATAATGAGCCCAGCCGGCTATCCCGCTTACCGCTTACCGCCACCGCGTCAGAGTCAGTCTGACACCTTCACCTTGTTGTTTTTTTTTGCTTGGCGCAAGTCAAAAACATTTCTAAACATCTGTCCCATATTTTGTGCTGTTTTAATGCCACGGTCACTTTTTGAAAATTGGGGCGCTAAAGTTTATCGCCAGGCGACAAATTTGGTAAGTGATCCTCATTAAAGGGGTCCCAACTGAAGGTGCTCCCCATCAATGCCAGCAATTGATCCGCATACGAACCGGACAGTCGCTTTAAGTGTTATTGTTGATTGAACTTGAGTTTTTAGCATAATTGAGTTTAATTCGAAATTATTGGCAGCTCTCCTACATAAATACTTAATGGACTCAAGGTGAAAAGAATAATATTTGGTATGCAAATGTTCAACTTGCAGTTGGAGTTAGTTGTCCGTTAAACTGGGAATTCTTTGACCAGTTTGCATGTTGTTGGCTTATCGATCGATCGGTTATCCTTTTCAAAGTTCCTTGTTAACCATTATGATGTTGAAATGAAATGAAAATCTATAACCAGAGGCTTAAGTCAGTTTGGAAAAAATACCCAATGGATACCAGTTTTATTGGTCCTCGTGATAACTGAAAAACTTGTTAAAGAAAAAGTCTTTTGGCTTTGTTGTTGCTGCGCCCTTCATTCATATTTTTAATAAATTTTTAATTTAAATTTATATATTTTTGAAAAAATTTTAATAAATTTAAAGAGCATTTCCAAAAAAGAATATCAACCTGGAACTAGGGTTAGGAAGTTCCTACAACAAAATGCATCAGAGTCAACTTTTAAGATAACATTTTACCGAACTGGCCAGAATATAACATTACAAAACAAAATTTCGGCCGGTTTTGTCAAGGAAATATGTCGCCTAAGACGGTGTCTTTTCATAAACATTCGTAATGACAGTTTGGTGAGTTTGAGTCCCACAGCAAGGGTAATTTTTTATTCCCTTGCAAATGCTCAGAAGTTTGAAATATTTATTTCTGACCCAATTATCTATATATATTCTTGATCAGGGCGACGAGCTAAGTCGATTTAGCTTTGACCGTCTGTCTGTTTATCTCCAGATTTTTCAAAGCAGAACTGTAGAAACTGTACCAAATACTGTAGTGATGCTTTGTACAATCGGTTGAGGAATAAAGTACATTCATCGTACAGTACAGTACATCGATATATTTTAAATCTTTTTAATCTTAGAGTAAGCCCGGCATGAGCAGGAAAATTCAATCTCGACTTACTGGATATTCTACACAGTTCAAGCATTTAAGGATTGGCCCATGCCTTAATTCAATATTTTATAAGATAACCCCGGAATAAATGTAATTTTACTCAGAATTAAAAAAGTCCGATCTTTCTTCTATATTTTCTGAACGGGTCAAGAATATCCGGGATTACGTTCATTACGTTGCTTATTGGGATTGATTTGATTCCGCATGGATTAATTTTTTTCAAGTGAAACAAATAAATTTTTAAAAAATAAGGCACAAGAGAAGAAAGAGCTATGCAATCGAGTGGCCAGACTTCAAAATACTTTGTACAATTGAGACATACATGCAAACACACACACATACACAAAAACGCACAAGCGCACACACACACTTACGCGCGCCCACAGTCTCACTCACACGCCTTAACTGCCTGCAATAAGCACAGTGGTTTGACCTCACACTTAAAAAAACGAGAAAGGCAAGGCTAACTTCGTCTGTGCCAAAGTTTTTATACACTTGAAAACGCTTGTCTCAACGGTTAGCGACTTCGACCAAACTTCGTAGATCAGCTTAAAAACATTTAATAATACCCATGACCATGTTTGTGAGCGGTAAAAAACGGTTTCTCTGACTAAAACCCATTTTCTGACCGATCATTTGTATGGCAGCTACAAGAATATATATACTTTATAGCTTTTATGCTTTATAATTTATACTATATGCTTTATACTTTATACTTTATACTTTATACTTTATAATTTATACTTTATACTTTATACTTTATACTTTATACTTTATACTTTATACTTTATACTTTATACTTTATACTTTATACTTTATACTTTATACTTTATACTTTATACTTTATACTTTATACTTTATACTTTATACTTTATACTTTATACTTTATACTTTATACTTTATACTTTATACTTTATACTTTATACTTTATACTTTATACTTTATACTTTATACTTTATACTTTATACTTTATACTTTATACTTTATACTTTTATACTTTATACTTTATACTTTATACTTTATACTTTATACTTTATACTTTATACTTTATACTTTATACTTTATACTTTATACTTTATACTTTATACTTTATACTTTATACTTTATACTTTATACTTTATACTTTATACTTTATACTTTATACTTTATACTTTATACTTTATACTTTATACTTTATACTTTATACTTTATACTTTATACTTTATACTTTATACTTTATACTTTATACTTTATACTTTATACTTTATACTTTATACTTTATACTTTATACTTTATACTTTATACTTTATACTTTATACTTTATACTTTATACTTTATACTTTATACTTTATACTTTATACTTTATACTTTATACTTTATACTTTATACTTTATACTTTATACTTTATACTTTATACTTTATACTTTATACTTTATACTTTATACTTTATACTTTATACTTTATACTTTATACTTTATACTTTATGCTTTATACTTTATACTTTATACTTTATACTTTATACTTTATACTTTATACTTTATACTTTATACTTTATACTTTATACTTTATACTTTATACTTTATACTTTATACTTTATACTTTATACTTTATACTTTATACTTTATACTTTATACTTTATACTTTATACTTTATACTTTATACTTTATACTTTATACTTTATACTTTATACTTTATACTTTATACTTTATACTTTATACTTTATACTTTATACTTTATACTTTATACTTTATACTTTATACTTTATACTTTATACTTTATACTTTATACTTTATACTTTATACTTTTTACTTTATACTTTATACTTTATACTTTATACTTTATACTTTATACTTTATACTTTATACTTTATACTTTATACTTTATACTTTATACTTTATACTTTATACTTTATACTTTATACTTTATACTTTATAATTTATACTTTATACTTTATGCTTATAAAAATATAGGTTAAAATGACCTGAAAACTAAAGGTCATAAGCTACCTTAAAGACAGAATAAGGCGCCATTTTAAGGCCAAATGGACGAATTTAATAGTTATTTTGAGCTGCATATACTTCTTATAATTGCACTCAGATCAAGTTAATGTCCAATTTGGGGCACTGCAGGTACAGAGTATATTACAGACGAGCTTCACCAACTTTCTCACTTGCTTTATCAGAAACTGCGAATTCACTTTAAGCAAAGTGCTCAAATAGAAAAATAGTTATTAATCTTTTGTTTGGTAGCGGCTTTCATTAACAACCCTGTACCTTGGAGGATTTTTAATAACATTAGATGAAAACCTGAGGTCAATCTAACATTAAATGGACTTTCGCACTGCAACCCCACTTATTTAGTGTACTATTTAGTCTTAAATTTTGTAGATATGTAAGTAATTGAATTCGTAAAAGGGAAACCATTAAGTTGCATATAATTTAAGCAGAGAGCTCAATAGGAGACTAGCCTAAGATTAGTACTAAGACTTTGTTCAATTAAGTACATACATAAGAAATATTGAAATAAAAATTAAATGGACTTTCTAAATATTTTTTACACCCTTGTCTAAATCGGACAACTATATAGAATTGCTGCCATACAAAAGATAGGTCTGAAAAAAAGTCTTAGTGAGAAAAACTTTTTTGTTTTTAATATCATTAAAATGCATCAAAACTTGATACTGACCAATAATTTATGCTACCACACAATTCTGTCAAGTATGATTCAAATCGGATAACTATAGCATATAGCTGCCATAGGAACGATCGGTTGAAAAACTAGTTTTATTAAGAAAAACTTTTTTATTTGAACACTTTACATTTTTCAAATATAAATATATTGATGAATATACTGTATAAGTGCCATATAATAAAGTGGTATGAATATATCAAGCTCCAAGGATATAAACTTCGGTAAAGCCGAAGCTAGCTTCGCTGTATTTTTTCGGTTAAAGCAGGTCTTAGGAAAATCCATATTACTTATTGCCAAGTGGATTAATTTCGCCGAAACGACAGGATTTCTTTGACCCGTCCATATAAATTTGCGAACTATTAATAGAAATATTTCAAATACAAAAACAATATTTAGCAGCTCAAAATTGACCTTGATTAAAAAGTTAAATGGATAGGGGGCACTGATTAAGGAACTTTAAAGTCTCGGTGTAGGAAATTAATCCATTAAAACACCATTGCCATTACTTTAGGCTAGACATTTACACAATTGGAATTCCCAAGTGTATATTCGCCAAAACAATTAGGCTATAATATTCCGCAGTTTGTTAAAGCGTGAAAAGCAACAAGTCTGCTGATGAGAGGATTGTGGTGTTCCTCGAAACAGTACTGTACGGTTGTTGTTTCAAAAATGTTGCAATTAATCTCTTGTAGTTTAGTGAGTTTTTTTAATATCAGAACATATTCAATAAATACATTTTGTATAAAGGGGACTTTTAGTTCAATGTTACGCACTTTTTAAGTTTTAGACATTTTTTACTTTCATCCAATGCAGAATTGCAAAAGCAAATTGAAAACAAACCTTCTAATCATCAAGTAAAAATTCCTCATTTGATATCACATAAACATTTCAATTTAAATATCGCAAATTCATTATAAATCCGTTCTACAGCAATCGACAAATTCTACATTCCGGGCAGCAGGCAGTGGGCATATCGGACTGGCGGTCTGAGTTATTTTTAAGAAATTCAAACCTGCAGTGAGTGAATTATGAGCCAGTGCTGTCAAGGCTAACCATGGGCTGGATGCTTGGCAAGCGACACACACACGCTGGGAATATGACCATATACATAGTATATATGTAGGTGTGATTGAGAGAAGGAGGAGCAACACCTTACACGATGCACAACAGAACAGGTTAAACAATAGGTAGACAAACTCACGTACTCGGGTGGTTGTCTTGTTTCTAACATTTTGGAAATCTGCGCAATCGGCTTTTGGTATGCACATGCTGATGATGATGATGATGTTGATCATGGCCATGACTAGGAAATATGGCCTTTCCTAAGAAGGATTTGTGTCAGCAAACGTGACTTGAAATACAAAAAAATGTGAGTGTGTGTGTGTGTGATTGCTGATCCTTTTGTATATATCTTTTGTTTGAATAGTTAATTATGGGTTGGATCGGCGTACACTCCTTTTGAGCCTTTCTTTGTGGGCACTTTGCGCACTTTGTTTTAGGCATTTTTACCGGTAATTTGGGAATTATTTTTTTGAATTTTTTGAATTTCCTATTCGCCCACTTGAAGGCGTGGCTGCGTTGACAACTACCGACAATGCCTTCATTTGTGTCGAAAACGGCGGGTGCGGACAACTTCATTTTCAGATTAATATTGCACACATATGGCCAGAAGTCGTTAGCTGGTGATGATGGATCGACCACATTGAAATGTTCTAGCCGAACATAATTGCTCTTTTTACCATTGTCTGTGGTTGGCATTAGTATTATGCGATTTTCTAGCAAAAGATTGCAATGATCTTTTAATTCGTAGGAAGCACACACCCTGATGAGCATGTGATTGTGGTGGCAACGCCCACGATGTGGACGATATAAAAGGTGATCTTAAGGAAATTTCTGGTTCTAGTCCCCCCCAGGAGAAACATGAACTAGTTACATTATTTTCTCTAAACGTGATTGACTTTTGCTATATAAACAAACCCCCTGCTGTGATAACTCACCCTTTTCTTTTTGATGGTCAATATTTATTTAGATTAATAACCGACACGCGACTGACCCATGTGCTGACCACTGGTCAAGCTAATTTCTAGCACAACCACAATATCAGGCACTCTTAAGCCAATCTATTGATAGCCTAGGGAAATGCGGAAATTAATCAAAGGCCAACCCTTTGCCATAAACAATCCTTTTCCCTCCGCGCACACACACACACAGCATGTAATTAATTGATTAACATTCTTAAGGATAGCGTTTCCTTCTGGATTGATGTGCCGATGTTATCGCCTCGCATCTCGTCAACCCTTTTGTCTGCCTGACCAGATCTGGGACAATGAACGATCTTGGCATTTTCATTCATGCATGTTCGTCTGGAGCATCTAATGTTCTGCTGATGTTCATCATCAGTTTTATCTAAGGCGCAGTTTGGTTCGCGGAATTCGGACATGACAGCCACAACGGGCCATATTTCAGCCAAATCAGCTAGGCTGGCTCAATGCAACAATCTGGTCCAGCAATTTTTCAATGTCTAACCAAATTACACAGCACATTAGTTGGCTTCGATGTTGCATAATCTCACACACAACCCAAAAACCCATTTTTCCCACTCTCTTGCTCAACACCAAGTTGTACCCAGCTGGCAAGTTTTGCACCCCTCGGTAGCATATTTCGCACCAATTTCCATTCCCAGACAGGATAAGCATGGGACGTTGCTTACCTTGAGAAACCAAGACGGGATGGCAATTGCATTGTTTTACCAAGCACATCAAAGTTATGACAAGATTTTGTCTATCATGTTCTTGTCTGGAATGTTACTTGGCAGGAGGTGGAGGGAGGGAGGGTTAGAGGGATGCGGACTGACTGACTGACTGACAGGCCAGAAAAATTTGTGCGCTGTCTTTTCGAATGCATTACGATTGAATTTCAAATTTAATCGCATATACAAATTTTATTTATGTGACATGGGTGCAGGGAGTTGGTTTAACCGTGGGACGGTACACAGTTTGCCCAAGTTTGCGGGGATACTTGAGACATCAAATGGTCCATGTCAATCTTTGGTTTCAATTTGGCGGCAATTGAAGAGCATCGCAATTTATTAGGAACCACTACTTAAAAGTGTTTAGAATTATTTAAAATCTGTTACAAGCCGGTAGGGCTGGGATTTTTCTACACGATTCAAAAGTTGACCTTCTGTTCTGATTTCATGTAGAGACTTCCAGATAGCGTAAGTTAAACTCGGACCTGCCGGTTTATGATATACCCAGAAGAAAGGATTAATAGTCTACCCTTGTGATAATCAACAAAGCATTAACATTAATATTAACATATTAATATTCAGGCCTGTTCTCGTTTCCGAATTCGATTGATCGGAATCGGAAATTGTTGTGATTTCTAAGAAGAAACAAATTATTTTTTTTTCTCGAACTAGAACTACTTTTTCGACCGATCCTTCCTATGGCAGCTATAAACTATAGTTAGTTTAGTTTAGTTTGGTTTATTTAATATCCAAATGACACAAGACATAGTGCTTATAAATGAAGTCATCAGCCACAAAAGGCATTTACAAAATAATAACAATAATAGTAATATTAATAGTAAAAAATAGAGGCCAGCTAACTTCGGCTCGACCGAAGTTTATATACCCTTGGAGCTTGATATATGCCTGGCAATTTGTATGGCAGCTATACTATATAGTGCTCCGATTTCGACAAATCATGTTGAAATTATGTAAAATCATTGAAAACTTATAAATACAAGCGTTGAGAGCGATAACATTGAAAACAAAAAAGGTTTTCTCACTAGGGACTTTTTTCAGACCTAACTTTTGTATGGCAGCTATACTATATAGTTGTCCGATTTTGACAAGGCTTAATGAAATTATGTAAAATTATTGAAAACTTATAAATACGAGCGTTGGGAGTGATAGCACTGAAAACAAAAAAGGTTTTTCTCACTAAAACTAGTTTTTCGACCGATCGTTCCTATGGCAGCTATATGCTATAGTCATCCGATCCGGCCGGTTCCGACAAATGTGCAGCGTATTTGTACTAAAAGACTTCGTGCAAAGTTTGGTTAAGATAGCTTTAAAACTGACGGAGGAGATAGCATAGAAACAGGCGGACGGACAGACGGACGGACGGACAGACGGACATGGCTATATCAACTCAGCTCGTCATGCTGATCAAGAATATATATACTTTATGTGGTCAGAGATGCTTCCTTCTCTGCGTTACAAACATCCGGACAATTTTAATATACCCTCTCCAAGGGTATAAAAACAAGTGAGAAAGTCGGTCAAGCCCGACTATAACATACTCTGTACCTGTCTCTCTCTCTCTCTAAGATTGTGTGGTGTTAGTTGTGAAGGGGTGGAAGGGGGTAGGGCGAGGGAGATGTACTTTTTTGCTCATAACTTGAGAACCTCTGATCCGATCTTTATCATTTCTTCGGCAAATCGATACATTTTGCTAATTACTAACTATCTCTAGAAGGACGAAACGTCTATCTTCAAAACTGTAGGAGATATAACGTTTTTTCCGAATTTCGGGGGCGGGAGGGGGCGTGGCAAAAATTGAAAATGCAGCTATAAGAAACATTTGTCCTATACATGTCAAACCTCTATCTCTTACCATCTCCGAGATCTGTTTGTTCATACGGACGGACAGACGGACAGACAGACAGACGAACAGACGGACATGGCTATTTCGACTCGGCTGTTGATGCTGATCAAGAATATATATACTTTATAGGGTCGGAAATGAATCCTTCTCCCTGTTACATACTTTTGCACAAACTTAATATACTCTATGTACCTTCGGTACTTCGTGCAAAGTTTGGTTAAGATAGCTTTAAAACTGACGGAGGAGATAGCATAGAAACAGACGGACATGGCTATATCAACTCAGCTCATCATGCTGATCAAGAATTTATATGTTATGTGGTCGGAAATGCTTCCTTCTATGCGTTCCACACATCCGGACACTTTCAATATACTCTCTAAAGGGTAAAGAAGGCAAAATTTCATTGCGATTATATCTAATGTAAGCTTTAAATTTGAGAAAAATATCTTAAAAATTGTGGAGGTATTCAACATTATTTATTTTGGAGACGAAGGTAAGCGTGGCAAAAATTTGAAACAAACTTGATCTGCGTGCAGACAATAGAAGTCTACATATTTATCAATTTTGGTGGCTGATATCGGCTGTTTATGCTGATCAAGAATACATATACTTTTTATGGTCGGAAATGGATCCTTCTGCCAGTTACATACTCTTCTACTGTACGAGTAACGGGTATAAAAATTCAATGAGTCGTAAACTTCTTAGCAAATCGTTAAATGCTTGATTTATTCTCTAGATCTTCCTTTTTAATATGTTGATTTAAGATTGAACAATATTGCTTTAGATCTAACTCGCTCTAGATTTAAAAGTAACCGAAAACGTAAACGCAACCGAACAAATTTTTTTAAACCCGTAACCGTATAATCGGTTATCAGTACCGTAACAGAAACAAATATAAGGTATAATTTTGGGTTTTCCTCTGTCTATTAATGTATTCGATTAGATGTATGTACATTAGACCGTACATGCCTTATATGAAAAGTAATTTTTTGTCTAGTTCTTAGCACAACATGGCTCAAAAAATTCTTTATATTTTATAGAAAATATGTCAAAAATCCAAAATCAGAAAAATTGAGGTGTGAGGGCCTCGAGAAGGCTTTAAAGGTTCAAATTTCCACTTAATTTTGGGACAAAAATTTTGTGAAAATTGTACAAAAAATATTTCAACATGTCGTACAATTGATTCAGCAAAACAATCGGACGGAACCAAATTGATGATTATTGCTGATTATGGCATTACCCTATTGCCTTCAAACTACACAAATATGTACTGTAAAAGAAAAATATCATGGCATATTCAACTATGCACTTGTAGATTGTATAAACAGTGAGTTTACGAAAAATTTGTTTTGTATAAAAAAAAAAAATTTAGGGTTCTACCGATAATTGAACTCGGTTCGCCGGATTCACTGTTCAGAGTGCTTATCACAACACCATTGAACATATAAATTATCATGAAATATTTCATTTATTTGTTCGACACTTTTGTAAAAGGTCTCTTTCAACATTGACAATTCAAAGATATATTAAGGAGAAATTTGAACTTTTAAAGCCTTCTCGAGGCCATCAAACCTCAATATATATGATTTTGGATTTTTGATAAATTTTCTATAAAATATACAGAGTTTTTTGCGCCATGTTGTGCAAAGATCGTCACATGTTGAAGTCGTACGGAGAAATGTCCGGTCTAATGTACGTTGTACCATAGACCGTATCTGCCTTATATGAAAAGTAATATTTTTTCTAGTTGTTTGCACAACATAGCTCAATAAATGCTTTATATTTTCTAGAAAATTTATCGAACATCCAAAGTCAGATATTTTAAGGGTTGACAAGGCTTTAAAATTTCCAATTTCCCCTTAATTTGTCTTTGAACTGTAAATGTTGGCAGGTACCAGTCCATGGAGTCTGGAGGAGACACTACAACCAGTCATAACGCCTGGAGAAGTATACCGAAAATGATCCTCGCTTCTAGCTATTTCTAGCCATTTTTTAAAGCCAATCTAGCTTGCTAAAAGCTAAATCAACGCTGAACATTATATCGTGATATTTTTTTGTCCAAAAACCGAATATGCGATATTTTCTTTGGGATATTTTATTACATTTGTGCGTTAAACACCCTATGATCTGGGTAGCGAGCCCAAACGCATTAAAGAGACGCAAAAAGAAAATGGATTCAAATTTGAATAAAGCTAATTACAGCTAATTAATTAAAAAAAGGCATAGCCAAGCTTAACTTGTGCGGGAAAAGAATTGAATGAATATTATGTCGTTAATTTATGAATTCCATTTGCAACTCCCGCAGCCGTATGACTGATTTAAATTTAATTCCTAAAGTCTGTAAAATCTAAATATTGGAACTAAAAGAATTTAATATGTATGTACAATACATATTTGCTATTTGCATATTTGTTATTCGTTTCCATTTAAATCTATGTTTCAAAGTGAGCTCCTAATTCCAGCTGTTTATTCGGTTCCACGTCTATTCAACACAAAACAATTTCAATACGTCAATTCAACACCTCAATTCAACAAACGTCAATTCAACACATGTAAATTCAACACACGTCAATTCAACACAGCACAATTATAACACATATACAATTTCAACATAATCAATTTCAACACAAAGCAATTGAACATCGGCAAATTTCAACATATTACAATTTCAACATATTACGATTTCAACACTGGAAAAAAAAAACAAATAAAAAAATTATATTTTCAATCTTGCAAGTGGCAATGTCAGTCGAACCTGACTTTAATATTCTCCGAAAGTGTATGCACATTTGAAAGCACCAGAGATAACATTCTTTTGTTCACAACTTGAATAACTTTCATCCGAATGCAGGCGTTGTAAATATTGTTCGTGTTTACAGGGTTTTGTGTTGAATTGACGTGTGTTGAATTGACGTTTGTTGAATTGACGTGTTGAAATTGCTTTGTGTTGAGTAGACGTGTAGCCTTAATATCCTCCGAAAGTGTTCACAACTTGAATAAATTTCATCCAAATGCAGACGTTGTAAATATCGTAAAATTTTTGCCTGCCGCTTGTGTCACCTTCTTTCCCAGCATGAATTTGTTTGTGTTTAATTTGTAATGTGTTGAAATGTCGTATGTTTAATTGACTTTTTGAAATTTAAGTGTTGATTAGTCCGGGCATTGGTTTATTAAATCGGTGGGGGATGAAGGTTGTATTGTGGAAAAATTTTTTCTGCAGCTAGTGTCCCCCTTCTATCTCTGATGGTACTACACACTTGCATTATATTTACTATCACTAATAAAAGTCATCGTAACTCAACTTTAGGTTCCACGTCTATTCAAAACAAAAAAAATTTCAACACGTCAATTCAACACACGTCAATCCAACACACGTCAATTCAACACAAAACAGTCTTCACAAAAAAAAGTCAACACACGTCTATAAGTCATTTCAAATTTAAATTTAATAATCAATTAATTATTTTGTTTTGTGTTGAATTGACGTGTTGAAATTGTTTTGTGAAGACTTTATTTTGTGTTGAATTTGTTTGTGTTGAATTGACGGATTGTTGAATTGTGTTGTTGGGTGAAATGACTGGGTGTTTTACAGACGTGTCACCGTTTATTCATTTTTTTATATCACTATTTCTACCTAAACATATGGACGCTATAATATCATCTTGATATTTTTTTTCTGTGAATTCTAATTCTTAGTTTGAGAACCTTTGAACTTTTAAGAAATACGGGATCAATAATTCATACCTGGATCGCCAGTTTGATCCTAGTCAAAAGTTTTCATTTTTACAGTACTCTGACATCGAACATACTTGTTCCAGGTATAAAATTCTCTATTTTTTCACTATTTTTCTCTCTCTAAAATTGCTTAAACACGACACATACCTAACACGAAAATAATAAATACATACAAAAAATAATTCATAATTTTTCATATTTTCAATCCTTTTATAAAATAGTTTACCAAACAACAAATTTTAGCTCATGGCCAAACAATTTGATAAAACAATCTCTGATTTATGTTTTTTCTTGCTTTTTAAATCAACCGCAATTTTTATTTGAAACAAGATTAATGAAACTATTTTTAGGCCCCGACTATAAGTTGTTGTTCAACAATAACAGTTTTACGCGCCAAAAAGTCAACCCCAGTACACACTTGAGAAGTCAAAGAGGAGAAGGAGGAGGTTCGTAAAAAACCCATCAGATTCTCAACTGCCTGCTGTGTGTGGGAACCAAATGAACTGTGCAGCATGTGACAACATCTTTTGAGATTAAGGAACTGTTTCATTGTCGCACACTTGTTGGTGACCCAAATTTCGTATTTGGCGAAAACAAAACAAAACCCACACATAAGAGTGGGAATGTGCCGAGCACAAGGCGCACAAATGTCCTGAAATAAATGGCCAACCACTTGACCAAAACAATGCGAAACTATACAATTCGGCTACTATTCAAATTATATAGAAAATTGCCAGTAAAACACAAACTAATTGTGCCAATACAAAGATCGAGTGTTTAACTACTCTCTTTTTCGCCTGGGAATCTCAAGTGGCACACAGCGGGTGCCGGAGTTGTTCGCAATGTGGCTGGCAGATGAGTCAAATGTCAGGCAACTGCCGCCAAGTCTTATCGCCTGCCCTGAAAACCCCAATGTGCCATATTAAAAATAAAATAAAATTTGAATCGAATTGCGAGCATAAAAAAATGAAATATCTAAGCATGTCAAGAACATTGTTCGCTCATTAAACTACACAAAACTAACTTGTCAAGAAAACAACGTTGATTAGTACTTCCTTTTGAGGCTGCACTCTAGTTGAGATATTCCACATTATGCTACATACACTCGCATTTGTTTAGAGCTGCCCGAACAAACACACAAATGTTATACGCGTTGGTGTGGAAGGGAGGGGGGCGGGAGCTTGAGCCCCCAGCTTATCAACACAAGCCAGTGCATTGAGAGAACTCATGGTGGTTCCATAAGTAAATGCTAGGGGCATGCAAACGGGAGTTAATGAATTCTCAGGTGTCGTCGCTTCCGGCTTACAAGAAGTCTAGCGACTGAAATTTTACCCCTGCTGAAAGTTTAAAACTAAAAAAAGATAATAAACACTTTTTTAGACTCTTTCAGTAACTACACTAATCTTTGTCTTTTGAGAGATCTCTTACCCTACCCAAAACATTCCCAATTTGTTGTAAGCATAAAAAGTATCGATTTCAAGCATAAATCTTCAACACACCACTTTTTCTAAGCTGTGCTTTATTTAAAGTTACACAGAGAAAAAAAACCACGTAAATCCAAATATTTCATATTTGATTTAAATATTTTTACCAATAAAAGTGCACCACAATGTGTTTTATTAAATATAAAGTGTGTGCCACTTAAATCACACATTTAATATGAACATAATTGATTTCAAGTGTCCTGCTATTCCATTTGATGTGACGGCATATTAAAATTAAAGTGAAAACTTATTGAATTTAACTATGATTCATATTAAAAAAAAATTTTTTTAAAAATAAAAAAAAAAGAATAGCAATTATGGCGAGGTGGTCAGGGAAGGGAAGGGGATAGGGGAGGTTGGAAGGGGAGGGGGGAAGGGGAGGGGGGAAGGGGAGGGGGAAGGGGAGCGGGAAGGGGTGGGCGTGGCGTGGGGGAGGGGTGTGGCAAGGGGAGGGGGATGGGGAAGGGGAGGGGATGGGGAAGGCAAGGGGGAAGGGGAGGGGGAAGGGGATGGAGAAGGGAAGGGGAAGGGGATGGGTTGGCGGGAGGGCTCAAACTGAAATATTTTTTTTTATTTACCTTTACTGGGACTCGAACTCAGGACTTCGGGCTCTTAAACTCAAGTGCTGGCGTCTTAGCCTACACGACTATTCACGGATCGCGTGACGGTGCAGCAAGACACAATTAAGAACACAGATAATTGTTAATTATGTTCAACATAAAACTAAAAACTTTTCATAGTTAAATTTAATTTGTCTCATATTAACCATTGGATTTTTTGATTAAATGTGTTTAAACTTTAATTTTAATATGATTACCTTATACTTCAAGTATGGTAAAATCTATATTTAAATATGAAAAATATTCAATTTACATTTTTGCATAATACATTTAAATCTACTACGGAAACCTTTGATTTTAAGTTGAACAAAATATTCAAATTTAATACGAAACATTTTTAACTTTACAACGTTTTCTTTTAAGTGTGTGCATAATATAAATGAATATGACGCAACATACAATTCAATATGACCAACTTTAAATTAACTGGATTACACTTCGACTTTAAAAATTTTCATATTCGGGGGTGTCACAGAAATCTCTAGAGATTTTGGCCTTGGTTGGTTTGCAAATCGCTCGAAAAATCCGTCGGTGTCCCAGAACTTCAAGAGATTTCATTTTCTTATTTGAAAGTCGAGTTGGAAGGTTTGTGTGGTATTTTTCTCTCAAATCTATAAACAGGGTTGTCATTTCTTGCAAAAAAAATTTCCCTTCTTTTAGTTTTGAGTTAATTTGATGTTTAAATGGAATTTTTTGATTGTGTTACATGTTTTACGATGCATTTTTAAATTACAATTCAAATTTAAGTCATATTCCTCAAAAATAAAATTCAAAATTTAAAAATATTTTTGCGCCAATCATTAAATGTAACTAGGCAACCCTAAGCGCTTGTTGGTACTCAGAGAGAGCCACCATGTGTAGAGAGCGCCTGCTGACGTTGAGAGCGAGTTGATTTGTCACCGTTCGGTTGGTTTTGCGAACAATTATTGAAACACAAATTTTAATATTAAAACAATTAAAATATTTAATTCATTTGATGCAACCTTTGTAGAAAAATAACGTTGTTTACATTTCCAATACCAATTTTACATATCAAAATTGTTTTAGTGGTGAATTTCGCCAAATCTCCCAACAAAACGCGAGAGATTTAAAACCAACCGAAAGAGATTTCTGTGACACCGAGAATTGGTTTTGGGTTGGAATTTGGTTGGAAGAGATTTCTGTGACACCGCTGATTGACTAGATATTGCTAATATGATTTTATTTAAACTTAAGTCATTTATATTTAAATTTAATATGAAAACTGGCATAATAGAAATTAATATGTTTCTATTGAATTATACTATGCACTTTTTTTTGCTGTGTACCATTACACATTTTTTTTTTATTATCAACTGTACTGGGACTTGAAGTAGGGATCTCGAAGGCTGAACATACGGACGATGGCGTCTGAGGTCACTGCACTATCAGGCATAAGCAAGACCTGGCGTCAAAATCATATCTAAGAATGTAAGCAGTTGGCAGTTTGACGCTCAGCTAGCAACAAGTGTTGAGGAGTGACAACATTATACAATCTGTAAATAAATTTTTTCGTCAAGCCCCTTTTCTCATCCATAAGTTCAAAGTCGGGAAAAAAACAATCTAAATTGAAGCCGATATCATTCGTGCTAGACAAATCTACGGAACATAAAATTCAGTGGGAAATTTTGTTTTCATACCGGGTTACTTATAATGATTTTTAATACTTTTAGGCAATTTTGGTAATCGAATAAGTATAGCGTTGGTGTATTGAACAAAGATCTCCGCTTAAGTAGATTAGCTTTCGGATTTGATTTTAAAAAAGTAGAGGCAAGGTAACTTCGGCTCGACCGAAGTTTATATACCCTTGGAGCATGATATCTGCCCGCCAGTTTGTTATATGGCACCAGAATTTTGACAAAATTTTGAAAAAAAAAAGTTTTTCTCACTAGAACTACTTTTTCGACCGATCGTTTCTATGGCAGCTATACGATATAGTCATCCTATCCGGCCGATTCCGACAAATGTACTGTGCATTTGTACCAAAAGACTTCGTGCAAAGTTTGGTTAAGATAGCTTTTAAACTGACGGAGGAGATAGCATAGAAACAGACGGACAGACGAACATGGCTATATCAACTCAGCTCGTCATGCTGATCAAGAATATATATACTTTATGTAGTCGGAGATGCTTCCTTCTTACGTTACAAACATCTGAACAATTTTAATATACCCCATCTAAGGGTATAAAAATACATAATGCTACATTGCTACATATGACCTATATAAATTTATGTTTAAAGATGATTTCATGTAAATGTTGACCACGTTGTTTGTTTATGTTTATCGCATGAGGGCTTCTTGCATGAGCCTTAACATAGCCCCAGACAAAATATTGTACAGGCGTTATATCGCACGATCAAGGCGATCAAATGACCAGCCCGGTACGGAAAACAAGCTGTTCACCGAACTCACCTCTCAATTGGGCCATTGTTTTGCGTGCTGTGTGGCATTTGACACCTTCTTGTTGAAACCACATGTCAGCCAAGTCTAGCTTTTCCATTTTGGGCAAAAAAAAAGTTCTCAACCATCGCACGATAGCGTTTTCCATTCACAATTTCGTTCCTGCCTTCCTCATATTTAAAAAAGTACTGTCCGCTGATGCCACCGGCCCATAACTCACACCAAACAGTGCATTTTTGGGGATGCACTGCCCTTTCTTGCAATGCATCAAGCTTTTTTTTATTAAAATAGGTCCTTAACATTTCGAATCGTAGTCCCCTCCCTGTTAATATACATTTCTGTTAAATTCCCTTCGTAGGCCCTTACAGTTCTATCCATTCAGTAGGCAGTCACATGACACAACATGATCAACCACAACGTCACCACAGCTGTTCCTGCCCTTCCCTCTCCCCCTCCCTCAAAATGCTTTCTTTTGGTGCTTTCTTCTACACTTAAACTCTGAACCCGGCAATTGATGGGCAGCGTGAAAGCTTCATTTTGTGAATGTGAAATGAAGGCGTCCTCTAACATCGAAATGAATTGCTTATTTTGACATTTATTAAAGCTTTAAATAAAATTTATGCAGAGAATCAATTAGTGGAGCAAGCAGCATGAAGGCAAGCGGCAGGCAGGGAACGGAGGGGAAGAACAGTAACGAAATGTATCTTGAAAATATTTCTCACAATCAGTTTTTGTAGACAGAACGCGACTAAAAAAAATACAGAACCAAACCCATACATATGTACATAAGTACGAGGAGGAGGACAACCGGACAGAGGAGCAGAGGAGCGACAGAGACTGCAAGAAATCACAGCAAAAGGCAACGGGAACC
This sequence comes from Lordiphosa clarofinis, assembly GCA_018904275.1. NCBI lineage: Eukaryota > Metazoa > Arthropoda > Insecta > Diptera > Drosophilidae > Lordiphosa > Lordiphosa clarofinis. The sequence continues at coordinate 1,101,777 of JAEIGQ010000112.1, forward strand.
CAGACCCTGGAGAGACGTTGGCCAGATAAACGAGTCCTGCACACACACACAGGGATTTTTGGCGCAAAAATCTACCAGCTATATATTCCTCTTTGCTCACTCATTCCATGACCCTGCTCTTCACCTACTTCGCTGCACTTCTGCCAGAGAGCGACTGCACAAAAATCTCAATCTCAGCTCCTGTCCCCCCCTACCTCGGCAGGCTCTCCTCAAACACACACAGGAACGACGAGTTGAGCTCGTGTTAAGGAATTTTGCGCGCGCACTTTGTCCTCGTTCTGGTTCTGGTTCTGCCGCTGCTCGTGACACACACATACCACAAACACACAGCAGGACTAATTCGGTTCTCTGCTGTTCATATCCTTCGAAGACTCCGACACTTCGCTGCTGCTGCTGATCAGCTGACTGAACATATGTAAGAACAGGCAGTCGAAGCAAGAACCGCTATCTGGGTCCTGTGTGCATGTGTGTATGGGTATTTTCTGATCAGTATTTGTCTAGGCCTACATTCTCATCTTATGTACTCAATGATTTCCCCTACATTTTATTGACTTTTCTTTACGGTGGCGTAGAAAGGTATTTGAACCTTGTCCATTTGTGAGGCAAATTTTGGGTTGTGTGTGGGGGGGTGGGGAGTAGACCTCCCACATGCTAATCCGTAAGGGCTGATGTTTCTTTTTCTAATTGCACATACCACAGCTTGGTTTCCTTTTTTCTTACGCCCGTCCCGCCCCTATGGACTTCGCGCGCGCGCGCAAATGTATCTCAAACAATCTTTACTTTTTTTGCACACTTTTTTGAATGTACAAAAAAAAAACAACAACCACGAATCTCAAAGCTCACTTCTCGGAATTTCGATTTACAATTTAGCTCTTTCCTCTGGCGGTGGCTGCCTATTGTTGTGTGCCCCATTCTCATTCACATTGTTGCTGCAATTTCTCGTGCGTTGTTGTTGTTGTTGTTGCAGCCTATTCTCATTCTTTGCCCGCAATCAAATTCTCCGCGCCTGCATACATATGTATAGTGTGTTTGTACGTCGTACATGTATTGGAGTATGGGCTTTTTTTTGCATATATTTTTTTTTGATTTCTCATTTTTGCCCTTTTTGTGCTCCTCCCAAAGTCTGCTGCTGCTGCGCTAGCACAGTGGTACGAATTAGTCATAGTTGAGAAACAACAAATATTCAGGCCTCGTTTCCGGATTTGACTGATCGGAATTGGCAAGAGTTGTGATTTCCAAGAAACAAATAGAGGTAAGTGAATGTTTGATCAGCAAATTTTCCTACTTTTAGATCTCTTGCATCCACGTTTTGTTCAGCAGAATTCATCAAGTTATATTAATACACTTTTTTGAGTACTTCCACCTCGAGATAATCCTACTTCTGCCTTCATAGATGTTGTTCGATTACCATATTTGTCCAGTCTGCTCGTTTTACTGTGAAGAACCCACTTTTATAGTTCTTAAAAGTCTGTTCATCCATAGTATTGTCAATTTTATCAAATCGTATTAATACAAATCATTAGATTTTGCATATCAAAATGACTACTTGCTTGAAAATAAGGCATCATTTTTAGCGCTGCATCAAGATATTCTTTGAAAAGTCGCAGTCTTTCAGCGCGAATAAAGTTTAAAGCTATTGAAATCATTTCAAAATATTGTACCCATAACTGAGCTGTAGGGCCTTGAGCTTTAAGTTCACTCAGTTTATCGTGAAAATGACCAATAGATGAGTTCGACTCACCTACAAATTCTTCTTTTTCATAGGAAAAATCACGGCAAGATACTTGTTGAGTTAACTCTATTGTTTGTTGAGATGTGTAGCAAATTTTGTGCTCTACAAATTTTAGAATAGATGTTTACATCATTAGAGCTATAGAAACCGAAATAATCGCTGATAACCGCAAAAACAGATTTTATTAGCTTTTATTAGCTAGCCCTTGAATAACTAATTACGCGAACACGAGACTATATTTGACTTTTGACACAAACTTACAAACTCCAAAATGAAGGTGTATCGGAGTTTCCAGCTTATTATCTCACATTTTGCGGTTCACCCCTTTTTGTGGAAATATTTAATAATTTATTAGAGCCTTGGTTACCTCAAAAACTTCGTGTCTCAAACAATCTTTGGCATTGAATTCACTAAATTTGTAAGAAAATTTTGGTCTAAAAGAGACCGTTGCGCAAAAATTTTGCTTTCTTTAATTTGCTGTTGTTGGCGTAAACTCGCCTTGCAAAGATACCCCAAATGTTCTCAATTGGGTTTAGGTCAGGAAAGCACGCTGGTGATCACTCATGATGAGATGGGTCTCTCTGCTCTAGTGAATAGATGCATTATCTTGCATAAAAAAAGATTTCTTTCCATATTTTGTTTCAAAAATCATATATCAACGATCATACAATACTCATTTGTATTCTCCACTGTTCATGCTGGAGCTGGTGGAGCGCGGATTTGGCGTTCCCCCAACAATTGCGGATCCGCCTCTGAAATTGCGTTAGGAGAACATACGAGGATCCTTACACAAATCTCTCAAATAGTGCCGAAACGACTCTGTGCCGTCAAGATTAAATTTTGTAAACAGAAAAAATTATCTAAGCGAAAAATATGGAACAAAGCTTTATAAACACAATAAAGGTGAAATTTCATACCGGCAACATGCGGCAAGTGTGGAACAAACGAATTGCTGGCTTTAAGTATTATGCAACTTTTTCGCGGTCAGACAACTTAGGTTTTCTTTCTGAGCTATGCTTCACGCCATATTCACGCCATATTCGATATTTCGCTTACATTAATGCCAGCGTCCTTTCGTTCCCTCCAGTGTTGAAATGTGTCATATAGCCTTGCAGACATGACAAATATCGGACTTTTGTGCTTTTTCATCGCTACTTAAAAGCGCGAGATGCAATCAGAGATAATAAAATCAGACTTTAAGCAGAATTCTTTAAGCTTTCATTCCGAATAATTCATTTCGTTGTTCAGGGTGTCGTTTAATTTTGGGCAGGAGTGTACTACCTTAAGATTAACAACGTTTGAACTTAAATTTAGGGGGCCAGGGGGTGCAGCTGCCCTTTACCATAGATTTTGCCCCGAAAAATACACTTTTTTATTTATTACTTAAGTTTTCCACCATTATTTTGAAGATTGCTTTTCATTTCATATCAAATGCAAGTTGGAAAATATAATTAAAGAAATATTTAAGAAAAGTTCAGACAAAGCTGCCCCTACCTTGGTAATAAAATTAAAGCCTAAACTTTATCCATTGGGTAAGGCAAAGATCGAAAATTTTATTTGCAAAAATTAAAATCGACTTTAAGTTTATTCAAACTGCTTCACAATGCCCAAAGACCTCAAATATAAGTTATGTATGTGTATTTCACAGCTAGCTATTGTCATTCGCATTTGAATTGGTGGAAACTTTTAAGATAGACCGCTGCCTAAGTAATGCAGACAATCTTCTAGTAGTTCTGTTGATGTGGTTCTGTTCCACAAAATCTTTAGCCCAATTATTAACTTTTGAAAGTTCATCAAATATTGAATTTTAAAGACAGGCTATAGGATGCAATCAATTCGAATTCCCAAAATCTTGTCGAATGAGAAACCCGAAAAGGCTTGCAATATACTTTCCTAGTTTCATTTCAAAAATATAGCCATTTTGCATTAGGTTGGGTACCTAAAAATGTCTTGAGTTGATATATAACAAACTATTTAAAATGTTTACTCGACCTCCAAGTTACCAACTAATGATCTGTTTAGTCGTCCTGCCTAAAAATGTTTAAAACAAATGTCGGAGAATTTCAAAGCCATATCAAATGCGTTTCATTCCACTGTCCACACACTATGAATGAGTTTAAGCTCTTTTTCCATTTCGCACGTTTCTACCCCTCTTCGGTCGTTGTCGTCCCTCTCTCTTAAGCAAAGTGCGCTTTTTTAACTTGTTCAAAACCACTTTATGATTTTTGCGTCCTTTTCTTTCTTTTTGGTTTGTTTTTCCCTAAAGATGATCCTCTTCCTGCAGCAACAAAAGCTTAAAAAGAATTCCGTAGAATGAAACCGTAGCTCATTTCGCTTTTTTTTTATGAAGCCAGCCGGCTGGCGTGTATAGAAGAAATCATTCATGTTCGACCATATGATCTTATAAATGATATCGCGGGGTTGTCCACTTGGCAGGCTTTCTGCCTGCCCACTCCATAAGATGACTCCCGCAGGGCCTTCGCATATGTAACTCGATTTTTGCTTTAACTTTGCCGCGTCTACACAAACACACAGATCCGCTGCTCATTTAACGACATTGGCGTCTACGTCTGCAGAACACAAAAGCGACACGCCCCCCTCAACACCGCCCCAGCGCAACGATCAGATGACTGGCAACGATCCCACCACTACCTGCTGATGGCCTGCTGGTGGGGGGACAGGGCAAGGGACAGGAATGCGTGGATCTCACTTATTACCTGCAAACGACACAATCGATGCCGCCAACGTCTTGAATTCTGCTTAAAGATTTGCGCGATTCTTTTGCTCTGCTGCAGCGTAAATCACATGTGTGTGTGTGTCTGGTGGATACTCGGTTGGCGCTCGGCCCCACTCGGCTTTTGGGTAGGCGCTACGCGTCCCGTATAAAAGCTCGCGCGCCAAAATCTGATTTTTCATAGTGCTGGCAACCAGCAAGCCCAAGCCGGCTCCTACGGTTACGGTTTTATAGTTTGGTTGGGGATAAGGATGAGGATGCGGATGGGAGGGGAAATGGTTGAGCTACCTGTTGCACTCAAATCCAACTCCAACTGCACAGATTTTTCCCAAAAGGGAAAAACAGTTGAGTTTGAGTACATATAAATGAACATACATATGTATGTGTGTGTTCTGCCCGGCCAACAACAAACACTAACTAAATTAGTTGGCCATTGTGCGCTCAGCTGAGCGAGCCTCTTTCCATCCTGCTTCTTCCCTGCACACGAGTGTGCGAGAGCAGCACAACGACTTCGATAGCGACAGCGGGGGTTGCATTGGCAGCCAACAAAACCAGTTGCGCTGCCAGCCAGTCGCACATTCGTTCTGAGCTCCTCGTCGTGTCAACATCTGCGCCTGCGCTCCCTCCTGCTACGTACGGTGTAGTGTCTTGGATATACAATACAAAAAAAAAATAACACAAAAAAATGTTGAAACGGACACATTAACAACAAAAATATCGCAACTGGCAAACACATGCAATATTAGTTATAAACAAACACAAATGCAGCCAACAACGGACTACCGAGTGCAAAACTAAACAGTTTTTTCGAACTAACCGTAAATGTGCGAAGAAAAGTGACAAAGGGAAAGATAAAATTGTGTTTTAGCAATTTTTCTATCAGAAACTATTTCATCAACTAAAAATTAAAACAAAACAACCAAAATGCTGTGGGAAACAATTAATGAGGAAACCAACTGCTCCATGGATTGCAATAGCAGGTAATTAGCAAAGAAAAAGTGCAAGTTTTATTATTCTTTTATTTTTTTTGCTTTGAACTTGAACGGCGACTGCGCTGTCGCTGTTGCGGCTCGCTGCCGCTTTTTACAGTTGAACAAAAGTAAGAGTTGTGTTTTTTATGTACTTTGCACGCTCCACACGTTTTTTTCGACTGTGGCGCTCAGCTGGTTTTTGTGTTTTTTCATTCATTAAACCGGCTTCCACGAGGAGGAGCCAGCTCCAAGTTGTGGTTGTTGTTGTGTTCTTTGCGGTTATTCTGTTGGCGTGACCTAAAAGTGCAGTTGCAATTGCTTGTACAAAACAAAAAAAAAAAAAAAAAAAAGCGAAAACAGCTCGAGCAGAACATGGACGTGTCTTCCCAAAGGGGAATTCCAAGTGCCAGTTCTAATTTCCACCCCTACAATGTCCCTTTCGTGCCAAAGACTCCTAAAATATACAGATGGGTCGCAGCGGTAAAATTAGTTTATTTGAAATTAATCAAAAATGATGTGAAATGATTAGCGGAATTTTTGTTAGGCACATTAGGCAACCCTGGGTAAAAGTTTAAGATGCGACAAATTTCTTAATTATATCTAGGGCAAACTTTAGAGCTTTCGTTCTGTTATATCTGTTAGAAATTCTTTTGGAAGCTTTAAAAGCGAATGAATTAGAAAAATTTGTATTAAAATTTGCTTAAAAAGGCAATTTTATTTGACTGTCGGAAGGAAATCCCGACTTACTGTCGCACTTCTGGTTTGATTTTTAGGTAAAGCTGATCCTTTGTAGTGTTTCAAATCGGATCTTATAAGTTCAATTAAATTTAATGTCTTAGAAATATTTTTTAGATTTTTTCATAATTTTTAAGCTCTTAATTTGTGAAAAGAAAGATTTTAAACTCAAATTCTAAAGCTAAGTTCACACAGGCGAATAATTTGAAAATTTTTGTTAGGAAATTTTGATAAAAATTTAGGTCACAGCCATGATTTAATATTTTGCAGGATTTATTTCATAAACTATTATTCCATTTACTAATAATTTGATCAAATATGGTCAAGAAGTTCGACAATTTAGCCAAATATTTATAAAAATGTTTGAAAAATTATTTTTCTGTTTAAACTTATCGTGCTAAAACTATCGAAAACAGCTCGAAAAATTGGAAAGAAATCGACTTAGCAAAAGATTCCTAAAAGGTATCGTAAACGTCATTAAAAGGCTACCAAAATTATTCAAAAATCTCATAAAAATATTTATAAAACTAGCAAAAAATTGGAAAATGTTTTACACTGATTACTCAGCTTACAGATTTCTAATTTACTAAATTGGTATATTAAAATCCTTCCCTTTTTTACGCTTAAGTTTTATTAACGAATATTTCAAAGATTTTAAGTTTATATAGAGTATTATAAATGACTGCAAAAAACATGATTTTGGAAAACTTTTTCGCAAATATATACTAAATTTTGCAAATGTAACTTCGTTTTTGAACGATAAATTCTTATTTCTAAGACGGTTTTAAATATTTTATGAAATATTTCCGGGTTTTAAGTTTATAAAGCTGAAAACTATTCAAAATAAATTATTTTTGAAAACTTTTCCGAATTATTTACTTAATTTATAAATGAAGATCCGTTTTTAAAAAATTATATCTCATTTTTAAGACGGTTATAAATATTTTATAGATTAATTTAAAGATTTTAAGCTGAAAACTATTCAAAATAAATCAATAAAATATTTAGAATATCGTGAAGGGCTGCCAAAAACATGGTTTTTGAAAAACGTTTTCCAAATTATTGTCTAAATTTGTAAATGAAGATTTGTTTTTAAATTTTTTTTTTTTTTTTTTTTTTGTAAAAGATTAAATTTATAGAACTCAAAAATTGGATATACAAATTTTTTATCAATTATTTGTATAATTTTTACCAATTTTCTCATAAAACATATTTTTGTGTTCTCGAACTAAAACTAGTTCATAACCTTGTAATACTGCGCCATCTACCTCTATGCAGAGTCTTTGGTTTTACACCACCGCCGCCTGCTGCCTTTGTATATTTTTAGCTGGGTTTAATGACCCGCTGCTTTGTATAAAATTTTAGGGAAGAAAACAAAGACTAATCTTCCCTCTCTCTTTCTCTCTCTCTTTGTCATTACAGCAATAAGATGAACAACTCATCGAACTCCTCCTCCTCCTCCTCCACACGTCGTGCTCGTCGATCGCTTGATCTTATGCCCATGGATTCAGAGGACTTGTCCTTCTATGATGAGGCCTTGCCTCTAGCCCAGGAGCAGCGTCCACAGAGTCCCGAGCTGATGGGTCTACTCTCGCCTGAGGGTTCGCCACAGCGTTTCCAAATTGTACGCCAACAGAAGCTACCAGCATCAGCTGCAACTGCTGCAGTCGTTACACCAGCTCGCAGTTTTCGTGTTTTCAATAGTTTATCCTCTACTTGCTCTTTGGAGTCCTCCATGGATGATGAGTATATGGAACTGTTTGAAATGGAATCCTTGGCTGGGCAGCAGCCGAGCAGCTTGGGATTCCCCAGTGGTCTCAATTCGCTGATCAGTGGACAAATTAAAGTGGCTTCACCCTTGCCCCTGCGTTCCCCAGAGGCCCTGGCTTTGATGATGCGTCGCCCTTCGGTGCGTCGTTGCCTCAGCATGACTGAAACGAATACCACACAACCAAAGACGCCAGAGATATACAAAGAGACTGTTCCCCGGGATTGCTTTAAGCGTCCGGATCCGCCCGCCTCGACCAGCTGTTCGCCCATTCAGAGTAAACGGCATCGCTGTGCCGAGAAGGAGAACTGCCCCGCACCCGCCATTACTGCCACCACTAGCCATCCACCCGTCTTGCGTAAGTGCATGTCCCTGAACGATGCCGAGATCATGTCTGCCCTGGCGCGCTCCGAGAATCGCAACGAACCCGAGCTGATTGGAGACTTTAGCAAGGCCTATGCTTTGCCTCTGATGGAGGGACGTCATCGTGATCTCAAGTCCATTTCGAGCAGCACTGTGGCTGGCCTGCTGCGTGGCGACTTTGCCAACCAGGTGGCCAGCTATCGCATCATTGACTGCCGCTATCCCTACGAATTCGATGGCGGACACATTGAGGGGGCCAAGAATCTGTACACACACGAACAGATTCTCGAGGAGTTCCTGTCCGTGTCACAGACTGAGTTGCAGCAGCAGCAAAATGCCAATGCTGGTCAGAAGCGGAACATCATCATCTTCCACTGTGAATTCTCCTCGGAGCGGGGCCCCAAGCTGTCACGCTTTCTGAGAAACTTGGACCGTGAGCGCAATACGAATGCCTATCCTGCGTTGCACTATCCAGAGATCTATCTGCTGCACAATGGCTACAAGGAGTTCTATGAGACGCATTCAGAGCTGTGCGAACCGGCTGCCTATCGTCCCATGCTGGAACCGGCCTATAATGAGGCGTATCGTCATTTTCGTGCAAAGTCCAAGTCCTGGAATGGCGATGGCAGCGGTTTGGGTGGTGCCACGGGTCGTCTCAAGAAGTCACGTTCACGGCTCATGCTGTGAGAGGGGAGGGGGTATACATTGTGTATATAGACGGAGAGAAAGAGAGGGAATGCGAGGAAACTGGGTATTTATTTGACTAAAGATTTTTAAGTTAATTTTTGTTGATTTTCATTTGTTAATCTAGAGCTTAAGCATTTAATCAGCCCACCCACACACACACACACACAAGCACACACTCATTGGCTCGTACTCATCTTTTTAGTTAGTTTTTCGAATTGTTTTATGATTTTTTGGCTTTAGTTCAATTTAATTTAGCACTTTAGTTCAAATTTTAACGTAACAAACAAAAATGTGCATTATAATGTAAAAAAGATAACAACAACAAAAACTCTAAAGCTGTCATTAAATTTTAAGATTGACTCCTTAATCATGGCTAGATGATAAGCAGAAAAACTAACACACACACACACACATCCCCCATCCCCCTCATCCATCTCTTACATTTAAATCATTTTAAGTATTATTACACAGAGGGAAAGAAAAAGAGAGAGAGTTGAAAGTTGAAAACTTCGACTAACTACAATTTACGCTTATTATTTGTTTATTTTGAAATTGTAATCCCCACCAGAATCCATGTACACTATTTTATGATTATTTTAAGCAAAGCTTATTTTTGTATCAAAAAAGGCAATATTATTGAACGAAAGAGATGACCCCCCGAACAATTTTAAATATATATTTTAATGACAAAACTCTGAACTGAAATCAGCACAAACATCTTTTTATTGGAGGGGAGTAAACGGTGCTTGCAAATCGGTCTAATCCAGAAACGCCATTAGCCCAAAATAAGGATATTCATCTTGGGGCCAAAGGGATTTCTTGATTAAACACAATTTTTGATAAATATTTAACAAGATGGTTTTCAAAATTTGGCGCTTTTTTAAGCGCCCTCTGGCGTCAAAGAGTCACGTTATCGATAGAATAACAAAAAGTAACGAACCCATAGCGATAGACCAAGTTCGATAGCAAATCATTATTAGTTCGATAGCGAGTAATCGACGTAACTTGTCTTACGTCGCCTGTCTTACGTAAGGGGGAGTTGGCGCAAATATTTAAAAAATTGTATGTCGTTAAAAATGGGACAAAGTCATATTCCAGTCTGTGATTCAAAGAATCAGAAATTATTTGCCGAGACTCACCGTAGTCTAGATATGCGAAGCGATTATATTAATGTATTCATTAAGGGCATGTATTCATATGAACAAATAAGTGCTCATTCTCTTTTCAAGATCCTTAGCTCCTCGAACGAAAGGGATGATGATGAGGAACTTGGTCCAGCACAAAGTGATTCAATTGGGAACGACGGCGATTCCGTATGTTGACCGGATAAGCCGCAGAACTTTTCAATGGTCAGATTTGGGACTTCTTTTTAGCCGCATGTCGTGGACAACATCTTCTAATCCATGATATTGCATTGTAAGTACATAACGTCGAGATGAAATGGCCACAACAGTCGATTCTGCCATTTCCCTTGTCGTGTCCGAAGAGCACCAATTGCCAATTGGAGCAAATTATTGAAAAGTTACAAATAAAGTTAACGATGATAAACGATTTATTTTTTTGCGATTTATTTAAGTTATACAACTGCCTCCACATGGATCTTCACATGAAGTAAGGATTAAACAAACACAGCCGAACCCTAGGTGTCTTCACTAAAGCTTCTTACAAATCACATAATGCTATTGCTGCAACTATTGCATCATTAAAGGCCACCATAAATATTCGCTGTTAATTAGTTTAAATTGTCCCGCCAAATTAAATTTGAAAAAAAGCAACTAGATATGAGCGACTTATTTCGCACTTGCTATCGACGAAATAATGTGCAGCGATTTCGCACACTTTTCGCAAGTATCTCCATACCAAGCTTATATTTCACACCTTCGAAATCATCTCTCACCACTTGCCTATCGGGTGACTATCGCGTGACACGTTGACGTCGGGTGGCAACGCTGTGATATCGATATGCCAATTTCGCGCGTGAACTCCATACCAACTCATGAAACAGCAACTTGCGAAATCATTCTTTTTTATATGAACTTTTTCATTTCGCGGGTATCTCCATACCAAACTATAGCCGAAAGTATGCGTTTTTGCGCTGTTTTGCTTTGAATTTTTATAAAACCGCTTTTTAAAGTATATTGCCAACTGTAAAGCATGCACACTTAAAGAGTCAGCCGAAAAGTATGCTTTTTCTAAACTTTGTAATTTAGACAATGCACAGTGGTCCGGCTTGTATGGGGAGAGCGGCCAAAAATACTTCTAGTTGAGGTAGGGACTTGAAACTTGGCACAAAATTTTTTTATATTTATCCTAAAATAATATGTAAAAATCAGCCAGATCGGACAACTATATCATATAGCTGCCATATGAACAATCGGTCTGATATTCAGTTTTCATATGAAAAACTTTTGTTTTTCATTTTATTGCAACAAAACTTTGGAAATTTTCGTATATAACCTGGGAAACTTCAGTAAAAATCTGGATACTATAGGTTATAGCTGCCATAGGAACAATCAGTGTAAAACGAGTTTTTGCCGGAAAAACTATTTCGCCTTAAAATAATAATGACAGAAATGATACATATATTTGACAAAAACGACCATCAAATAAATCAATTTTTTAAATTTATATGTTTACCCTTTAATATTTGCATATATGTGAAGTAACAATTCAAAAAACATACACATGAATGTTAAAAAAAAATCATATTTCATATAGTTTCGTCCAGTAAATCAATAGCTGATTTTAGTAGCTTGGACTTTGCTTTGCATTGAAGTTGTCTTTGACCCGCAATAAAAGGATCAGAACTTAAAAGTAATCTGTTCAATAAATCAGTATTTGTCAGGACCTTTGAAATTTTCCGCGTATGGTTTAGCATAAATAATTTAATGTCTTTATTTTCATACATTCATAAGTGGCTCCTAATTAATTAATGAGCTTAAATTTTAAAGAAAAGAATATAAACACAAAACATAACACAATAATAGCAACAAATGACAACACAAACCAACAAACGGCAACAAACAACAACACACAGCAGAAGCACGTGCTTTTTAAAATTGAGGTTAGGTTACCTTTTCGTATATTGCAAGCCGTACGGCACCTTACGGCACTTGAATTAAACTTCCTTATATTCTTAAAATACCTAAGAATATTATACAAAAAGATTTGTTCAACCCCAAGAACCCCTTCACAACTAAAACTTTAACCAAACACAAAAAAGGCAAACTAAGCACGTTCACAATTATGTACTAAATACAATAATGATTTACACAAGACACAGCACATACTACATATACTTTTTGTTGTAAAAAGAAAGTTAATACCTTTATTTAAAATATTAATCACTTCCATTGCACCAACACTTGTTTTAAATAAATTTAATTTAACAATACACAATGAATATCATGCTATCTCTTTCGATGCTATTCTTGAAGAGGACAGATAGAGCAAAACAAAAAGATGAATAAATTCAAATAGCTAGACCAATTATAAATAAGAATTGCTACATTTAAAGTCAACATTTTGACTTTGGTTTTTTTATTTTTGGCCTACGGGCGGGACCACTGTGCAATGCAATCTGAGGTAAACTATTTTAATACCAATCAAATTCAAATGTTTTAAAGTGTGTGTACTATTAGAAGCACAAAAGATAAATTGTTATATATTAGAAAAATGGATTTTTAATTAACTAAATATTTTATTTTCATTTTGTTGTTTTAAGTATTGAAGATAAAGAGCAGGTCAAATAGATGACAAAATTGGTGATGGTAGTCAGATTGACTAAAAAACCTTTAAATCTTTAAAGATCATTTTGTAAAAAATTTCAGCTTCCTAGCTAGGCTGGTGTAGAAATGTCGGATTTTTGGTCAAAATATGAGATTTCTGGAGCAAGAGTCATACAACTTTGGCTGTGAAATTATACAAATAACCTTTAACTCACAATCCACGAACTGTGAGGAATACGCTTTCAAAAACGGGGTATATTGGAGGAGTACCTCGGCGTGAACCATTAGTTTCAATGGTTAACTGAGTTCATTTAAAGGTAAATTTTACCCTAGTACATTTTTTTTATTTCCAATCATAAAAACAAAATATACTTACCACTTCAGGAATGAAACTCCTGCTCAATATTGACAGGAAGAGTTTAGTTAAAGTTAGTAGTGCTTACTTAAATACTATTTTTGCTTTCACAAATCAAACAAAATACTCTAACTTTAATTTTGTATTATAGTTTGTAGTTTTTGCTTCAAATAAATATAATTACTTTAAGTGTTCAACAGTGCATTAATTAAAAAAAGTACTAAAAAAGGTTTAGTACAGGCAGCTATATAATTATTTTTGAATGACTTTCCTTTGTAAACATATGCAAACGTTTTTATGCGATTTACAAAAAAAAAAACATCGATCTAAAACATGATTCTCTTTGAAAGATGAAAATGCGTTTTATTTGGCGACCTCTTTTTAGTTACAGGACCTTGAGCCTGCCAACAACATTTTCTAAAATTTCTAAAATAAAAACCGTAGAATTCAGCAAATTATAAATGGAGACATATTGAAAAAGAATAATAGAAAAATAATTAATTATATAAACACTTACCAATTAGTTTAGTTCCATGACTAAAATTTCTTTTCTATTTTTTTTTAATGGTTTTATTTATTTGTTTAGATAACATGACTGAATAATATTTAGGAACCTCCGGATAGTTAACTTTATTTGTTTTATAGTAAATAGCAAGGCATACTAAACAAGGTAGGCTAACTCGCTCTCTCAGAACTCCGAATATTTGTTTCAAAGAGAGCGAGAGCGAAAGAGTAATATATATTTAAATCAGAGATTAAAACCCGAACGAATAACGGTTTGGGTTACGGTTACTGTTTTGGTCGATCGCTTTTTTCCGGTTACGGTTATATTACGGTTTTGGGATATGGGTTACGGTACTGGTTACGGTTATTATCCTAATTCTGTTTCGGGTTTGGGTTACGGTTACGGTTATAAGTATAAAATGTCACTTTGACATACATATATATGTATATACAATGCAAACAAAAGCAGCCCCATTTATATTCTCATTTATTGATTAAATTTACTAAGTTCAAATTTCTTATACAGAATTTCCACCTTTATAGTCGCCTTTTTTAAAATTTAAATTAAAAGATAAACTACTTCATTCAGAAAAGCATCGTGTAAAGTTTAGTAAAGTAGATATGTACATTGGTCAACTTATATACTATTTGTCGTTATGTACCTTAATGAAACGAATTGTTATTATCAGAATTGACATCTTAAACGAGATTGTAATGACATCTACATAAGTAGCATAATATCATTTAGAGTTTGACTGTCCAAGTTAGCGCCATTACAAATTTTACTCCTGAAAATAAAACCTCAACCCTTACTTGTGTTGGTGGTACTGCTAGCAAAACTTTTGATAATTCAAAAGATCGGGAAATATGTTTGAATTTCTTTTCCATTATTCCCATATTTTTACCTTGCTTAGCAATCTATTACTAAATGAAGAGAGATTGTTGTAAACTAGAACTGTATCATTTTCTGATATTTTTTGCACGTGATACCGTGATCATATAGGCGTCTACTGCACATATTTATAATTCATAAAACATATACATACAAACATATGTATAATTCGAAAAACTTGCGCAATACCAATAAAAAATGTTCAATTCCGCTTAAAGCGCGTCATCTCACAAAATTTGGCGCAAAACGCATTGCGAGCGTGTAATATTTCACACATACATGCTCTGCATGTATGAATGCATGTGTGTAATTATTGCACTTACTTTAATTTCTTTTCCACATTGAATGTCATTTATTTTAATAACTATTCAGCTCTTACATATGTATGTTAAAGGCATAGCGGCTTTGCTTTGCCGACAACAAACAACTTTTTTTTGAAGACGACGCACTAATTTTTGTCCAGCGCAATGTACAATGTTAAACAACATAAAATGTCCACAACCAAAACTTATGAACAAAACGCGGATGACATGATCTGTTCTGTCTACGAACAGTGTGAACAGTGTTGACAACTTTTTTGCGGGCTAAATCGGCGTTGAATAATAGCTAGAAATAGCTAGAAGTGGTTGTAAAGAAGCTGTATATAAATAGCTAACATATGTAGTTTTTTATAATTATTCTAGTTTCTCAGACGCGGACAAATTTGTTAGAGCCCATCTAATTACATGGCTCAGGATCTTTTCGGTATGCTTCTCCAGTTGTTATGGCTGGTAATGTGCATACCCTTGTACACCACCCGAGTCCAAACCTCCATAGCCGCCACAGCCCACGGACAAACTGCCCTAAGCCTTTGCAGTCTCTACAGCTCATTATAATAGTGTGTCCTCCGGACTGCTAAAGTCCCCTCAGTTGCTCCCATTGCTACCTATGCGTTCACCTACCAGCTATCTTTAAATCCGTATTAAACAAATACGCCTGGCGAGTATGATCCGGCTCTAGTCCATGGATCTGGCTGTGGCTAGTTTGGCTGGATTTGGCTTGTCGTTTCAGTTGTATGTCTTAGTGGTCATGGTCTGCTCACGCATTCCAAAATAAAAAGACACTGCGTATACCTCCAGCCCTACAAAAATACATCCATGAAAGTGAACATGGCATTGCCTATGACCTCTAAATTTTCCCTAGTGACTTCCATTATTAATTTTTTAAACTATATTATTTTGCCTCTTTTGCAAACAATTTTCGCGCCGACAAAATTGTCCGCGTCGGTGTGCCTAGCTTAATAAATCAATGACATACTTATGTTAATGGATATGCATAATAATAAGCAGACAATATAAGTGAATAAACTCATATGTATGAAAAATGTTCATTGTACATACATATGTACATCTAATTGAAATTTTTACCAGTAGAGGAAAAACCGAAATAAACCCGTATATTTGTTTCGGTTACGGTACTGATAACCGGTTATGTAAATAAAGGTTATACGGTTACGGTTATAAAAAATTTTTTTTTCGGTTACGGTTACGGTTTCGGTTTCGCATTTTAAAGTGTTTTTAGCGGTTACGGGTTACGGTTTCGGTTACGGTTTTAATCTCTGATTTAAATACAAAGCCTACTAAGCTACTAAGTAAAACACAAAAAATTCGTCCGCGGAGATGCTTTGCCAAAGAAAATTTAACATAGAAGCACACTCTGCTGCGTCGTCAACATTTCACTCAGAAAATAATCAGCTGTTTGCTGTCATTTTGTCTCTTTGAGTCATTTTTTGACACTTTGAGTTATTTTTGTGACTACCTCTAACAAACATGGTTTCCTATGTCGACAAACATTTTGAGTAAAATTTTGAGTTGTCAGAATGAATGCTCTTTTTGTCAGGATTGAGTTAACATCACTCAAAATAGAGAGGCGTTTCAAAGTGTGCTTCTATGTTAAATTTTCTTTGGCTTTGCCTACAACAGTTGCTTACTGACTAAAATTTAACAAGTTGTCAAGAGAGCTAGAGAGTGAGTGAGCCTACCTAATTAAGTATGCCTTGGTAAATAGATTGATTGCTTTTTCACTTTATGACAGCCTTTCGATTTTG
Source organism: Lordiphosa clarofinis (assembly GCA_018904275.1). Lineage (NCBI taxonomy): Eukaryota > Metazoa > Arthropoda > Insecta > Diptera > Drosophilidae > Lordiphosa > Lordiphosa clarofinis. The sequence goes on from JAEIGQ010000112.1 coordinate 1,118,332, forward strand.
CTAAAAATTATTCGATATTTCGAATTCCCGCACACTTTAATTACAACTTTGGGTTGTTTCGCACTGCATGTCCTTTCACCAATCATTCTGAATTTGAACTGAGCTGCTAAATCAAAATGCATTTCTATTTATATAAAAATCTAAGCTTTAGATGAATTGGTTCAGTACTAATTAATCATACGACATGTGGTCCGCCATCAAGCCATTTGCTTATAAGTGAGCGATTTAAGGACAATTTGCATGACTCGTTTAAGTACGCCAAAGCGGATTACTTTCGCCAACTACAGCAGCAGGTCATCAGAATCGTTAGCGCAGATAAATCGCAATTAAATTTTTAAATACAGAAGCTTGCCAAGGACTTCAATTAAAATTTAAACCGAAGTCGTTTGTCTATGGAGCATATTAATTTTAACGAAAAGTATGTGTACGAGTACTAATTGGGGGATGTCAAAGAAGCTACCAGATAAAGTTTCTCTCTACACTTACAAAAAAATTGATGTTGTACATAATTTCCAGCCTAAAGTGATTCTCCCAAAATAAAAGAAAAAACATTTCTAAATTTTATGATTTAGATTAAAATTTAAATTTTTTTAACCAAAAATTAAATTCGTTCCTTTATATATTTAATTTAATTACTTTTTATTACTATAAATCAGAGATTTAAACCAGAATGAATAGCGGTTTGGGTTACGGTTACTGTTTTGACCGATCGCTTTTTTCCGGTTACGGTTATATTACGGTTGTGGGATATCGGTTACGGTACTGGTTACGGTTATTATCTTAATTCTGTTTCGGGTTTGGGTTACGGTTACGGTTATAAGTATAAACTATCACTTTGATATACATACATTCAATGCACACAAAAGCGGCCCCATTTAAAAACTCATTTATTGAGTAAATGTACTAAGTTTAAATGTTTCATACAGAATTTCCACCTTTATAGTCGCCTAATTTAAAATTTAAACTAAAGGATGAACTACTTCATTCACGAAAGCATCGTGTAAAGTTTAATAAAGTAGATAACTATGTACATTGGTTAACGTAACGTATTGGTAATGTAATATATACTATTTGTCGTTATGTGCCTTCATGTAACGAATTATTATTATCAGAATTCACATCTTAAACGAGATTGTACACTCGGAAAAAAAACCAAGAGCTTTGTACTTGAATCAAGTACGAACGGTGTCAATAGTACGGAAAGTACGAAAATACTTGATTCAAGTACAAAATCCTTCTTTCAAGTACGATTTTTTTAATCCCATAACACTTGTTTAAAGACTGTTTCGGGATATTTTAAGTACATTTCGAACTATTATAATATTTTTTGGACATATTATTAATTTGTTAAGGTCTTAAATACAGTCCGACTTACTCTCAAAATAAGTGCAAAAAGGTTCTTCATCGAAGTCTAATAATTCAAAAGTCAACCCCAACCCATGTTTGAAGCAAAAAAATACTTCAAAAAATAAGTACAAAATGTTCTTGGTCTAAGCCTATAAAGATCTCTATATAATATCAAAATCCAAAGGAAATGAATTAACCAAAGACCAAGATGTTTATACTGTAAGTCAGAAATCTACGCACACTCCATTACCAAAGTGTTAGAACAAGGAGGGAATTTAAAGAACAGAATCCACGTAAAATAATTCGCAGCTTTCGTAGCACACTTTTTGGAGATCGCATAGTAAGTCTATTCTGTACTTAATCCAATACATTTTGTACTTTAACTAAGTACGATCTCTTCTTAAATTTTTAGTCTAACTGTAAGTACGAAATGTACTTGATTTAAGAACATTTGTTCTCATTTGAATAATTTTAACAGTCGTTTTTCTATTCTAGTACATTCAAGAACAAAACATACCTAAAATTTCAAGTACAAAACGGCATAAATTCTATCCCGATTGGTCTAGAACTATCCCGGCGTTTTTTCTGAGTGTAATTACATCTAAGTAGCATAATATCATTACAAATGTTACTCCTGAAAATAAACCCTCAACACTTGCTTGCGTGGGTGGAACTGCTAGCACCACTTTTGATAATTCAAAAAGATCTGGAAATATTGTTGAATCTTTTTCCCAACACTCCCATATATTTACCTTGCTAAGCAATCTTTTTTGTTTCGAAACATATTAAATGAAGGTGAGAGATTTTTTACGAGAGGCCGGACTTATTTCTGTAAAGCGCAGCAGCCATTCCAACCTTTATCCTTTTCGCCAACACCACAGAAATTGCTTTAATTTTGTTTTGAGAAATTACATAGCCTTTGGCATCGTGCACAATGTAATATGGCTTCCTCACTGAAGCACATTTTCAAAAAAGTTATCGTCATCACTGAAAATGCAATTTCCTGTCCTCATTGTGTTGCTTCTGCATTTGCATTTCAACAATTTACAAAATGGCTGGCAACAAAGATAGCAAATGAAACAAAGATATTCAATTTTAGTTTATTTTGCTGCTTGAAACATAAAATCTAATGTTGGTAAAGGTTTAAAGCTCTTCTACGTCAAATTCTTTTATGTTAATGCTAGAATTATTTCGGTGGCCAAGCGAACCATTGTTTTGGTCAGACTAGAAGGTTTGTGGTCTCTTGAGTCCAATTGAAACTACATCAGAAGTTTCTAATATCTGCAATTCATTGTGATATCATTGATATTATTGGTAAACACTAACAATTAATTTCAATTTAATTAAATTTAAGCAAATTTCAAATTTTTCCCATTTGGCGCGCCAAATCCAATCCCCACCAGGCCAATGTTAATAGTCAAAGTAAGTTGATAGACACATGAAGGAATCATGACAGGAAAATGTGAAGTTTATTCCATTATTTAGTTGCCGAACTGCATTCTTCAGAACAATGAGTGAGTTTGTGCTAACAAATGACAAATAGTTTTAGTTTGAAAATGTTTACCACATCATGGCCTACACTTGGCCCCAATTAGGTTAGAGATTAATATTTATAATATACACTCGAGGGCTCTCCAGCTCGCGTTAACGCGAGGTATCTCTATCTCCAGCTCGCGTTAACGCGAGGTATCTCTATCTCCAACAGCACATCGAGGGAACTAAAATATCAATAAATTATGTATATTGACTACAAAAATAATTATTTAAAAACTAACAAAATTTAAGATTATAAAAATATTGACTTCTTTATCCATCGTCGATTATCTCGTCTTGGTACGTCTCTTCTGTGGCTTCTTGCAGGAACGACTGACACCAGCGAGGTAACTTCAACTAGTTAAGTTCAACTGAGATTAAATAAATTAAATTAATTACGGGGATATACATTTATGAGACATATTTATATTTATTTTAAGTAATTAAAAGAAGTGGTAAATAAAAAAAACGCCGCTCAAATTAGCTACCGACTATTTATTTAATTTAAGTCGATACCCAGGGAACACCACGTGGAGGTTTTGAGTCGGCTTGAGTTGTTCCAATTATATCTATTTTAAGATCTAGATATAGATATAGTTTGGAAAACTCATTGTTCCCCACCTACCTTAAAAAAAAGAAAAATTAAGAAAAGATAAAAAAAGAAAAGAAATAAAAAAAACTGGAAAGAAAAACAAAAACCGGACTATAGATATAGAACAGAATAAAAAAAAACCGTGGTTAGCCTAATCTCAATAAATAAACCCATAAAAAAACTGATCCTAATAAAATGGACGAAAAGAATTCTATATAAATTCGGAAAAAATACAAAACGAAACCGATACAAAAACTAATAAAAAAAACCGAATACCCTGATTAAAAAGAACGAAAAACCTGATAAAAATCGATAATAAAAAACCGAGACCCTTTTAAAAAAAACCGATTACGAAACTAATAAAAAAACCGAAAATTAAAAATCAAAATATCAAAAAAAAAAAAAACGACGAAAAACGGAAAGAAACGTTTGTAAACGCGGAAAATTAACTAAAAAACAAAAAAAAACCGCCAACAAAACTAATTTAAAAAAAACCTGAAGACGCGATAGACTACAAAGGTGTGTATCAATAATTGATACAATAAAATAATGGAAAGCCCTACAGTTTTTATATGGGTTTTGTTTCCCTTGCTGGACTTAAACCTGTCTGCCGGTGAGTAAGACTTCACCGCATCAATAAATTTCTCGAGTCTATCGTTCGAGACATTTTTGAAGGATAACATTTTATCACGTTGGCCAACTTCGTCGATAAACTTACACAAAAGTTGTTCAAACCATTGGCCAGCGACGTAATTGTCCTTCCTTCCCCGAATAACTGTTCCGGAACAGTCTTCTCGGGCTTCAGAGAGCACTAACCTAAAATTCGACGCTGACAACTCTCTGTCCATTAATTTAACCAACGTCTCGGCACATTCGTGCTCAGCGTTGCGCTTGAGGGCACTACACACGTGTGTAATGTCCGGCAAGAAAATGGGTGCAACTCCGTCGGTAAAACTAATGTCATAATACCTATCCGAAACTACACCTATAATCCGGTCTTCTTTCAATAATGTAAAAATTAATTCCAGCTTCTTCTGTACGGTGACTCTTTCCTGTTCCTTTTCGTCCTCCTCCGCGTTGGCCAAGTCATCGACATCGAAGGGGTCTTCAGGGTGATTTCTGGGTCTTGGAGGACATGGTTCCCACATGTGTACAAGTACCACCTCCAAGACAAGTCCATTCCTGGACTTGGCTGAAGGATTTTGTATTTCCTCCAAACCTACTAAAAAGTACCGAACGTGATAACGTGTTTTTTTGTGTTGTGCTTGATGGAAAAAGCCATCATCAAGAACAAGCACGTAGAAACAGTCGTTCTTCATACGATGTAGCGGTGAGCAGTCAAAATACGATTCGGCTCTTGACAACTGTTTTTTTTTCCTTCATGCTATAAAAAAGCCAAATCCGAAGGACAAAATGAATAAACTTATACATATTAAATTATATTATATCTCTACACTAAGAAAAAAAACGACCGTTCAAAACTCAGCACAAGTGTGCTCCTATTTGAAGACCTCCTTCGTGAATTATCTTTCACAAGACAAACCCGACGTTCCCGAAAAAGCACCACCAAAAAGCTTTCTAACTAAAACTGCGAACGTAGGTTGTATTTAAATGTTGCTGTTGCCGAATAAAGAGTTGGAGAGAGAGCGGCAAAAATGACATCGCTGATTCAGAGTGTGCACTTTAGCAAATCGAAATACTTTTCGTTTAGGATTTTGTTTTCTGTGTTTAGAGGCTTAAGTCCGTCTTAAAGTCTAAGGGCCGTTTTCTCATGTTCCTGTTTTTGCTCAAATCGAAATCCACCTAGATTTCGCAACTGGGCGGATTTTGTGCAATCGGTTGTCTCATGTAGATTGATTATGAATTTGGGCATTTGCGTCACGGTCACACCGGCTGGGCTGCCATAGCACTAAAAGAAAGTTAGCAGCCCCTGTGCCATCGCTAATTTGTTGATACGTCTATTGCGCGCCAATTTTGAAAATGAAAGCAATTTTTTTTGTTTGGAAACACTTGTTACTGTGATTGGAGATTAAGTAAAAGGTCTATAGCTAAGTTGACACAGGCAAATAATTTGGCCAAATTTTGATATAAATTTGGACAAATTTTGATATAAATTTGGACAAATTTTGATATAAATTTGGCTATATAGGCCAAATAAAGGAACTTTTCAGCCTTTCTTGATCAAATTTATTGCGTATGAAACCATAGTTAATGTTTTAAATACAGTAAAATTATTAATCAAGGCTATTTTAATCACAATTTGGCCAAATTAGTTACCTGTGTGAACTCGGCTTAAGCAATGACCTAGGGGAATTAGTAAGCGCATCTGTCTCTTCAGCAATGTCTGCAGGTGTCTTGTATACCAAATGCACATACAATATTTTCAATTTTTGGTTTATTTATTAACAATTCAAACTTAACTGTTTCTAGCAGCAGTTGTTTAAAGTTTTCAAATATTTTTCAGTGTGACCATATGCGTGCACACAAAAAATACCTAATATGAATTGTCATGTACATTGTTTTCAAATCAATGAGGATGAAGTACATTGCTACGAAATTCATCTAGATGGTCAGCCATGAACATGAGCAAACGAAATGCAGCAAATCCACCTAGATTTGCAAAAACAGCAACATGAGAAAACGGCCCTAAGTTCTACAAGAACAAAAAGTAATAATTATGTTCTTAATTAGCACATAAAATAGCCCTTTTTTGTAATTTTTAGTAGGGATGTCGAAAATATCGATGTTGAATATATTTTTGGTGCATATTTTTGTTTTTTGGGCTTAAGTTTTTTTTTTTGTTTTTTTTTGAATCCAGAAATTCAACAAAAAATATTCATAAAAATATCGTCCAAATTTATTCAATATCGATATTTCGACAACCCTAATTTATATTATTAATAAATAAAATAAAATGAAATGAATAATTAATTTTAATAGAAAAATCGGCCTGCTGTGAATTTTGTTTTTTTTTTTTTTTTATGTTTTCAGAAAAGAGAGCGAACCGGCTGTGTATGACTCTAATGGTACATTTTGAATTCAAGCAGTTCACTGTATACGTATGCACACTAGAGCGGTCCCCATGTATATGAAATTTTTCTATTCAAATTTGTAAATATTTTATTTCCACAAATGTAGATCCCTTTTTGAATTTTAAACAATGACTGCAATTCAAATGAACTAATAACTTCGTTTGTAAAAATTGTATTTGGTGAACGTGTCGTATGACTAATTTTCACACCAGAATTACATTAGTTCTTAACAAAACCCCGTCTTCAGTTTTAAATTCAGATCATCCGTTCTCAAAAAACTTTTGCAACCATGGGCCTATGTTTTAAATTTTTGGTTAACTTTGAACAGGAATAAAACATCAACCGCAATTACAACAACAACAACAACAAAAATATCTAAATTTATTTTTGGGTAATTTAATTTTTTGTAAACCTTTAAAAACGACACCTTAGCTTAGTTACTGTGTTATATATATATTTATATATGTTTTTGTCATTATTTTGGAAACCTAATTTCACTTTATACACTTTTGCACAAAAAAAATGGGGTTTTTATACTCTGTACCGAAGGAATCATTTCCGACCCTATAAAGTATATATATTCTTGATCAGCATCAACAGCCGAGTCGATATAGCCATGTCCGTCTGTCCGTCTGTCTGTCCGTCCGTATGAACAAACAGATCTCGGAGATGGTAAGAGATAGAGGTTTGACATGTATGGGACAAATGTTTCTTATAGCTGCAGGCAGATCAAGTTTATTTTCAATTTTTGCCGCGCCCCCTCCCGCCCCGCAATTCGGAAAAAACGTTAAATCTCCTACAGTTTTTTAGATAGACGTTTCGTGACTTCTAGAGATAGTAGTGGTATTCCTGAAAGTTGATTTGCTTTTGATTTGCTTTCGTGAAAGCAAAAGCAAAGCAGTTGGTGGAACGACCCTGATTTCATTTTGATTTGCTTTCAATTGGCGCAAAATTTAAACATTGACATTGAATTTTCTAATCTTCTTTAACAATAGTATGTGGGCAGAATTTGTTGTTTTAAGAAGTTTGTAACTTAACTAAGGTGAATTCAATTAATTATGTATTTGTTTTTGGCTACAGAAAGTGACTGCAATTTGACAGATCCAAAGAGGAAGAGGCAGGATAAAATAGTGGAAGAATTTGTAACGTCGAACCTTCTAGGAGAGCTGTGCAAATATGTTTGCTTGAACATCTTTAACCACGTCAAGCACAAGCTCCAAGAACTCGGGCACTTAAGATGACTCTGTCCACTTAAGGCCGCGGGCCTTGTTTTCAGTAGTTTCGTATGCAGTCTAAGATGCAAAAAATAGTTGTCATTTAATTGCTAAAATATGGAAAGCAAAATAACTTAAAACATTCTTTATATTTAAATCACAACAAAATTTAAACAAAAAACATGCGCGCGGAACCATTTCTTCTATGAGAGCGGTCACACTAAAACGAAAGCAAATCGAAATCAATTAGTATTACCTTAATTTCCTTACATTTTCTGGGCACACTGCTCATTTTGTATGGAACAGCTGCGATCAGCTGTTTCGCGAAATCAAATCGAAAGCAAATCAAAAGCAAATCACTTTCAGGAATACCACTAGTTAGTAATTAGCAAAATGTATCGATTTGCCGAAGAATTAATAAAGATTGGATCAGCGGTTCTCAAGTTATTAGCAAAAAAGTACATCGCCCTTCCCCCTCCCCCTCCTCCCTTTACAACTAACACCACACAATCTTAGAGAGAGAGAGAGAGCGAGAGAGAGAGAGTGAGAAAAAGAAAAAGAGACTTTGAGATGAGCACCAGCATTGGATTCAGCTTCTACTCCAGGTACAGAGTATGTTATAGTCGGGCTTGACCGACTTTCTCACTTGTTTTTTTTTTTGTTTTTCAGGGCATTCAGTCCACTGTGCACATTTACAAAATGCATAAAGAGATTTTTTTACACTTGTTTTCACTCGATCACACTAAATTTATTAATTATTGTTGTTGTTGTTCTTGTTGTTTTTGCGTTTGTTGCTGTTTTTGTTGTATTCATTTACATTTTTTTTTTCATATACATACATATGCAACTCACCCGTCCAAGATTTGCCCATCTGACATCCCCTTTCGTCTCATCCTATTCAAGATTGGTCGAAGAGGTGAAGTGGCGTCGTCTATCTGCGAAGAAATAAATTCAAAAATACCCATTATGTAGTAATTATACAAAAATTGTTCACAATTGGTTGCACTTAGCTTGGTTGCACTTAGCGGCAAAAGACAACTACAGTTATTTAAATCGATAAGCGATTCCTCCGCTATCGATATCGATACTTCATCGAGCCAGATTCACATACAGTATATACCGGTTATATGCAAAAGTTTAATATTTTTAGAACATTATGTACAACTTTGGTATTTTTTAGAATTTAATTGCTTATAAGCAAATATCGCTTATATGCAAAAATATAGCTGCATTATAACTTTTGCATATAAGCGATATTCACTGTAGCGAGAGAATAACAACGAGAGAATAACAACGAAAGAAAAGCGACTTTTGAGCGTAGAAGTGCAAGTGCTAGTCAAAGTGTCAAAATGTTTAAGTGTAATCAGTGTGTGAAATATTTTAAACACCAATCCAACCTTGATCGGCATAAGGAAACACATTTAAGTGGAAAAAAATACAAGTGCTGCTGTGGACTTTCGTATAAACAAAAGAGCAACTTAATGGCCCACTGCCGCCGCAAGGGCGATGGGCATTTTAAAGAACCGACCCCGACCCCCACTATTGTTGAACCCGCCACCGACACCGACCATGAACCGACCCCCAGCGAAGACTCTACTATTGTTGAACCCGCCACCGACCCCCAGCGAAGACTCTACTATTGATGAACCCGGCACCGACACCGACCATGAACCAACCCCCAGCGAAGACTCTACTATTGATGAACCCGGCACCGACACCGACCATGAACCAACCCCCAGCGAAGACTCTACTATTGATGAACCCTGCACCGACACCGACCATGAACCGACCCCCAGCGACCGTTACTTAAGCCACGCCAGCACCTCGATACATGCCCGTGCCGTTTTTTTGGGCGAACTCGATAAAAATACGAGTACGAGTACGCCCGATTTCGAGGTTATGGAGGCGTCATCATCGTCGTCGAGTAGCGAATATGAAGAGCCGGCAGAAAAAAAAAGGAAAAGCAAACAAATAAAAGTCCCTCAAATGTGCAATGTGTGCAATTTGCAGGTTGCAAATTTTCAACATCTTCTTTATCATCGTTCAAGTAAGCGCCACAAGGCGGAAGTAAAATATGTAAGTATGATGAAGGAAAAGAATGCATTTGGATGCGAAATTTGCCGAGAAGCTTTCTTAAAACAAAGTGATTACTTGGCTCACACGCTGGGAATGCGCCATAAGAAGCGGATACGCTATCTCAAAAAGAAAGGCATCGAACAACCACAACAACCGCAACCACAACATCAACCGCAGACTGCTGAGGAAAAAGTTATATCTATTTTGGATAAACATGACTTAATGCTGGGTATGTTGATGGATGGAGATGAGCCGGCGGACATTTACTATGTCCAAATGTCCGAAGTTGTGGGCCTTCCAAAAGAGGAAGTGAAGGAGATAATAGACAAGGAAATTGCTGTGAGGAGAACATTAAATTGATTGCCACAAAAAAACATAAAGTAGTTTTTAAGATTGTTTTTAAGGTGAGTTTGTTAAAATGAAAATATAAATACATTTAATATAATAATTTATATTTATTTTATATTTTATTTAGATCTGGATCGCACCTATATGCCTACGAGTCGGTACAAAATTTCTTTTAGAGTGAAGGCGGAGGAGGAGACTGTTTTGGAGGGTGAGCGAGAAGCAGGACCCAAAAAACGTCGTGGGCGTCCACGAAAATCAGACTTACCACCCGCAGCGGAGAATTTTAGGCAGTTCTGATGACCACTTCGTCAACTAGCCAAAAAATGGCCGACTATCGTAAAGAAACTATCGAAGAATC